>CM053764.1:79368065-79402788 GCA_028658305.1 Pachyuromys duprasi
AGAGGGCGGGAAATAATAATAAAAATAGGGGAAGTTAATAAGACTTGTGGAGAACAAGAGCTCCACAAAGACCAAACTGAGCAGGGCACAGGGGTCTTCTATGGGACAGTTTCTCCAAGCAAGGACCATGTATGGATATGTCCTAGAACCCCCGCTCAGAAGTGGTCCATAGTAGCTCTGTATCCAACTGAAGACCCTAGTAAGGGGAACAGGGACTGTTTCAGACATGAACTCAATGGCTGGCTCTTGGACTCTCCCCCATACATGCCAGGGAGTAACAGCCTGGCTCGATCCCAGGGGAGGACATTGTAGCCAGCCCTGAGGAGACAAGATGATCTGGGGTCAGATGGAAGGGGAGGAGATCCTCCCCTGTTGGTGGACATGGAGTGGGCCAGGAGGAGATGAGGGAGGGATGGGGAGAGTGGGAGGGAAAGAGAGAGGGGTCTAAGCCGGGGATGCAAAGTACCTAACCTCTGATTGATATAAAAATAAAAAATAAAATAAAAACAAAAACAAAAAAACATCAAAAATACACACACACACACAAGAGAAATATAATATAGGATAAACATACTAAAATGTATACACCTAAAGAAGCTCAGAAAGAAGGAGGACCCTGTGTAAGATGACCAATCCTCAGTCAGAAAGGCAAATGGGATAGACATCAGAAGTTGGAGAAAATAGATATTTATTATCTTTTAAACTAGACACTTAGGCAATTGAATTCCATGCCTGGCTTCACTCATGGGAGTTGGGTTTCTTACCTATTTAAACAAAGAAACTATCAAGCCATTTTATGTAAGATGTCAATACATATTGTCAATTAAAATAGTTATGTGTTGTTTGAGGATTGAAAGACTATTAATCTGAACTTTGAATTTTTGTAGGAGATCTCTTCCTCATAGAATGGCTATATATGCAAATGAGGCTTTAATCTTCCTATTTGACCTTCTGATAAAACAAATTTTTTTTGCCCTTACTTTGTTTTGCTTGGGATAATGTCCCAATCCTTACAAATTATGTAGATTCCTTTTGAATGGACCAATCTGGATTCAAAGATTCTCTTGAAATTATAGCTCCATCAGTTCCTGTGTCTACCAAATCTTTAATTTTTATACAGATAGGTTTTAGCTTTCATACAGATGCTGGAAATCCAACTGAGGTTCACTGGTAGAGCAGTCAATGGCTTAGCCACTAAGCAATCTCTTTATCCATGTTCTCTGAATTTGGACCAGTTCTGAATTTCTGTAATTGTCCCTCATTTTTCTTTTTTTTAAATTTATTGTTAATTTCATACCTTCTTCTCCTCCCAGACCCTCCTTCCTACCCTCTTCACTCTATCCCCACTCATTTTGTCCCCCCAACTCACCTTCCCCAGTACATCAGGTTTCATCAGCACTGAGCTCCTCTATGGCCTGGCAAGGCAGCCCAGCTAGGCCAAAGTAATCAAAAGCAGATAACAAAGTCCATATCATAGACAGCACCTGCTCAACATATTGGGGGGGGGGCATATGAAGGTCAAGCTGCCCATAAGTAACATATATGTATGGAGCCTAGTTACATATGTGTATGGAGTCTAGTCCATGTAAGCTGTTTGGTTGGTGCCTCCATCTCTGTAAGCCTTCATAAATCAAGATTAGTTGACTCTTGGTTCTCTCGTAGTGTTTTTGTCCCCTCTGGGTCCCTGTATCATTCCTTTCCACTCTTTCACAGAATCCTAAGCTCTGTTTGGTACTTAGCTATGAGTCTCAGCATCTGATTTGAACAGCTGCTGAGGGATGGGGAAGGGACCTCTCAGAGTAAGGTTAAGTTAGGCTCCTGTCAGTAAACATACTCCACCTGACCCCCACCCCATGGAAGTGACCAACCCCTGACATCATTAAGGATTGTCTCTGTCTTTTTTACAAGGGTGATAACTTGAAAACTGGGCAGTACGTTGATCTATAGGTCTAATGGCAGCTTTTAGAATGCAGTTAGATATTATACTGGTTTAGTAACATAGACATTAGGTTTTCCTCTTGGGTCCATGAACTTAGCAGCGCTAGTAAGTGTCAGGTTATAGTACTATGTATGCATTCCCTCTAAGTGAATCGATCTGAAATCTATATAGACAGTTGTTGGTTATCCCCAAATTATGAGACCCACTGTTTGTAGCTATATTATGATGGTGATGATTATTTTGGAATCTAGTGATAAAATTAAAGCTAAGTTTTTTAAAACACCATCTAATAAAAGTACCAAAATATATTGCATTGTTCAATGTCTACTACATTTTCTCTTATGAGGAGTCTCAGAGTTTATGATGCTAACTTGACATATTTATACAAAATTGTGGTGTTTATTGTATGTTTTTATTGCATGCCTTCAGCAATGTCTTAAGAATGCTTAAGAAGTAAATGGTAGCAGAAAAACACAACACAACTGAAAAGAGTAATTTTTAGAGCAAAAGAGGTGAAATCAATGGTGCTCAGCATTATGTCGTTATAATATTATCAGTCATTTGGATGTGACTTATGAATGGAAGAGGAGCATACACATAGTTTACTGCAGTTTCTTTTTCATTTTGTTTCAGTTTATTGAGACAGGATTTCTCTGTGTAGCTTTGCCTGTGATGGACTTGCTTTGTAGACCAAGTAAGCCTTAAACTCTTAGAAATCTGCCTCCCTGAGTGCTGGGATTAGAGATGTGCATCACTGCAACCAGCCTACTGCAGTTTCTTAATTAAGCAGATTCTCAAAGATTGAAACACTCCCAAGAGTATTAATATGAATTTATTTACTATTGCAATACTTTATGTAATTTATATATAGCATTTATTATTGTATTTCTTAAAATGCATATTAATTTTGCCTAGAAATATTGGTACTTTTAATATGTATGGCAGTAGTTATTATATATGGTAACAAAAACAAAATAGTAACATTATCTAACCTATCATCCATTATTGAAATTGTATGGAATCTAAATATAGGAGTAACTGATTTGAAATCTAGAAAGTGTTATCAAATTCATTAATTTCAGGGGTATACAACCCATGACAGGAAAAACTTTCAAATACAAGACATAATGTTGTCTACAAAATAATGGTAACTGTGGCTAAAACGCATTGGGAGTCAAGCCCTAGAAATTTAAACCCCTAAGACGGTTTCTTCTGAATTTTTTAAAGGGCAATATTAATAAAAGAATGAAAGTATTTTCCCCTCAACAATTACTTATAATACCCAGGAAAAGTCACTTCTATTCTAGATAATTCAAGTCTCTGGGTAAAGGGTGGCTATCGTTGTCATAAGTAAACACAACAGCAACTATAGCTTCAAAGAATTGGAGCTCTGCTAAGAAAGAAAGACAACATATGACTTTTCACAGGCAAGAAATAGCAGGAAAGGGATGCAACAAAAGTTAAGGAAGGATCATTGATGACTTTTGCTAAAAAATATTTTAAGCGATGTAGCTGGTGGTCAGTGGTTAGAGCACTAGCTGTTCTTCGAGACTGAATCCCAGTATCTACATGATGGCAAAATATCATCTGTAATTCTAGCTTCAGGACACAATGCAAGTATGTGATGAACAGACATCCATGCAAGCAACACACCCATATACACAAAATTAAAATCTTAAATTGTAACAACAAGAATTACCAATAGTGAGATTATATAGGAAAGGAGGGAATATTTATTCTTTTTTAATGTATATTTTTATATGAATGCTCTGTCTGCACAAATTCCTGCTAGTAGAGGGCATCAGATCCCATTATAGAAGGTTGTGAGCCACCATGTGGTTGCTGGGAATTGAACTCAGGACCTCTGGAAGAGCAGCCAGTGTTCTTAACCACTGAGCCATCTCTGCAGCCCGGGAATATTTATTCTTAAAAATAATTCCTCGGTTGGAGAATCAGTCGCAGAAAAGACCCCTGTGCCCAGATATATTTGGACCTTGTGGAGCTTCTATCCTCTCCTGATCATATTAAATCCCCCTTCTTTCATATGATTCCCTGTGCTCTGCCCAAGGTTTGGTTATGAGTCTCACCATCTGCTTTGATACACTGCTTGGTAGAGTCTTTCTGAAACTGTCTATGGTAGGCTCCTGTCCTGTTTCTTGTTTTCTCCTACCTCAAATGTCCATCCCATTTGTCTAAGTGAGGATTGATCATCTTACCCCAGGTCCTCCTTTTTGTTTAGCTTCTTTAGGTGTACAGATTTTAGTATGTTTATTTATAGGCCAAGTATCTACTTATAAGTGAGTATGTTCTGTGTATGTCTTTCATGGATATAACCTAGAACCCCTGCTTGGATGTAGCCCATGGCAGCTCAGTATCCAAGTGGGTTTACCCTTGTAAGGGGAACAGGGACTGACTCTGACATGAATTCAGTGGTTGGCTCTTTAATGCGGCCCCTCCTCCCGAGGGAGGAGCAGCTTTGCTAGACCACAGAGGAGGACATTTCAGCCAGTCCTGATGAGACCTGGTAAGCTAGGGTCAAATGGAAGGGAAGGAGGACCTTCCCTTTCAGTGGACTTAGAGAGGGGCAGGGAGGAGATGAGGGAGGGAGGGATTGGGAGGAAATGAGGGATGGGGCTACAGCTGGGATACAAAATAAATAAACTGTAATTAATATAAAAATAAAAATTTAATTTAAAAATTCCTCCCTTTTAAAAAAATTATATTGTACAGTACTGACCGTACTAGACCAGGGCAACATGTCCTTTAAAATTTGAAAGGAGAAAATAACATGCCTCTAACAATTAAAATGACAATACATCTAATAATGACCTTAAATAAATGGATTAAGTGTGTGGGTCAGCTCATCAGTTTTTCAATTTGGAATGCAGGAAAAATCATATAAAAGTAGTCCTTTAAAGATAAACCTTAGAAGTTATGATTGTTTTTTGTTATTATTTTGCTTTGGATTGAATTACAATTTATATGACAGTCTGTAGGATTTATTAATGCTTCATATTTATCCTAACAGATAGATTCTTTCTCTACAAGAAAATAGATAAATTCCCTTGAGGTTATTCAGCACTCTCTGGGCAGTGATATATATATATTAAAATATACTTTAAAGTTTAAGCTGATGCTAGGGAGGCACATTTTTTGGGAAAGCCTGGTGTTGAACAATATCTTAAAAAAGTAAGGTAAGAACTGTTGTGAATATTCATAGTATCACATTAGAACATACAATAATTTTCAGCTCCATAAATAAGTGTGGTGTTGTTTCTTTCAAGCATAGTTAATATTTCATAAAATGTTCTGACATACCGTGGGGTTACCAACACTCTCTTTAATGTAACATTTTTCTTTGAAGGACTGAAAACAAGTGGTCTCTCCAGGGCATCATAAATCTTAGTTTTCATTTAGAATATCGAAACCATAAAGAACATAAAACAATATTTAAGCCTCAGAGAAGACCAATTTTCAATACAAAAAATGGGATTGTTATGACAGTAAAGGAATGAGCAGATGAGAATAGGAACACTCCAATTTACACAAGGCTGCCAGAAACAAAATAAAGGAGGCTCAGGAGCCCCAGGGATTGGATATGATAGAACAGTGACCAGAAAGCTGAAATGGTCCGTGTGGATGCCTCATTTTTCAGCCATCTGTAGCGAAGACTGTAGAATTAGCATTCATTTAATAAGACTAAAGACAGATGTTTAAACGATTTTAAATTAGACATTGGAAGATCATATGAATTAAGTTAAAATGTCATTATTTTATATAAATATGCAATAAAATCTTTTAAAATGACAAAGCTTTAACATAAAATAATTGCATGGAATGTAGCCAAAATGCATTAAAATACCCCAATTATGGTCAATATCTTTAAACTTGGAAGCTACTAAAGCATGGCAGGAATTTAATGAGATATCCAAATTTGTATCAGGTATTGCATGATTTATTTCTTTGATGTTCAACTGAATTAGAATGTAAGAAGACAATGTGCTGGCACCTTACTATTCAACACTGCAATGTTATTGTTATGTCTATATTTCCTCTGGCATTGGCAGGACAGGAATGGGTCTCCCTACAAAAGTGAAAGAACATCTCACCTTAAAATTTCAGAAACCAGAGCAAGTTTTTGAAATTCTTTGCATTGATAGCTAAATATGTAAATGCATTTCATTAGTAAATAAAATAAGAAAAACGTACTAGGTAATAATTTCTTTAATAACTCAAAATCACTTTTAATCAGGGTCAGAATGGTTAAGCGGAGGTTAATAAGCTTATACGACATACTAAGAATTCTAATATGGCAGCATTTCAACCATCTCGACTTTCTATGTTTCTGAAGCACTGGCCAACATGTAAAGATTTTTTAAATATGCAACCAAACCATATGTAATTTATATGACAGGGAATACTGAGTATCTATAATTTTGTTCTGTGGTGATTGAACTCATAATCTCTGCCTATAATTATTATGTGTTTTTCAGAGTTGCTTGAGATTTCCTCTGATTCACACATCTTTGATTTACACTATAATTTTTACATAAACAAATATTTGGAGTGACCTACCATAGTATATAGGCATATTGAAAAGGTATTAATGTGAAATTTCACAATACTGGAATTAAAAAAAAACTTCTATTTTGATCTTCTTGTATCTGCTGAGGCTTACTTTATTCCTGATTAGATGGTCTATTTTTGAGATGGTTCCATGAGGTTCTGAAAAGAATATATACTCTTTTGCGTTTTGGTGATACGTTCTGTAGCCATCTATTAGGTCCATTTGAGTTAGGGTCTCTATAAGTGCCTTTATTTCCCTGTTTAGCATCTGTCTAGATGATCTGTCCTTTAGTGACAGTGGAGTGTTAAAGTCTCCCACTATTAAGATAGTGGGGTCATGTGTGATTTAAGCTTTAATAATGTTTCATTTACAAATGCTGGTGCACTTCTGTTTGGGGCATAGATGTTCAGGATTGTGATGTCATTCTGGTAGAATTTTCCTTTGATGAAACGAAGTCCCCCTCCTCATCTTTTTTTTATTAATTTTGGTTAAAAGTCAATTTTATTAGCTATTAGGATAGCTACATCAGCTTGTTTTCTAGGACGGTTTAATTGAAAAACATTTCTCCAGCCCTAAACTCTGAGGTGGTGTTCATCTTTGATACAGAATTGTGTCTCTCAGATGCAACATATTGTTGGATCTGTTTCTGCAACCATTCGGTTAGTCTGTGTCTTTTTATTGGAGATTTGAGTCTGTTGATGTTGATAGAAAATAGTGACCAATGAATGTTAGTTCCTTTTATTGTGGAGTTGGCAGTGAGATTGTGTTTGTGTGCTTGTTTTCATTTAATTTTTTGTTGTGAATTTATCTATATCCTGTGTTTTCTAAGGTGTAGTTGATTTCATTGGATTCGAATTTTCCTTCCAGTTTCTTCTGTAGAGATTGGTTACTGTGTAGATATTGTTTAAGTTTAGTTTTGTCATGGAATATTTTGCTTTCTCTGTGTTGAATGAAAGCTTTGCTGGATATAGTACTCTGGGTTGGCATTTGTGGTCTCTTAGAGTCTGCATGACCTCTGTCCAGGCCCTTCTGGCTTTCATAGTTTCTGTTAAGAAGTCTGTTAAGAAGTGTGTTTCTGATAGATCTACTTTTACATGTTACTTGGCCTTTTACCCTTGCTGCTTTTAATACCTTTTCTTTATTCTGTAGATTAAGTATTTTGACTATTATGTGACTTGAGGAGGTTTTTTTGTTGTTTGTTTGTTTGTTGGTTTGGTCTAGTATATTTGGTGTTGTGTAGGCCTCTTATATGTTTATGGACATCTTTTTCTTTAAGTTGGGAAATTTTTCTTCTATGATTTTCTTGAAAATATTTTCTGGACCTTGGAGCCTCAAATGTTTTTTGCCTATTCCTATTATTCTTAGATTTCATCTTTTCACGGAGTCCTTGATTTCTTGGATGTTTTGTGTTTGGAACTTTTCTGATTTTATTTTTTCTTTGAAAGATGTATCTATTTCTGCAATTTTATATGCAGCTCCAAAGATTCTCTCCTCCATCTCTTGTATTCTCCTGGGGATGTTTACCTTTTTCTGGTGAAGCCATGATGTCCTTATTTTTGTTGGATGTGTTCTTGTTCCTACCTCTAGCCATCCTCTTCTCTATAACCTTTTTTCTTTGTTCCTGGAGTCTGCACTTCAGACTGGTTCATCGTTCTCTGGTGTCTGGATTATTCTTCAAGAAGATGAGAGTGGTCCATTGGTTTGAGAGTGGATGTTGCTTCAGCTGTAGCTAAGGTAGGAAGGTCACATGCAAATATACACAAGAAGGTGGGTGGGACTGACAGTGTGCCTTGAGGGAGAGTGTGCTAGAGCTTGAAGATGCCTTAAGGGTGTGGTGCTTAAGTGGGGGGGGGGGCGGGTTGGAGGGAGAAATGAGTGAGAAGTGTCTGTGCTGGTGCTGTTTAAGGGAGTACAATGAGCATGCACTGGTGCTCTGAATACCTCAATGTCCTACAGACCTGTTGTATGGACATACTGGTATTCAAGTCTGTTTGTGCTCTAGGAACCGTTTACCTGGACTCCACTGGGAGACCCACGGAACAGGGGCTTCAGTGTTGAGAATGCTGTCCCAAGGATCCCTATGTTGCCCACCATGGGGTTGGATGGGAGGGATCTGATGATCAGCTGCTAGCAGAGAGGAACCTTGGTTCTGGGGCTCTATAAGCACTCACTTAAAGGCGCACTCACTAGCTTGTAGGCCTAATCGGAAAGCACAGGGGATCCTCATGTTCTCTACTCTTAGATTTGGGCCTGCAGGGACAAATGAGAGTGCAGGAGATCCATCAGCTCAGTGGTCTCCAGTTTTTGGCCTCCTACAGGTATGCCTTTGTAGCCTCAGTCACAGAGCTCTGGAGGCTCCTGCGTACACTAGTGGCTGTCCTACCCCAGAGGCAGCTCTGGGAAGCCTGCCTTTGCTGTTTCAGTCACTGAGCTCTGGAGGCTTGTGCTTGGGGCAAACACTGTAGTCTCAGCCAAGCAGTCCCAGTGTTTGGGGCAGAGGCCCCTGCTGGCTACCTTGCTGAGCGGGGATACTCCTTCTTGGGGAAAAGGAAAGTGCAGGGGATTTAATATTAGCCACTCTCAGTCCCTGGAGTGACCTGTATCCAAACTGTTGAGGTCCTGGGTTGTGTCCTCTTACCCAGGAAGCTTCAATGTGGATGTTCTGGTTTCAGGTGCCCCTCCACTCACCAAATTTCAGAGTTTTGGATCCTGTGTCCCTAAGATACGGTGCTCACTGGCAGCTGCCATCTTGGACACTCCCATGTAAAATTTTTTTAAATATTTTAAATAAAAGTAAATCAGAGGAGAAGAAGAGGGAGGGAGGGTAGGATTGGGAGGGATGGGGGGGGGTTCCAGCTGGGATACAAAGTGAATAAAGCATAATAAATAAAATTTTAAAAAGTAAAAAAAGTAAATCATACTTTCCCCCTCAGTTTGTATTAGTATATATTTAAATTATTATTAATTTATTTTCAATCAAATATCATTAAAATAAATTTTTTATTTTATTTATTATTACTCTATGTGCATATGTGTATGTGGATTGTGAGTGTGTGTCTGTGAGAGATGGGGGGAGGTGAGAGACAGACAGGGAGGCAGAGAGAGAGAGACAGAGAGTTCATCAGGGAGGTAAAGCTAAATTAGAGAGTCTGTTTTCTCTTTTTCTCTCTAGCTGTTACTGGTCTTAGGCTGTGGAGTAACTGTTTTACCTAGTAAGCCATCTCATTTGTTCTAAAATAAAATTGAAAGGTAATTTTTGGTAGCAGAATAATTGTATATACTTTTTAAAATATCTCCTGAACTGACTGGAATTTTTAAATGTTTGAGATATACAATTTTCTTTTCCTATTATCTTATTGAATGGGGACTTGTTTTTCACATTCAGATTTTTCAGAATAAAAAGCTTATTTGAATGGCAAATTATTAAAAAATACTAAAAATGTAACTGTACAAGAGGGTAAAATTGAGTGGGAAGGAGATAAAGAGTAGGAAAACACAACAGATTTTAAAATTTGGTTCTTCCTCCTCAAATGATCCAATCTGAGTTGGAATAAAACCCGTGTCGCCTGGAGGGCATCAGGATGAAACAGAGCGGCAGATGAGGAGGCTATGACATCTGTGGCTTGGGGAAAAAATTGGCAAGAAGAGTACAAAACAAGTAGTTAAAGAGCTTAAAATGGCCATAAAAATGGAGTCTTCTGAAAGTATAGGGCAATTTAAATTCTTATTTTTATGTTCTTCTTTTATTAAGTAACACGTAATTGGGGAGATAGCTATTAGTGAGGAACGAAATTATCTGAAAAAGAAAAAACTCCAGGCATTCTGTGGAGTATAGAAACAGAGAAGGCTTTGTCCTTTTATCCAGAGATGTTATCTGAAAATATTTAATATAAACCATCAATACTGGTTGTATTAATGACATAGTCACAAAACTCATGGCATTGAGTTTTTGGATATCTATGGTGTGGAAACCCTTGCTTTCAAAGAGCCAATCTCTGAGAAGTTGAAAACATCTTCTTTATGTTAATTATGATTACAATAACAAATAAAATACCATACTGAACTTTGAAGTAGAATGGTCAGTATTAGTCCATGACTCATAGTTTTGGTACAATCATAATTCTTATTAAATAAAGTAGACACCCACAAATTCATTAAGCTAATTGAAGACTTTTCCAAATGCTGAGAATATGTGTTAAGAATAAAGGCAGAAACAAGGAAATGCTGAAATATTTTTTTCTTATATATTTCAAAGCATGCTTTTGTTTATAGCCTATAGAAACCATTTAAAGACCATATTGTCTAGTAATAATATACTCATGCATGTAATTCTAATTTAATTGAAAATTGAAAGCTGAGTCATTCCCTCCAAGAAAACATTTTCCTTAATATTTGGATATGGGTAGAAAGGATATGTATGATACAATGAAAACCAGTAGGCTAGTCACCTGGACCATTCTCAACTTTTGTTATGATAATTTGCTCATATATACATTTAGTAACTTTTGATTATTGTCTTCTTATCATTATTAAGTAAAAAAGTCTTTCATTGTTCTTATAAAAACACAGTGTTCTTGTTTAATATCTTTGAAGCCATGTATTTTGTTTCTGCAGAATATTATGAATCACATGTAACACAGCAAGCAAAATAAAACATTACAGAATCATTCTTAATGATACAAAGCTTTACAATAAAATTGGGTCAATGATATAAAGTGTGTAATGCTTACATTGTCAGAGTAGAAATAGCTTTACTTCTAAAATAGTGTGCACAGGAAACAATTTTGAGAATCTGATAAAATTGGTTATCAATCCAACTTTAACATTGATGCTTTTCATAATATAGTATATCCCATGGCTACAAAATAAGTAAAAAAAAATGACAGATGAGTTAATTATAGGCTATTGTAAATAGTCAGCTAAATGTCCTCTGATGTTTGACCTATAAGTCACAAAATAAATGTTGCAGAACAAGTTTATGAGTCCTAGAATGTATCACACTGTCACATGCTACAAATTTGCATCCTGTGTGGATCCCATCTTAATTTGAGTTGAGCTACTGAAATATTAATTAAAGCAATAAGAGAGCAGTTCTACCAGGATTTGGTCTGTACTCTATGATTAATTTAGTTCCTCACAGTTTCTTCCCAATAGCTGACATTCCACTGAGATACTCTCAGATACTCTTATTTGCATCCAAATGAAAGACTCTTGATAGAGTAGATTACTTTACACATTCATAAATAGTTGTTTCAAATTTCTTGATATGCAGAAGGATATTTCTTGGTATGAAATGGTTTTATGTGTCTCTAAATACCTGGTTAAATATAATTTTTCTTTTTTATTATTATCATTTATTACAATTTATTCAATTTGTATCCTTGCTGTGGCCCCCTCCCTCATTTCCTCCCAATCCCACTCTCCTTCCCTCTTTTCTCTGTATGTCCCTCCACTAGTCCACTGAAATATATTTTTTAAAATTTACAAAGAAATAATTTATAAAACACAAACTCAAGGAAAGCATTTTGGATAAAATTTGTTTAAAATGTATTCTCTAATCTATGGAATGTCTGTTGCCATTCATCTTTTCATCTTGAGTCAGTACTCTAACAATATTTAATTTAAGACAGGAAATTCTTAATCTCATACATTTTCAAAAACTACAGTTGGACAAAATGTGACTATTCTCATTTTACTTAGATACATGAGCTCATGTTCCATGAATTGATGCTAATAAAATTTGAAAAACCTATGAGCCTTTTTCTGGTGGTGAGGCCTAAGACTCCACAGGGCTGTCTCACATAGAGAAAGGCATTGTGGTATAAGACAACAGAAGTCCTGGGAAAGAAAGCTCCTGCTAACTGGCATCTCTAAGGATTGAAGAGTAAGTTAGCTGTGGAAACCTGGAAGGATCAGCTGATACACAGTATTGTTAGAATCCATATAAAAGCTGGTGTGCATATAATGTTGAAAAGGAGAAAGAGAATTAGTTCATAGTGTACCTGTACCATTATAATACAGATTAGAAGCATGGTTTGACATGAGATACACACCTTAAAAACTGCCACTCCCACTTAATAACATGAAGTCAGCTGTAAAATTAATTTCTAGTATTTTCCAGCATATGTATACATATATGTGCATCTATGCATATAAATGTGTATACATATATGGTTGAGAAAGATAGTTATGTACCCAAGTAAAATATATAAAGTTGTTACATTTGAATGAAAGAAAATTCAGTTAACCCTTCACTTACAACAGTATTGTGACTGTGGAGAATGAAACATTCCGAGTTAAAACCCCATATTCTCAAGGGCTGTAGCGATCTTTAAATGTACACATAACATTTTTGTGTAATTTAACATCCTTTATGTATTAGGTATAACACTTGGAATGTGTCCCTAAGTTAGCAGACATCTAGGTTTCACTAACTCAGAAACTAAGAATGTTATAAGACAACCTCAAAGGAGCTAGAAAGAAGACTTAGCATTTAAGAAAACAGATGGAAGGGGAGAAGGACTTCCCCATCAGTGGACTGGGGGAGGGACATGGGAGGATAAAGGGAAGGAGAGTGGGACTGGGAAGGGAAAAAGAGGAGGGGGTTACAGCTAGGAATCAAAGTGAATAAATTGTAATAAAAATAAAAATAAAAAGAACTTAAAATAATTTAAAAAACAAAAACAAAAACTTGTTTTCAAAGAGGAACTAGGTTCAGCTCCCAGCATTCACATGATGGCTTATACCAGCTTGCTTTTTGTTTGAATTTTTGTTTCCGTTGACTGAAAATCCATTTTTTTCTCATATATATTCTGGTTATGGCTTCCTCTGCCTCTATATTCCCCATCTTTTCCCCAGCTCTCTCCCCATCTAATCTACTCCCTTTCTGTTTCTTGTTATAAAACAAACAGGGTTTAAGGGATATAATGAATGGTAAAATAAAATATAAAAAGCTTTTAAAAATCAAACACATAAGAATAAGGTGAAACAAAATTCAAAGATCCAAAGAAAGAGCAAAAGAAACAAATACAGATGCAGAGACATACTTGCTGACACATCAGAAATTCTATAAAAACACGAAACTGAAGACATAACATAAAAATAAGCAAAACACATGTAGGGTAAAAAAGATAGAAAAATATAGAGAGAAATAAAGTAAAATTAAAAGGTAAAACAAAAAGATAATAGCAGAAAAGAAGTTCAGTAAAGAAAATAATAATCCATTACTGGTGGGAGTGAAAATTAGTACAGCCACCACGGAAATCAGAAAGGCTGTTCTACAGGAAGATTGGAAGGCATCTATCACAAGATTTAACTGTAACAGTCTTGGACATTTACTTAAAAGACATTTTATCCTAGGACAGAAATACTTACTCAACTATGTTCTTTTCTGCTCCTTTCAAAATACCCAGAAACCAGAAACAACATAATTTAACTAAACAGAAGTATTAGTAAAGGAAATGTGTACATTTACACAATGGAATACTGCTCATCTATTAAAAACAAGGAAATAATGAAATTTGTTGGCAAATGGATGGAACTAAAAAAGATCATCCTGAAGCAGAAAGACATGCATGGTATATTCTCACATATGAGTATTGGCCACATTATATTGGACAAGCACATTAAAATCTTAATATGCTTAAAGACTTAAAGAAGTGAAACAATGAGGACCCTAGGAAAGATACTTAGTTCTCATGCAGAAAGGAAAACAGGATAGACAACGGAAGAGAGGGAACAGGACAGATCTCCTTTAAAAGTCTCCGCTGAGCAGGTGTTGGAAGCAGATGCTGAGACTCACAGCCAAATTATTTTCAGAGCACAGGGAGTCTTATGGAAGAAGGGTGATATATAAGGACCTAGAGGACATAGAAACCCCACAAGTAGACCAACAAAGCCAAAAAAGCTGAGCCCAAGAGGGTACTTCAGAGACTGATGCATCAAGCAAAGAACATGAATAGAGAGTACCTAGTCCCCTGCTCAGATGTAGTCCACAAACATGTGGGTTCCTTAGTAAGAGGAGAAGCGACAGTCTCTGACAGGAACTCAGTTGCCTGCTCTTTGATCACTTTTCCCTGGTGGGGTGACCTAAGCAGCCCACAGAGGAAGATGATCCAGGCAGTCCTGATAGTCTAGGGTCAGACAGTAGGGGAGGAGGAATTCTTTTATCAGTGGACTAGGAGAGAGGGAACAGGAGAGAAAGAGAGAGGGATGCTGGGAACTGGAGGAGATGGAGGTGGGGCTGCAACTGGGATACAAAATGCATAAATTGTAAATAACAATAATAACAACAACAATAATTATTATTATTATTTTCCAATTTGGTGGGATACAGATTTTTAAAATATGTTGTAATGTTTCAGATTATTCAACTGTTGTTTTTTAACTTTTTATTTCTGATTTTATTAATGTGTATATGCTCTCTCTATGTTTTAGTTTGGTTAAGCATTGTCTTTTTTATTTTCTGGAAAATTATAATCCTTCCCCTATTTTTTTTCCTGGAAAAGTAAAAGAAGAAGAAGACATGAGAACATGAAACTCACAGGTAAATGGGTGATACTAGAACAAAAAATTCCTGAGTGAGGCAACACAGTCCTATAAACACTAATACGGCATTTATTCGCTTTTCTGTGGATATTACCTGTGTATTTAATGATAATCATTCCACAGTTTGCAGAACCACAGCTCTTACATATAGAGAGTAAAGGACTAAATCAGGATGGGACAGATAGATCTCATTAGGAAGGGAAATAGAATAGATAATTGTGGATAGATTGGAGGCTGGGATGGAATAATCAAGTAAATGGGAGTTGGTAAATGAATGAGAGAAGGAAGAAAGAGAAACAGATAAAACTAATAGCCATATGAGGGGCTGTATGGAAACCATATCCAATAGAAGCTTCCTAAAATATGAACATATCTGAACGAGATCTAAATAAAACAGCTAAAGAAATGTGTGAAACCGAGCCCAGTTGGTGATCTCTTACCACCAAATAAAGTAATTAAGCTATACCTGAGTTGTTGCCTGGAGGAAGGTTCCATGAAAACCTCAAGCAACCTAGGTTGTTTATAAGACAGTAGGTTTCTCTCTACAAACTAGCATATTTAGATAGAGTGATAAGATAATTATCTGTATTGATAACACATTCAGCAGATCCAGAATAAAAGGCAAAATATTTATGAAGGTTAATATCAAAACTGGATAATATTCTCAACTATAGAAACAGAAACTAAAATTTGGCATGGAGCAAATTAAAGTAAGAACCCTCACTTAAAAGAATAGACTTCCTGCTAGAAAGAGGAAAAAGTTTAATGGTCGTTTTAAAAGTTACTGAAAACATTTAAATCTCACAAAAGGGTTAAAAATAAATTGTTACATAAAAGGAAAAGCAGAGACAAAAATATCATTGGATACACAAAAGCAAAATGAAGGTAATGTATATAATAATTTCAAAAGGTATACATGAAAGAAAACAATGAATATAATCTTTTGCTTCCCTCTTTTTTAATAAGTGGAACATATGTTTTTACCTCACTCTATTTTATATAATTTGTATGATATAACACGTTTTGTCAATTCATTAAACTGCTGGTCTCCATTTGGTTTACTAACACTTTAATTATATACAAATATTTGTTGAATCCATGTTTTAAAGGCTTTAGGTTATATCCTGAAGAGTGTAATCCCTAACTAATATAATAAAGATGTTTAATTATGTGGAAAATCAACAAGTTGTCTATCATTTCACTGAAAATTTTCATTTTCACTAATGAAGTTTGAATTATTATAGCTTCTTTTTATTTTCATATACTAAAAAAGTTATACATAGGTAGATATGCAAATAACAAATTACACAAAGGTTTACTACCAAGAACCTATAAAGATCATATAACAGCAACAACAGTAAATGACCTATGTTCCAAAAGTAGTGACAAAATTTGAAAAATATTTCTCCGGCAAAAGAAATTCCCATAGCTAAAAAGTTGTGCATGCCTGTTATACATCATCAGTCATCAGAGAAATAAGCAGACAAAAACTTAGCTACAACTGGGATAGGTGGGAAATGTTTACAATTTTTAATGAACCACAGTGTAGTCTAAGAATAAGACAGTCATTGTTAAACTAAACACTCAGTAAATTGTGATTCATATTTAAGAGGTAACAATAAAGTAAAAAGAGCATTTCATGCAAATTTGTTGGTATTTTTAATTATGGATCATTTGTAATCACACTACAAGTCATGAGACTAAGAATCTCATAATTGAATTATTTTAGGTTAAGGTGACCAAGTACTTTATGTCTTTTGTGGCAATTGTGAACTCAAGTGATAACACATGTTGGAGAGGTTGTGGAGAAAGGGGAACCCTCCTCCACTGCAAGTGGAAATGTAAACTTGTACAACCACTCTGGAAGTCAGTCTGGTGCTTCCTCAGACAACTAGGAATAGCGCTTCCTGTAGACCCAGCTATACCACTCCTAGGCATATATCCAAAGGAGGCTCATCTACACAATATGAACATTTGCTCAACCATGCTTGTAGCAGCTTTATTTTTAATAGCCAGAAGCTGGAAACAACCCAGATGCCCCTCAACCAAAGAATGTATACAGAAACTGTGATACATTTACACAATGAAAAAACAAGGATATCATGAAATTTGCAGGTAAATGGTGGGAACTGGAAAGGATCATCCTGAGTGAGGTACCCCAGAAGCAGAAAGACACACACGGTATATACTCACTTATATAGCCGTATAAAATAGGATAAACCTACCGAAATCTATACAAAGGGAGGACTCTGGCTAAAATGTTCAATCCCCAGCCAGAAAGGCAAAGCAGATTGACATCAGAAGAAGAAAACAGGAAACAAGCTAGGAGCCTGTCACAGAGGGCCCCTGAAAGGCTCTGCCCTGCACAACATCAAAGCAGATGCTGAGACTTATGGCCAACTGTTGGGCAGAGTGCATGGAATCTTACGAAAGATGTGGGAAATAGTAAGATAGAGAGAGGACAGAAGCACCACAAAGAGAGCAACAGAACAACAAAAAAAAATCTGATCGCAGGGGTATTTTCTGAGACTCATACTCCAACCAAGTACCATGCATGGAGAAAACCTAGAACCCCTGCACAGATGTAGCCCATGGAAGTTAAGTATCCAAGTGGGTTCCATAACAATGGGAACAGGGACTGCCTCTGACATGAACTGATTGGCCTGCTCTTTGATCACTTCACCCTAATGGGGGAGCAGCCTTAGCTGGCCACAGAAGAAGACAATGCAAGCACTCCTTATGAGAATTGATAGACTAGGATCAAAAGGGAGGAAAGGAAGACCTCCCCTATCAGTGGACTTTAGGAGGGACATGCACGGAGAAAGGGGAGGGAAAGTGGGATTAGGAGGGGAGAAGGGAGTGGTTTATAGGGGCATACAAAGTGAATAAAGTGTAATTAATAAAAATTAAAAAAAAACTCTTAAGTACTGAAATCCTTATGAAGATAGTATATTTGCTGTTAAACAGTAGAAACACTTTTACAAGTCATTTGGTTTGAAATATAGTGAACCAAATGGCATGCTAGAAATTTGGATGAAATTCAGTTCTTCTACAGGCACTATTAAAATTGATAGTGACAGCTCATTCTAAGGAAAAATGCTGTTTTCAAATGAATGATATGAGCTCAAAGGGGTGTAAAGAACTACAGTGTACTTTGTGCCTAAGAGTTGTGATGGGTTGGCACATCTTTAATTCTGATTTAAAACAAGCCAGGAGACTGCCATTTCCAATGCTATTAAGCTTATACACCTCTTTAATTTACGTGATTTTATGGAATATTTTGCAAAGCTTGGGGTGACAAAATTTCAAAACTAAAACTCTGATTTTTCTCTATTAGAGTAGTACATCATCCACTAAATCCAATTCCAATATTTTCCTCTCTTGATAAGATACAGGGTTATACATATTAATTAAATGTTTTCCTAACGTAGTAAATGCTGTTCTCAATTTTTATACTCTATAAGTGTCATAGGTAAAGAAAATAAAGAACCTTTGGCATAAAAGAATAAGATTAAAACTTGACACTGGGATAATAGGGTCATAACTCCATCAGATGACAAGTAGGGCTTAACACATATTAATGGAAATTTCTTTTTAAATTTGACCATTTAGATTTTACTGTCTTGGCATGTACACATTTTAATTTCTTAATTGAACTTGCACAAAGACCAAGTAGTGTTTTCCAATACAGAAACATTTAGGGAGCTTTTTTATATATTTTAATAATGCTGTTAAAATTCTATTTTTCTTCTTGTATTCATTTAATTTTTTATTTAGACTTCAGTTGAAACTGAGAAGTCTCCCTGATATGCATCACACAATAAAAGTGAGGCTTCTAGCAGTTGGAACAGTAGAAAATGTTCAGAGTACTTTTGAATTTTTATTAGTATTCTATAAATTTTACTCATAAACATCATACAGTCTTTAAAAAAGGTATGTAATCTTAATTGTCATAAGCCAATTTTCTAGTTTAGGAAGATAAAACAAAATTCTGCTGACTAGCTATTTTATAAAACAAATTTATTTCATACAGGAGGCCCAGAACTGGAGGCCCAGAACTCAAATTCAAAGGCCATGCAGATTCAGGAACAGGGAGAAGGCCCGCATCCTCCCAGATATCCACAATGATTGCTTTCACATCTTCGGACTTCACAGCCAAGCTAAGCACTGACCCTCCTTTGTTAATTTAAATATGAAATCACTAAACATTTTATCTAAAGGCCTCCTTTTTTATGGTCTTATAACCAGGCATATTCTACACTAGCATATATCTGGAATTAGGATTTCCACATAAATTCTATATTGAACGAGGTTAGAGGTATAAATTCTATATGAACGTAAACCTACTGTGTGCACTGTAAACCAAAAATAACAGGAAGCAAGGTCAATGGGCAGAAGGTTTGTAATCCTACCCCTTGAGAAGTTAAGAAACAGAAGATAAAGAGTCTAACGACATCCTCAGATCAGAATTCGATGTCATAATGAGCTACATGAAACTGTAACAACAAAACAAAAAACAATAAGGTGAGTGTAGCATTGATGGTAAAAACAAAGAAATATGTGGCCCGAAAGTTTTTAATTTTGAATCTATTGCTGTTCAACAAACTTTATCTGAATTCAAACACAAAGTACATGAAGTATAAGTAGAAATTCCAATCAATAAATAGCTGTAGCCCAGTCTTCTCAGAAGGTAACCAACCACATCACCAATAACAGGTTTATCTATTTAGTGAATTCACATTGGTATATAAACATTCCATGTACTTGAAAACCTTCTAAACTGAACTAATGTAACAAATTGAATGATCAAACACGGAGGTGAATGGAATATGGGGAGGGTCAGCTAAAATTAAGGGTCATTCAAGGCCTTATATGCAAACCAAATACAGGAGAAGCTTTCAAATGTACATATACATAAAGGTGATATATAAAACTGTCAAATAAAGGTAGAAATACAGTCTTTGCTGGACAGTTTTCTTCATTAAATGAAGCTTCCATTTAAAGGAATGGGTTACTGGCTAAATGAGCTCCTTTGCTAAAGACAACACCTACACAGTTCATTTAACACAGAGTAAAGTTAGTGACTACCTAGAGTGTTCACCCTTGTACACTAGTATTTAAGTTACTGGAAGGCTTTCTGTGCGGTAGCAAAAACTAAAAGTAAACCCATATGAAGTACAAACTCTTCCTTTTACAGTGATGAAATGCCTATAAGATGCACTAGTAACAATAGAGTCACAAAGAGTGGCTTGTGGGAGAGTAACCTAATAATATCTGATTTGATTTAAAGCCTGTTCCACGAAGTGGAACACATATCTTACAGTGTTCAGGCGGATAAGATTCTGAGGCCAGATAGGCCATTGTATATATGATAAAACTAATTACTATTCTTCTGCAAAAAGCACATAGCCAAAAAAAAAAAAATCTCCTGAAGACATTCTGTTCTCCTCACAGATCAATGAACATTCAGCCATCATCAGAAGGACTTCTCCCTAGAGGGAAAAAATACTGAGACCCGCAGCGAGGCAAGGGGCAGAGAGTGAGAGACTTTGGAACACTTAGCCGTAAATGGTATGCCAGCAATGAAAATCTCCCCTTTTCATTCGGGAAAACATATCAAAGAGGAGATAAAAGATGAGAAGACACTCTAAGCAAAGTAGTACCAACAGACACACACACACACTAACTCACAAAGACTGTCTCAGGATGCACAGGGCATGCACAGTCAATGCCAGATGGGGACCCAGTGCTGAGAGAAGTGGACACAAGACCTCATATTTAATTTGGAAGCTACCTCTAATTGATAATTCCTGAATGTGAAAAAATTGTTCTTCTAACAGAGTCCTATTAGGGATATAAAGCATTCTTTTTTTTTATTACCACTTTTTAAAATTATTATTTATTACAATGTATTCATGTTTGTATCCCAGCTGTAGCCCCCTCCCTCATCTCCTCCCAATTCCACCCTCCCTACTTCTTCTTCCCCTATGCCACTCCCCTAATATACTGATAGGTGAGGTCCTTCTCTCTGACCATAGCCTATAAAGGTCTCATCAGGACTGGCTGCATTGTGTTCTTCTGTGGCCTGGTAAGACTGCTCTACCCAGTTGGAGGTGAGCAGAGCGCCTGCGCCTGCTCCCCTTACTAGGACACCCAGTTGGAGGCTGAGTCTATGGGCTACATCTGAGCAGGGGTTTTAGGTCCTCTCCATGCGTGCTCCTTGGTTGGGGTATCATTCGCTCCAGGACCCCAAGGGTCCAGTTTGGTTTTTTTGTTTGTTTGTTTTTTGTTTTTATTTTTGTTTTTGTTTTTTGGGTTTTTTTTTTTTTTTTTTTGGTCTGTTGCTCTCCTTGTGGAGCTCCTGTCCACAGGCCTTTCTATCTCCTCCTTCTTTCATAAGATTTCCTGTACTCAGCCCAAAGTTTGGCTGTGAGTCTCAGCCTCTGTTTTGATCAGTAGAGTCTTTCAGAGGCCCTCTGTGCTAGGCTCCTGTCCTGTTGATACAAACCATTTTTTTAATTAAAATTTTATTTTTTATATTAGTTACAGTTTATTTACTTTTGATCCCAGCTGTATCCCCCTCCTTCATTCCCTTCCAGTCTCACCCTCCCTCCCTCACCTCCTCCCTGCCCCTCTCTAAGTTCACTGATAGGGGAGGTCCTCCTCCCCTTCCATCTGCCCCTAGCTTATCAGGTCTCACCAGGACTGGCTGCATGGTCCTCCTCTGTGGCCTAACTAGGCTGCTCCTCCTTCAGAGGGGAGGATGTCAGAGAGCCAGCCATTGGATTAATGTCAGAGACAGCCCCTGTTTTCCTTACTAAGGAACCAACTAATACATTGAACTTCCATGGGCTACATCTGAGCAGGGGCTCTAGGTTATATCCATGCATGGTCCTTGGTTGGAGAAATAGTCTCAGAAAAGACCCCTGTGCCCTGATATATTTGGTTCTTGTGGAGCTCCTGTCCTCTCCAGGTCATACTAACTCCCCCTTCTTTCATTTGATTCCTTGCACTCTGCTCAAAATTTGATTATGAGTCTCAGCATCTGCTTTGATGCACTGATAGGTAGAATCTTTCAGAGGCCCTCTATGATAGGCTTCTGTCCTGATGTCCCTCAACGGAGGAATGTATACAGAAATTGTAGTAATTTTACAAAAAATGGAATACTACTCAGCAATTAAAAACAAGGAAATTATGAAAGTTGCAGGCAAATCGTGGTATCTAGAAAAGATCATCCCAAGTGAGGTATTCCAGAAGCATAAAGACACAAGGTATATACTCACTTATAAGTAGATACTAGACCTATTAGATAGGATAAATATACTAAAATCTGTATACTTAAAGAAGATAAACAAGAAAGAGGACTGGGGTAAGATGATCAATCTTCACCTAGAAAGACAAATGGGATGGAAGTTGGAAGTAAGAGGATACAAACCATTCTTAAGGCAAAGTGCTATGCCCAGGGCCCAATAGCCAAGACAAAAAAGACGCAGTGACATCTTTGGAGGTTCACTGTTTCATAATGATTTGTCACGACATTTTTGTTCAGGGATATTGGGGTTCATACTGTGGTTTCAGGTTTTGTGTCCTTTGTGTGAGCAATTTGTATGCAGATATGAATTATTCTCTATCTGTTTACCCTGCCCCCCCCACACTTTGGCTCTTTTTCTTGTTTGTTTTATCCTATTGTGGTTGGATTGTTTTAGTTTCATCTTATTGTTATTCTTTAAGTGCCTGATTGTTTTCTAATGAGAGACAAAAAGGGTGTGGTTTCAGGTAGAAAAGGAGGGAGGAGGGAACTTTGAGGAGCTTAGGGAAGGGATACCATAATCAATATATTATCTATAAAAATTATGTTTTCAATTATAATGAGGAATATCAAAGTAATAAGATACTGATTCTAGAATAAATGAAACAGTTACTTCCCAGATGTTTAAACAGAAACCATTAAGATAAACAATTACTTTTTAAAAGCTTCTATGATATTATTGCCTTGTAAGTTTCAAGTTCTGAGTTTTAATCTCTCTTATCCATTTGTATACAGATCATTATTTTCAAATAACATTATAATTGGTTTTCATGAAATATCAAGAAAACGAAGGAATCCCATTTATCAAGGGAGATATTTTTAGTAAAAGTAAAATACTCTAATTTCATCACAATGGAGACATAACCAATTTTGTAATTAAGCTTCTCTGGATGCTCAGGGATTATTGTGGAAGAGAGAGTAGAAAGATTGTAAGAGTCAGAAGTGCCACTTTTTCTTCTAGCAGATTCACTCTGTATGGTTTTATGTTGAGGCCTTTGATCCACTTGGACTTTACTTTTGTTCAGGGTGATAAGTATGTACATATTTGCATTTTTCTACATGTAGACATCCAGTTCGACCAGCATCATTTGTTGTACATGCTCTCTCTTTTCCATTGTACGCTCTTGGCTTCTTTGTCAAAAATCAGGCATCCATAGGTGTCTGGGTTTATTTTTGGTCCTCGATGTGATTCCATTGATGCCTCAGTCTGTTTGTATGCCAGTACCGAGTCATTTTTAACTACTGTTGTTCTGTAGTATAACTTGAGATCAGAGATAAAGAGATTTCCAGAAATTATTTTATTAAACAGGATGATTTTAGTTATTCTGTGTGTTTTGTTTTGTTTTGTTTTTCCATATGAAGTTGAGAATCAGCAGGGAATTGAAGTAGACGCAGAGATTCACAGCCAAACTTTAAACAGAGCTCAGGGAGTCTTATGGAAGAAGGGGGATATAAAAGCACCCACAGGGGATAGAAGCCCCACAAGGAGACCAATAAAGCCAAAAAACCTGAACACAAGGGAGAACTGATGCAGCAACTTACATCCATTCATTGAGAGAACCTAGACCTCCCTGCTCAGATGTAGCCTATTGAGAGCTCAGTCTTCCTAGTACTGTATTTTCTAGTGAGAGAAGAGACCGTCTCTGACATAAGCTCAGTTGAGGCAGCAAGCACAGAACTTCTGCAGTGCGAGCTAAACAAAATGGAAACATTGAGAGGTGAAGGTAGGCATAAAAATCCCAACTCTATCTTAGGAATGATTGATGTTTGATAATTGCTGGGAGAGTCTCATTTCTTTAATGATGTAATCTCTGGGATGGGGACCTATACCACACTCACAAAGTACTTTGGTAACAAACTGTACTTGATGGAGAGGGAGGATAAGGAAAACCTGAGCAGGGTGGCTAAGACTGTTAGGGTAGAGAGGGTGAATATTGTAGGATTTGGGAATAAATATGGTCATAATGCATTGTATGAAGTTCTAATATAATTAATAAAATATTATTTAAAATATATATGCACAATATTTCACTCACACCAATGTATAGAATGTTTTTATTGGACTTGCAGTGTAAAAACAAGAGAATCTGAAAGAACATAATAGTGGACATATATTATTTAGTTTCAACTCTAATTATTTACTTTTCCTAGATAAATATTTGTATTTTTCAATGAGCATGTTATTATGATCCACTTGTTTGAATATATCCATCTAAAACCTTTACAGAATAACCACAGGCTTTACATTATCCAATGGTTATGAGTGTGTCACTCTTCCACATACATTAGTTCTAAGTAAAATGTCTCAAGTATGCTTACAATCATGTGCTCCTTTGTAGTTACGACTTTTGTGTCCAATGAGTTTCCTTTTTTTTCTCTTTCTAACAGAATCCATAGTTCATTGTGTCATTTGTTTTAACACGAAGGAAGCAGATGAGAAATGTAACCACAGAGCAGAGTATGTAAAGGCTAAGCTAGAAATAGAAATATTCAGCTTCAAGTTTAGAAAGCAAAGTAATAGATAAATGGTTAGTTCTGTTTGCTCCAGGAAGGCTTGCACACTCTGTCACACCACAAATGTTCCAGATAATTCAAAAGTCCTTTGACCTTGGAGATTTGTGAAGAGAAAGATGGACATCAGAGTCTCTAAAATTTATCTGTTGTGTTGATAAAATAAAACTGATGTTTCTTTTCTCCAAAAGAAGAGTGATTTTGGCTCCTGCTACCTACCATATGCTTGGGGCAGCAAAACTAGTCAGTGTGTCATTGTGTTCTTTAAAAAAAAATCTCATTTTCTGTTTGTCACAGTAAGTCAATCATGGGGCATCAGTGCAGTGAGGCAGGTTAGCAATTCATGTTCCTTTTAATCTCCTCCAGTCTCTACAAAGGACATCTGTGAGTACTCAGTGACCTCTTACAATAAAATTTGTGAAACACATATCTTTCAACCGTGTAAGCATACATAAGCATATGAAAATTTCTGGTTTCTAACCATGTACTGAAATATTTAGTTCTCACCTTAACTTTGAACGTTATTCATTAAATTTTGAGAGTGGAGGCATCTTACGAAAGCTTAGACTCATGTGTTCTTGGCTTATTATTTTTACAACAAAAAATAGAATTTCAGTGAGTAATTAATTTTAGAGCAAGAAAATCATAGTTAAGGCACTTAATTCAAAACACTCTATATTCGGATTACCATATTGTTAGTGTCCTAAATTAATGTGGTCAGTGGGTTCCAGTGCATGTCAATATTTACAAAAATCTTTATTTTATCCATATCTATTTATTTCCCTATTCTGACAGAGATCAGAGATCATGCCTGGTGGTCCAGCTGCTTATGTGTTTGCTTAGTACAGTCAGTGGCCATTTATGTGGTCTCATAACTGCCACTCCTCATGTGCCTTTAAACTTTGAAGTGTTTAGATGAAGTGCCTTTTAAAATAATTATGTCTCAGCTGGCATGTTCTTTAATCACAGAACTCAGGGAGGCAGAGGCAGGAGGACCACTTTGAATTTGAACCAGCCTGGTCTACAAAGGAAGTCCAGGACAGCCAAGCCTACACAGAGAAACCACATCTCAAGCAAAACAATAAAAAGCCAACACCCAAAACCCCCAAATTAAGTTTACAACATTTTATCTGATCATACTGCAGTTATGAGTTCTTAGTGATGAAAGTCACAGGGAATTGGAAATAATACATTTATATGTATGTTAAAAGATGTCTCATATCTCTATTAGCCAGAAAAATGTAAAAATTTTGATATATGTAGTATATATGCAGATAGATATATATGATATATGCAGATAGATACATGAAGTATATCTATCAACATAGTGATACCGAATGAGAGAGACTAATTAAAGGGAAAGTGAAATAATCACAATATGTATATAATTCTCAAAAGAGGGTTATAATGATGGCTTCAAACTCCCTTTCCTTCTGCCTGTGTCTCATGAATGGTTGGAACCACAGGAGTGAGAAACTGTACTTAACAGTAGAACCAATATGAAAAATTGTTAAGAAAATTTATTAAAGTTGAGTTTATGACATTGCATATTTAGTCAAGATGGATATGCATTATCCTTCATGACAGAGTAAGTCAACATGCAATAACACCATTTTGAGAATAAATTGGAGACTGCAGGGGAGTAGTTGCATTTCACACAGAAAGCTTCTTTTCGTTGTTAAAATATAGTAATCACTGTACACGTGAGTTTTAATTTAAACTCAGTTAAAATGGAAAATTTTGATCCTCTAATTCATTTACAGTCTTTTAAATATTCAATACATTATGTAGAATAGTAATATATAGAACTGTTCTCATATTAGTGGCAATTCTGTTATATACATTTGCACATATAAAAATGAATGATTTATATGTATATAGATATCATGGAACTCAATATTTTTATATTTACTAGAAGAAGCTACATGGCGTCACTAATGTAAAATCTCCAAACAGATAATATCTGACTTTGGTACTAGAAGTTGGGGCATTCATTAAGGACATGGCAAAAACAGACAATTGAAAATCTGCAGATTTATTATCTTGTTTCATTATTAAAGCTAGTTAAAGCTGGTTGTTTCCAGATTCTAGCTATTGTGAATAAACCTGCTATCAACACACTTGAGCAAATATCCTTGTAGGGTTGAGCATCTTTCAGATATATGCCTAAAAGAAATATAGCTGGATATTGAGGTAATACTATTCCTAATATTCTGAGAAGGTGGCAGATTGATTTCAAAAATGGTTGTATAAGTTTACATTCCCGCCAGCAATGGAGGAGGGTTCTGCTTTCCTCACATCCTCTCCTGCATGTGTTGTCAAAACAAGGAAATAATAAAATTTGCAGGTAAATGAATGAAACTAGAAAAGATCATCCTGAGTGAGGTAACCCAGCTAGAAAGAGACACCAGGTATACACACAGAAATAAGTTGACATATAATATAGGACAAAGCTCTTAAAATTTATAGTCCTAAAGAAGATAAGCAACAGGGAGGACCCTAGGGAAGAGGACTAATCCTCCTTTAGAAGGGCAAAAAGAATAGACATTGGAAATAACAGAAGACAGGGAACAGGAGAGGAGAATTCCACAGATGGCCTCTGAAAGACAATGCAGCAGGGTAGCAAAGCAAATACTGAGACTCATAGCCAAACTTTCGGCAGAGTTCAGGAAATCTTATGAAAGAAGAGGGAAATAGAAAGACATGGAAGGGACAGTAAATCCACAAGGAGACTAACAGATCAAAAAATGGGTGTAGGGGGTCTTGCAGAGACTGACAAATCAACCAAGGACGTAGAGCCCTCTTCAGACATAGCCCATGGACAGGTCAGCCTTTATGAGAGTTCCCTAGTAAGAGGAGTAGGGGCAGTATCTGACATGAACTCAGTTGCCTGTTCTTTGATCAACTCCCCCTGCCAAGATGTCCTGGCTAGAAAGAGGATCCAGACAGTCTTGTTGAGACCTAATAGGCTAGGGTCAGATAGTAGGGGAGGAAGATTTCCCCTATCAGTTGAGTAGGGGAGGGAAATAAAGGGTAATAGGGAAGGAGGGTTGGAACGGGAGATGAGGGAGTAGACTGAAGCTGGGATACAAAGTGAACAAACTATAATTAATAATAACAATAACAATAATAATAAATTTAAAACAAAAACAAACAAAAAAGAAGCTAAACAGTAAGGAGTACCCTAGGGAAGATGCTTAATCTTCATTCAGAACCGTAAACAGTATACACATCTGAAACTGCCAGGGAACAGGGCATCGGAAATGATCTACCCAGCTGCTGCTCAAAGTAGATGCTGAGGCTCACAGCCAAACATTTGGTAGAATGCAGGGAATCTTATGTACGAAAGAGTGAATAGAAAGAGCTAGAGAGGACAGGAGCTCCACAAGGAGACAAACAGAGCCAAAACAAATCTGGGCCCAGGGGTGTCTGCAGAGACAGATGACTCAACCAAGGACCATGAATGGAGAGGACCTACACCCACTACTCAGATGTAGTTCATGGGCAGCTCAGTCTCTGTGTGGGTTTTTTAGTAAGGGGAGCAGCATCTGTCTCTGACATGGACTCAGTGGCCAACTCTTTGATTAACTTCCCCTGAAGGGCAGGGGGTATGGTAGGGGCTACTGGGTGTCAGCCTTATCAGGCCACACAGGAAAACAATGAAGCCAGTCCTGATGTGACCTGATAGGCTAGGGTCAAAGAGTAGCGGATGAAGTCTTCACCTATCAGTGGACTAAGGGAGGGACATAGGAGGAGAAATAGGAGGGAGGATGGGACTGGGAGGAGATGAGGGAGGGGCTTCAGCCAGAATACAAAGTGAATAAATTGTAGTAAATTATACAACATATATATATATATTTAAAATGACAATATCTATAGTGTAAGAATGATTCTGACTATTTAGTATGATGTGAGATTTCATGGCATGCAATACTTTAAATTATTGCTTTCAATATAGTCAATAAGAATCTAACTCTCATTTTGTTAGTTTGTTTAGGTAAACTATTTCTATATTTCAGAGCAGGTTATATTCCCATAATTGATTAATATTGATTTCTTATTGTGATGGAGCTTGTACCACCTATGATTCACTATGTTTTTTCTTAGAAATATCTTTAGTAGGAATGGCCCAATGAATGAATATTCAAAGTGTCTGGGGAAACTTGACAATCAAACTTGTCTTCAAAACTAACTAGCCAGAAATTTTGTGCATATTAATTAAGCTCTGGCTGTGCCACTTTCTATATTGTCAAAATTGATGGTAATAGTCACCTCTATGAAAGCTTATATTTAAAAACTGAATGTATCCAATGAATTAAGGTGCAATTATAAGTGCTTCACAAATCTCAAGTTATCTGTAGCTCATCTAAGGCATTCTAGTTGTAACCCTATAAATACTGTTCAAAACCCAGCTAATTAGGGCTTGGAGCCTAACATTAATATAAATAAGTTAGTCATTTTCTTTTCTTATCTTTTTTATTACTATCATTTATTACAATTTATTCAATTTGTATCTCAGCTATGGCCCCCTCCAGTGTCTCCTCCCAGTGACACCCTCCCTCCCTGTACTGCCCCTATGTTCTTCCCCTAGTCCACTGATAGGGGAGGTCCTCCCCCCCCTTGTATTTAATCCTAGCCTATCAGGTCTCATGAGAACTGGTTAAGATGTCTTCCTCTGTGGCCTGGCAAGGCTGCACCCCCCAGGAGAAGGTGATCAGAGACCCAGCCACTGAGTTCATGCCAGCGACAGCCCTGTTTCTCTTACTAAGGACCTCACTTGGTCACTGAGTCTATGGGCTATATCTGAGCCAGGATTTTCAGGTCCTCTCTATACATTGTCATTGGTTGGAGTATAAGTCTCTTCAGGGCCCCCAGGATTCTTTTTTTTTTTTTTTTTTTTTTTTTTAGTTTGTTGGTCTCCTTTTTGAGCTGATGTTATAATTCAATCAGCAAAATTCATCACAGATGTATGAGATTTTTTCATACTTCAAGAATCTTTCTGTCTTTCTGCTTCTGGGATATCTCACTCAGGATAATCATTTTTAGATCACACCATTTGCCTGCAAATTCATGATTTCTTTGTTTATAATTACTTAGTAGTATTCCATTATGTAAATATACCACAATTTCTGTATCCATTCCTCAACTGAGGGACATTTGGTTTATACTCACTTATAAATGAATATTAGACATATAATGCAGGATAATCATACTGAAATTTGTACACCTAAGGACCCTAATCAAGGAGGATGAACCTGCAATTTGCCTGCAAATTTCATGATTTCTGTGTTTGTAATTGCTGAGTAGTATTCCACTGTGTAAAAGTACCAAAATTTCTATATCCATTCCTCTGTTGATGGACATCTGGTTTTTTTCCAGGTTCTGGTTATTATGAATAAAGCTGATCCGAACATGGCTGAGAAAATGACCTTGTTATGTACTTGAGCTTCTTTTGGATATATGCCTAGGAGTGGTATAGCTGGATCTTGAAGAAGCACTATTCCTAATTGTCTGAGAAAACGCCAAATTGATTTCTAAAGTGGTTGTACAAGTTTACATTCCCACCAGCAATGGAGGAGGGTTCCCCTCTCTCCACAACCTCTCCAGCATGTGTAGTCACTTGAGTTTTTGATCTTAGCCCACTCTGGTAGGTGTAAGGTGTAATCTCTGGGTTGTTTTTTATTTGCATTTCCCTGATAGCTAAGGAAAAAATCATCCCGAGTGAGGTATCCCAGAAGCGGAAAGACACACATAGTATATACTCAATTATAATGGATCCTAGACCTGTAAGATAGGATAAACATATTAAAATCTGTATACCTAAAGAAGATAAACAAGAAGGAGGTACCTGGGTAGGAGGATCAATCCTCACCTATAAAGGCAATGGGGAAGGACACTGGAAGAAGGGGAAAACAAGAAATAGGACAAGAGCCTACCACTGAAGGCCTCTGAAAGACTCAGCACTGTATCAAAGCATATGTTAAGACCCATAACTAAATTTTGGAGAGAGTACAGGGAATCATTTTAAAGAAGAGGTAGTTAGTAAGACCTGGAGAGGACAGGAGTTCCACAAGGGGAACAACAGAACCAAATTATCTGAGTTCATGGGTATTTTCTGAGACTGATACTCCAACCAACGTACATTCATGGATATAACCTAGAACCTGTGCTCAGATGTAGCCCATGGCAGCTCAGTATCCAAGTAAGGGGAAGAGGGACTGTCTGTGACATTAACTCAGTTGCTGGCTCTTTGAACAGGAGCAGCTACAGAGAAGGACATTACATTCAGTCCTGATGAAACTTAATGATCTAGTTTCAGATGGATGAGGATGTGGTCCTCCCTTATTGGTGGACTTGGAGAGAAGCATGGGAGGAGATGAGGGAAGGAGGTGGGATTGGGAGGGGATGGAGGAGGGCACTATAGCTGGGGTATAAATTGAATAATCTGTAATTAATAAAAATAAAATGAAAAACTTAAAAAACAATAAATAAATACAGTATAAAAATAATTTTTCTAAAAAACAAAATTATATAGTGTTGTGATCTATGCTTAGTACATTCTCCCAGCTGCTTTATTAATATACCACAATATAACCCTCTTTATTATCACTTGTTTCTCATAAAGTTATAGAGCATGAAATAATTTCCAGTTGTTTGTATTCTCAATAAAAGTCATTTCTCAGTAGATGCCATTAAGAAACAAAAGAATAAACACCATTCTCTGTGTTCTCCCTCTTCTGATGTCCATCTTGTTTGCCTTTTTGAATGAAATTGATCATCTTACACAGGGTCTGACTTCTTGCTTATCTTTTTTTAGGCGTGCAGATTTTAGTATGTTTATACTATATTATATAGGACAGGAGCCAAATAAAGACAGCCTCTAAATGACTCTACCCAGAAGGGTATCAAAGCAGATGCTGAGATTCACAATCAAAATTTGGGCAGAATTCAGGGAATCTTATGAAAGTAGGGAAGGGGCATAGAAAGACCTGGAGGGGGACAGGAGCTCCACAACGATAGTTACAGGACCAAAAACTCTGGGCACAAGGGTCTTTTCAAAGACTGAAACTCCAACCAAGGTCTATGCCTGGACATAACCTAGACCCCTTGCTCAGATGCAGGCCACTGCAACTCAGTGTCTAAGTGGGTGGCCTAGTCAGGTGAACAGTGACTGTCTCTGATATGAATTCAGTGGCTGGTTCTTTGATCACCTGTCCCTGAGGGGGGAGTAGCCTCCCCAGGCCACAGAGGAAGACAATGCAGTGAGTCCTAATGAGACCTGATGAGGAAGGGTCAGAAGATAGGGGAGGTCCTCCTCCCCTACCAGTGGATTTGGGGAGGAGTATGGAAGAAGAGGGAGGGGTGAGGGAGGAGCTGTGATAAAAAGTGGATAAATTTTAATCAATTAAAAAATAAATTAATTAAAAAAACACCCAGTATTAGGAACAGGACTGTCTCTGACATGAACTCATGGGCTGGCTCTTTGATCACGTCCACCTGATGGGGGAGCAGCCTTACCAGTCTGCAGAGGAAGACAAAGAAGCCAGTCATGATGAGACTTGATAGACTAGGGTCACATGGAAAGGGAGGAGGACCTCCCCCATCAGTGAACTTAGGAAGGGACATAGAAGAAGAGGGAAGCAATGTTGGATTGGGGAGGGATGGGGACAGGGCTACAGCTGGGATACAAAGTGAAGAAACTGTTATTAATAAAAATAGAATAAACACCATGTTTTAAATTATATTTCAGAATAAGCTTTGTAGGTGAAACAATTTCCTGTTGCTTGCCAGCTGTAATTTGGAATCTATGCAGTGAGCTGATGATCACAGAATAGAACCAGTTTTGTCAATGCTAAACTATCGTTAAAATGTTAAAGCATGTAGCCCATAAAACATCCTCACAGACCTATTAGACAATTGCATGCAGCTCTTTTAAATTCCTAAGTACTTAAGGAAATGTTTCCCTGACATTATGTAACCATGATTTTTATATTAGTGGGTTTTTTGCCACTCCTTTATTTGGTAGTTTAGTTCAGTTCTTAAAAGTGATTTTATTCGATATTTTTAGAAAATTCTATTAAGCATACAGCTGTATATTTGAGTTAATTGTTCAAGTGTATTGATCATGTCATTCATTTCCAATATGATCATTTCCCAGTTATTTGAAAGGGGCATGTGTGGAGAAGGGGAAGAAAGGGAGAGCTTGGGAGGGAAGGAGGGAGTACTACATGGGGGATACAAAGTGAATAAAGTGTAATCAATATTGTTTTTAAATTGAAGATAAAATAATTACCTTTTTCTCAAATAATAAAAAAAATGTTGTTGTCATAATAATTTTTTCAAAGTTACTAGAAAATGAAAATGAGAGGCACATACTTAACAATGCCACTCAGAGAGCCAGCTTTGATCTTTAAAGGCATCCTCATCCTCATTCTTTAGAATCACTACAAAAGGAGAGATCCAAGATGGCTGCCCCAGGAGGACACTGTGTCTGAAGAGCAGGAGAGTAGTGTAGGCACAGCGACCAGGAGACAGAGATCTCAGACCTAAAACACCAGCATTTGCGACTGTCAGGTGAGCAGAATTCCTACAGTGAGGAAATCAAGTGGAAAAGTCCAAGGGACACCCAGCTATTCCCAGGAAAAACTCCGAAGGGAGACAGGCTGCGCACAGCATGGCTGGGCGCCTAAGCCTCCATCTTGGGCTGGGGCACAAGGTACCCCGGACTGACTGAGTTTCACCCAGATACCGCAGGCTGCACTGCGCGGGACCACAACCCTCTGTTACAGCGGCCGCCGTTTTGGGCTGGGGCACAGGGTACCCCGGACAGACTGAGTTTCACCCAGATACTGCAGGCTACACCAGTCAGACACACACCCCTAGGCACAGCCAGCCACCACCCCAGATTGGGACCCATAGTATCAGGTCCAGATCAAGGTGGCCCAAGTACCATCTCACACCATGGTACATGGCCCCTGACCCAGAAGGAGGCGCCAAGGCTCCAGTCCAGAAGAGAGCCTTTAGCAGCAAGCTCAGGGCAGAGCTCAGAGCCTCCTGACCAGAGAAGCACACCCAGCGGTCATATCAAAGGGGGACACAAAGCCTCTGGCAAAGAGGGAAGAGCCAAACCTCCAGACCAGAGGGGAGACCAGCCTGTGGTGTTCACAGCCTCTAGCACAGAGCACGAAGCCAGGCACACAGAACCACAACAGAGTTCAACTGAGGCATCAACACACACTATCAAACCGCTAGAAATCCCTGATCTCTTGAAGACTACTCCTGACACAAGAGATTGACAGTTCCAGTCTGAAGTTCAGCCTTGAAGCACAAACAGCTCCTTGATTATATATAAACAAATGCCCAGAAATCAGCTAAAGAACTCACCCAACAAAAATCAGAACACCATGGCCCCACCAGAAACACCCAAAAGCAATAGAGATTTTAATGCAGTGGAGACACAGGAAAATTATATTAAAGCTATAATTATGCAGATATTAGAGGAACAAAAGGAGGCACAAAAAGAGGAAATGAACAGGGCCCTCAAGGAAATTAAGAAGGATCTAACTGCCCACATACAGGAACAATTAAAGCTAGACAGAGAGGAAACAACCAAAATAGGTGACACAGTCAGTCAGATGAAGGAAACGATACAAAGCATTAAAACAGAATTAGAATCTATAAAGAAGACACAAACGGAGAAGATCCTGGAACTGGAGAACTTAGAGAAAAGATCAGGAACCACAAAGGTAAGCATCACAAATAGAATACAAGACATGGAAGAGAGAATCTCGGGAGCTGAAGATAAACTGGCTGAAATGAATTCCTTCATCAAGGAAAAAAAGAAAATAAG
>CM053764.1:79403288-79438813 GCA_028658305.1 Pachyuromys duprasi
GTGAGGTATCTCAAAAGCAGAAAGAAACATATGGTATATACTCACTTATATAGACCTATAGGATAGGAAGGTCATGCTGAAATCTACACTCCTAGGGAGGATATACAGGAATGAGGACCCAGGTGGATATGATCAATGCTCGTTTGGATGAACAAATGGGATGGACATTGAGTGGAGGAGAAAATAAGCAACAAGACAGCAGTATGCCAAGGTGGACCTCTGGGCGGGGGGGTCAATGTAAAGATGTATCAGAGCCGATATTAAGACTCGTGATCAAGCCTTTGGCAGAGGGCCAGAAGTGATGATAGAAAGGGAGGAGGTTGGTTAAACTTGGAGAGAACATGAGCTCCACAATGACTAAACTGAGCAGGGCACAGGGGTCTTGTATGAGACGGTTTCTACAACCAAGGACCACCTGTGGATGTGTCCTGGAACCCCTGTGCAGATGGGACCCAGGATAGCTCGGTGTAGGACTAAAGACCCTAGTGAGGGAAACAGGGACTGTTTCAGTCTTGAACTTGATGGCTGACTCTTTGACCCTCCCCCATACAAGCCAGGGATTGACAGACTGGCTAGATCCCAGTGGAGGACGTTGCAGCCAGCCCTGAGTAGACAGGATGAGCTGGGGTAGGATGGAAGGGGAGGAGGTCCTCCCCTGTTGGTGGACTTGGAGGGGGGCAGGGAGGAGGGAGATGAGGGAGGGAGTGGGAGGGTGGGAGGGAATGAGGGAGGAGGCTACGCCTGGGATGCAAAGTACCTAACCTGTGATTGATATAAAAATAAGTAAATTACATTTTAAAAAATCACTACAAAAGAAAAAAATAATAATAATCGAAAAAGCACACAAACCAACTAACCAACCAACAAACAAAAAAACAAAAAGAAAAATAACTTTCAAAACTAGTGTTTCTAATCGATAGCAGAATGTTTGCCTAGCATGTGAATGGCCTTGGATTGAATTATCACTGTCTCAAAAACAAAACAAAATTATTCAACACAAGAGCCGTCAACATAAACTTCATTTTCAAGCTCTTTTGAGGTAATGCCTGGTTTACTAAGACTTACATATGTGCTCCATATTTCCTTACTGTGTAGTTGAACTTAAGAAAATAGTAACACCTATGTAGGTCTTGGTGTTGTTAATAACAACTATAGTATATTATTTTACAGGGAAATGACTTGTATGTTAAATGTGTTCAATATTGCCAGACCAAAACATAAACAAAATGCCAAACATAATAGATATTTCCTCTTAAAAATAAAATCTGTGTTTTAGATACTTCTATTACTTAAAACTTAAGGCACAATATAGACATATCTCTCAAAGTTTTCAAATATTTGAAGATAATACCTTAATCTGCATAGCATGAAGTTTTGAGCACTCTTCACAATTCCCGATGGATCAATTTTAATTATGTTAAAATATTCACAAAAGCTGTCCTTTGTTTTTGTTGTTTGATTTTACTTTTAAGTACAAAGTATTATCAACAGTTGTAATATTTTGATTATTACATACCCGTTACTGGGTGATAGGTTATTCTGAATTTCATTTTCCTAAGTGTTGCTTATGCATATGGTGGAGGCGTATGTGCTTCAGAGTATGCATGTTTTTTTTTTTTTTTTAAGGTTCACATGGCTGTTTAAATCTTTTGCCTGTGATGTCCGAGGTCCGAGCTGTCTCTAGCTGCGATTGCAAGGAAGCTTCTATCACTGCAGACTTTTTACTGAGAATGAGAGAGATATTCTGGTGGGTGATACAGGTGTATGGGGTGGGGAAGGACTCAGTTTTCTTTAATCGCTGTCCAGTAGTAGTCTGACCAAGCTACAGTGAATATATGGACCACACAAACTGGACTTGGTGTTTTTGTTTTTTGTTTTTGTCTGTTTGGGTTTTGTTCATTTTATTTAGAAGTGGGGTGGCCCAAGGGTGGGAAGGTAGATCTAAGGAGGAATATGAAGCAAGTGTGATTGAGGTGTATTGTATGAAATTCCTTAGCAATTAATAAAAATATTATGTTGTCAGTTAAAATCCCCTGCCTTGAGTAAACATTTTGTTTTATTCTATTTGAGGCTCAGAGGATATTACAAAATTAATAGCTACCTTGTAAGGTTATGGGAAGAACCTTAACAGTGAAATTTTGCAACTTTAATTTTCTTTCTCTTAGTTTGTGTGTAAAAGTAAATTTACACTTATAAAATAATTGGGAAATATTTCTTCCTGTTGTTTTTCCTGGAAAATATTATTTAGGATTGGCTGAGATCAATTTGAAACTCTTGCTCTATTTCTTACTCTGTAATATTAGCTGTCTATATATTGACTGTGCTCCTGTATTCTGTAGCCACTGTTTCCCTCCCTTTTTCTAATTTGGTGCTAGGATAGATTTCATTATGTGTCTTAGGTTGTCCTATAACAAGCAATGTGGCTCAAGCTGGTTTTGAATTTTTCAATTTCCCCCTTTTGTTTTTTGTGATAGGGTCCCACTATCTTGGCTGACACACAGCATACTATGTGGACTATTCCTTTGATTTCACAGAAATCGGCCTGCCTCTGTTTTCAGAGTTCAAGAATTAATGGTGTATACCATCATGCCCTACTTTTTTGTTTGTTTTTCTTTTTTATTAAATTTTTTAATGTTAATTACAGTTTATTCACTTTGTATTCCAGCTGTAGCCCACACCCTATTCCATCTCATTCGTACTCTTCCTCACTCATCTCCTCCCATGCCCATCTCCAAGTCCACTATTAGGGGAGGTCCTCCTCCCTTCCATCTGACCCTAGCTTATCAGGTAACTTCAGGACTGGTTGCAATGTCCTCCTTTGTGACCTGGCAATGCTGCTACCCCCTCAGGGAAAGGTGATCCAAGAGCCAGCCACTGAATTCTGTCGGAGACAGTTCCTGTTCCTTGCTTTAAATGGCAATATTGCTGCCCATCTCTAAAATTTTGAATGTCAATACTCCAAGCCTTAATTTGTCTTGATTTTTATTCAGTTTATGGTGTTTTCATAAACTGGTTGAGACTTTATCTTTTATTCCTTGTTTACTTAAAACTTTTTACACTGATAATCACTGAGGGTTGTTCCTGTCACTGCTTTATATCAATTTGGTGAGAAATGCTATTGGATCTAACTGCTTACACACTGAAGTTAATTTATACACTTTGATATAGGGTAGATTACTATGTGTTTTGTAGGCGCTTTCATGCTTTGTGCTCATTTTCTATAATCTCTCAGAAGAGTCTAGTAGCTGTAGGTCTGTTCACTTCTATCTGCTTTCTGATTTTCTGGTACTTTACCCCAGAGCAGATGATTTGTGAATATATCTTTCATTTTTATTGCTCTTGATTCGCATCCTTCTCAGCTAGGGTGCGTATTATTACACACACACACACCTGCACTAAGAGCTTGCTATGATTTGGGGATAGATGGAGATATTTACTGTTCTGTTCACACTGCCATAGGCGAATATATCAGAATAGGAGGCTTTAATGACTGTTGTTTCTTTGATCTGAATTCTAGAAGTCCAGAAAGTTCCAGTGCACAGATTTATTACAGTCTCTCTTGCAATTAGGTTCCACCCATCCTTCCATGGAATTACTTTACATGAACTTTATTTCTATCCCAAATGAGTGCTATATCCTATGGAATTAGAGCTCCAATGACTATTCTCTGAAGTCCTGAGATGCATCTTCTGTCTTATACAGTCACATTGATAAATTGTACTGCAACGTATTCATTTAAGGGTATATAATTTATGTACATAACAGATATTTGTATCAGAGTCAAATGCTTTCCAATGGCTCTGGTTATTACTTCATTTTACAACTAGTTTAATGTGCCACTAATATTACCTATTAAGCTTTCATGCTTTTTAGTATTTTGTGATGTATGTTCCTAAGAGACATTTGGGTATCACACAGTTGTCTTCTCTTTTTAAACTTGCAAAGCTATTTTTTGCTGTTGTTGTTTAATTGTTCTGCTTAGAAAAGTAATTTCACAGTATTATTGAAATTTGATAACCACAGTCTATATTTCCACATTATTTTCCTGCTCTTTTCTTTGAATTTTTTGGCATTGTTGCTGTCTCCTGAAAATATTTTAAAACCCATTGAATCTATGCTGCACATAGAGTACTGTGCCTACCTTCCTCTTGCTCAACTTATGTCTCATATTCCTTATTCTAACCAGCAATTTGTATGGCTGTATGTAGTCATAGCGCTTCTAAGGACATAATTAGATATTAATAATATCATCGATGTATCTCCAGTTCTGAGGATATTAGCTTCCAGTGAAAAGTCACATCAAAGAACTTGTGTTTTCTCCACATTTGTAACAAGCCAGAGAGAAGACAGACTTGGAGCCACAAAACTGTGGTCCCATGAAACAGCTAAAAATGGGGCCCCAGTTCTGAAAGATCCTGGTCTCAGCTTTGGTGATGATATTTGTTTTATACTAATAGACTTTCAAAACCTTGAAACAATAAGATGTTTGAACAGAAATGCAGTTCTGTGATCAATCAGAACTAAATCAGTAATTTAGTTATTCACTTTATATCTGAATTGTAGTCTGCTCCCTCCTCTCCTCCATGTCTCTCCACTATGTCCCCCCTTACCCCCTACACCCTGTCCCTCAAAAAGGAGGAGAGCCCCTAACCAAACCCACCCCAGCACATCCAGTCTCATCATGACTGTGTACTTCCTTTTTCACAGTGCTCTGGAAAGGCAGCCAAGCCAGCATGCAGTGATCCAAAGGCATGCAACAAAGACCATGTAAGAGATAGCTCTCATGCCCATATACGTGTGTGTGTGTGTGTGTGTGTGTGTGTGTGTGTGTGTAGAAAGTCTAGGTCTAGTCTATTCCTGGTCTTTGGTTGCTGCTCAGTCTCTGCAAGTGCCTCTGCATCCAGGTTAGTTGGGACTGTTGGTCTTCTTGTGGAGCTCTTTTCTCCTCTTGGTCTTTCTATCCTTCCCTCCACTCTTCTATCAGGTTCCCTATGCTTTGCCCAGTGTTTGCTTTAGAGTCATAGTTTCTGTTTCCATCCATTGCAGAGCACAAACTCTCAGAGGACAGTGATGCAAGGCTCCTGTCTGTGAACACAGTAGAGTGTCAGCAATAGTGTCAGAGGTTGGCTCTTTCCCAAGGGGTGAGTATCAGTTTGGGTCAGGCACCCATTGGTTGCACATTCCATTGGTCTTTGCTGTGTCTTTTTCCTTACATATCCTGAAGGCAGAGTAAATCTGTTTGGAAGTTTTTGTAGGTGGGTTGGTGATCCCCTCTCTTCACCAGGAGTCCAGTCTGGTTAGTGAGTGGCCTATCCAGTCTCCATGACTCCTACCTTCAGGGGCTTCAGCTTGAGTCAACCCTATATCCTCTCATGAGCCCATCCTTTCTGTCCTCTTGCCTCTGCTCACCCTGTATCTGATCCCCACCCTCATTTTCCTCTTTTATCCTGTTCCCTCTCATCAACCACTTCCAGTGACTATTCTATTTCCTCTTCTTCATGAGATTCAAGAATCACCCCTTGGCTTCTCTGAGTTTGTGAATTGTAGTATGGTTCTCCTGGAATATATGTTTGATATCTTCTTATAAGTGAATACATGCTGTATGTGATTTTCTGAATCTGGCGTACCTCTCTCTGAATGTTTTTTTTTTCTAGTTTCATCTATTTGTCTGCAAATTTCATGGTTTCCTTGTTTTTGATGGTTGAGTAGTATTCCATTGTGTAAATGTTCCACAATTCCTGTATCCATTCCTTTATTGAGGGACATCTTGGTTGTTTCCAGTTCCTGGCTATTACGAATAGAGCTGCTATGAACACAGTTGAGCAAATATCCATGTTGTGTGGTAGGGCATATCCTAGGTGTATCCCTAGGAGTGGTAAAGCTGGTTCTTAAAGGAGAGCTAGTTTTCAGAGAATCCACCAGATTCATTTCCAAAGTGATTGAACAAGTTTGCAGTCCCTCTAGCAATGGAGCACTGTTCCCTTTTCTCTACATCCTATCCAGGATGTGTTGCCACTTGAGGTTTTGATCCTAGCCATTCTAAAGGGTATAAGATAGAATCTCAGGGTTGTTCCCATTTGCAGTTTCCTGATCTTGAGGAATCTAAAAAAGGAATAAACAACTTAAAGCTCAAATTATTCTAAGTGAACACATTGTAGGGTTTTGTTGTTGTTTCGTTATGTGCATGTGTGTGTGTGTGTGTGTGAGTGTATGGGGTGGGGGGTGGATGTCTGAAGCTACCAATCAAGAAGCAAAGACATATGAAAAAGAAAGGTATAAAAACCTTCAGAACACCAGATACTATGAACTGATTCATCCTCGGGCTGACCATTTGTGCCTTTTTGAGTATACTGTTGATTTAATAAATCTTGCATAATGCATCATTTTCCTCGTGTCTTATTGAATGTTTTTTTTTTAAAACTCAAGAACCAATAGACCTCTGTTATAGCACCAAGGAACAAGTATGTTAAGAGGTGTCCATGCACAGACATAAAGGACAACTTTTCCAAGAGACTTAGTTCCCACAACCTTGAACATAAACTTGTAGTTCTAAAACTATGTGAAAGAAAATTTCTGTTGTTTAAGACATCAGTCTATGGTATCCTGAGCTGGCAGATAAAACCAGACTTTAGTACTCTTTATAGAGAAAATGTCTTTATCTCTCTTTTTAGTGTCTAGTGTCTATCTTATATAAATCTACCTTTATGATTTGCCTATAATTTCCTGAACAGTTTGGAATCCTAATCTGTGTTTATCTTTCTTTACATTTTATGCTGGTGAATTAAATTTTAGTTTTCTCCTATGCTTACATTTAGAGACACATATGAACATACTTGATAATTTCTTCTTAAAATTTATTTATAAAAATAATGAAAATCTTATATTTATCTATGTATATATATGTATATATATATATGTACTGTTCTTTCCTTCTAATGTTATGAAATTTTAATTTTTCTGTCTCCTGATCCCTCCTTCCCTCTCTGTCTCTGTCTGTCTGCCTGCCTCTCTCTCTTGCTTTGTGTTCTTGTGCACAGTTAAACATGGCCCACAACAATGAGAAGGAGATCACAAGCTAACATTAGATTTTGATCATTGTCTTCCACTTTCCTTGGGGTAGTCTTTCTTTTGTTGCTAGATAATCTGAGCTGTCTGCCTGGCACCTAGAAATTACCCTTTCTCTTCCTGTCACCACACAGTAGGAGTATCAAGACCACAAGTCCATGATATGTCATTCATCTACCTCAGGAGGTAGCTCTATACCTTCATTAGTTCTGATATTTCAGATTCAGGGCCAAACATTTTTATAACACTGCTTCCTTCTCTGTGTGAGACAGGATCTTGCTATGTGTTTACTGTTTGTTACATTTTGCTTTGTTTTGATATTTTTGTTCTTATTAGATTTTTGCTTGTTATGTTCTTTTGTTATTGTTTTGTTTCATACTTTAATGCATTTTGTGTATCTTCTTTGTTTGTTCGTTTCTTTATTTGGCCTTGAACTCACAGCATTCCTTTTTCCATAGGTTCTCTAGTGCTTAGATTATGGGAATGCATAGCCCCATGTGCTGATTTTTTTTTCATTGTATCCTATTTATTTGCTTTTGTTTTTGGTTTAAATAAATTTCTTTAGTCAGTCTTTCATTATTATTATTATTATTCACCTGAGACTGTATTTTTCCCTATATTACTAAAAAAGTATTTTCTCTAAATAGAGAACTGTGTGTTCACAAGGAATTTGTATGTTTTTGTTCATATTCGTATGTATGTGTGTAGAGAGTGAGACAGAGACATAGAGAGAGACAGAAACAAAGACAGTGAGAAAAAAATGAGACAGAGAGCTTTTATAATGTAAAAACATCGAGACAATTTTCTCTAATTTTTATGGTTTCTATTGACATGTCAATTTAGATCAAAATGTAATATACTATTGAACTAACTTTCTTATATTTCTTTGGATTTAACTTTTGGAGCTCTTATGACCATGACCATGTGTTCTTGTGTTCTTGAGTTTGTTCTTCTCAGACTTTGCTAATCTTGAGAGCTATTTTCACTATTTTCACATGCTTCCAGGCTTTTTTTTTTTTCTTAAGTGAAGGGGTCTACTCAATGTTTCCTGTATGTGCATGGGTGTGGCCTAATCTCCTGGACCTTGATTAGCCTCTCAAGGGCCCCATGTTCCATGTTAAACAAAACAAACTGCTTTTGTTTTTTTTTCCAGAAGCCAGTGATTGCTAAAAGCACCTTGGCTACTGGTGAGACTTCAAAAGCTCTACTATACATGTGAGTTTTGGAGAACAAGATTTTGTGAATGTCTTCTGAATATTACTGAAGCCACTGAAGCTACAGAAGCTCAATCAGATTATGTTTTGTTGCAGGTATGCAATGCATCTGCTTTTATATTGCTCTTCTTCTTCCGAGATAAGGGATTGTAAATACACGAACTTGGGAGGAAAAGTGATGATGGACAAATAAAGAATGGGAGCGAGGGAATGGAAAGTGAAATTGATGAAAACATAGTATAAGCTTATATGGAATTGTCACACACACACACACACATCTATTTTCTTAGCAATTGTTGGGCTTCCCAGTTGGGACAAGGGACAAACAGCTCAGATACCTATTTAACATATCAAAGTAGACCTGGCCTCCAGGTTCTCCCAGCAACCCTCAGTCCCTACCTGAACTTTCCAGCCCAGGGTTCTGGCTTTGTCTTCCCCGGAGGCTCTTCAGTCTATAATCCAGTCATTTTGCTGCTGTCCTCCCAGCACTGCGTTGTGGCGTCGCTGATCCCCTCCTGTGAGTTAGCAGAACACGCCCAAGAGCTGCCCCCAGCAGCCCTGCCTTTATATACTTTAATTCAGCTCTAATTGTTTCATCAGTGAAAAGCACCTACCAGCAATGATCTATACTTCTAAAATAAGCTTCTAGTTCTCTTCTCACTCTTCTCATTTCCATGAGCTTTTTTGTATAACTTACCCCAGCGCTCTTCAGACTTTGTTATGCTTTTCATTGTTGTTGTTTACTTACTTTTATTCTTTCAGAATAATTTTCCCAATTTTTGTTCCATTTGCAGGAGTACAATATCATTTTAATTTCAAATTTACCATGCTTATAATCTGCTCTGTTGCTCAATTTGCTCTTCACACTGATTATCGTAAAAAGTATTATATAGTTTTTTCTTTGTATTTTCTATCATTGATGTCTCTATTTGCTCTACTTTTCTACTTTTTCAAGTTTCAAAAGTAATTGCTTTTGCTGTTTATATTGTGGAAGTTTTAAAATCTTTTACATTTTAATTATAAATTCTGAATTTTCTTTTTCAATTAGTTCGGAGTTTTAGTGATTCTTGAAATGACAACCATATTTCTATTTAAAAATTTGACATTTTGAGTATTTACTATGAGTCTTCACACTCTCTTTAGGCATTCATTTTATCATTCTGACAGGATATCTTAGAGAGCTGTGTAACCTGTGTGCGAACTCTGTCTGCATCTGTTGTCTTCTCATGAAGGCACAATAACAGACTACACCTAGTGTGTTGTTTGTATGTTTGTTTGTTTGTTTACACCTTCTTTTGACTCTCATGAGAATTTTAAGCTTCCCCAATTATTTTTTATTTGACCTCTTAATATTCATCCTCCCTCAGGAAAGTGATTGGTCAAGGTAGTAAAACTCAGTAAGACCTGGCCTGGCAACACCGTGAGGGGAAAGGAAAATGATATTTCTTTTCTGTTGGATGGGTGGCAATTGTGTTTTACACTAATATCCTCTGCTTCCATAGAATGATGGGGTATGTCTCAGTATTGCTTGTTAGGAATTTAGGCTTTCAGCTTTCCCATTTATTTTTCCTGATAATTGGAGATGCCTTTTCGTAGGTGGGAGAATATGATAGTTTGGGCTCTCTCCTAACAACTGGGTAATAGTTGTTATGAAAAATCTATGCTTGAGCCTCTTGATTTTTCCTTTGGCCACTTTCATGAGCTCAAATCTATAATATAGAACAAGAACAAAAAAGAATTGAAGTAGTGTGATCATTTGTTTTACATTCTCTACAATCCCTATTATTCACTTTTAGAGCCTTCTTATGAAAGGTTAATATGCAATGACTAAGATGCTCATTTCTACTTTACAAAGGGGAAGCAGGATAAGCCTGTTATTTTTCAGTGGAGCTTCTGTAACATCTGTCTAACCAAAAATCCTGAAGTTGTTAGTCCTTATGTTTTTTATATTAAACTCTCCTCTGCCTTGCTGAATATGGAAAGAGAGATCTTGACTGCTTTGTATTTTTTTCAGTATTTGCTTGTTATTTCAATTTGTTAATACTTAAATCTGACTGTTAAAAATCATATATACATTTCTCTTTTCTCAAAATGTCACCTACAAGTTTAATGTTTCTGTAAACTGATTAAAATATTTATAATGTGTTGATAAAATAAGTGACCAAACTAAAAATTGAGTTATCACATGTAACATTTTAGTATGCTTTTCTCATACCAGATTTCCATCAATTGATTTTGAAATCATTTTCTAATAAGAAGCTATTATATGAATTTCAAATGGAAAAGACAAAAGAAAACTCAATTTAAGTAATAAGTAAACATATATAAATTACATTTACTTTCTAAAAGTTTATATATCTGGATTCATTGAAGAATAGTGATAAATACATACATAGTCAAAAATGCATTTGACACTGTAATCTATATTTTGTCATGCTGTCAAAAATAAATTTTATTAAGTATTTCAAAGACCGGGTAAGTGGCTTTAACATAGCTTTAACTATATCTTTCTTTAAAGTCTTGCATTCTCATAATAGATTTACAAATGTGAAAAATTAAGAAACAAAACATTTGATTTTGATAACTTAAATATTAATGCAGTAATTCTAGAATACCACTGGTCTCTCCTTGAAGACATACTGAAATTTATGTTATTAGATTGCTTTCCCCTAAAACAGACGGATCTATTAAAAGTTAAAGATGAACATTTTTAGCATCATTTTTCACTGCAGAGAAATGAACAGTTTTCATATAACTATACCATTTAGAACTAGATGTCAGCCCAGTGCTGTCTCACATCAAACTGCGAACTCTTGATTACCAAATTATATTGTCTTATTAATGTAAAAGAGCTTTTGGTAGGATCAACACAATTCTCTGATGCACAGATGTTTGTTTATGGGAGAAATCAGGATGTTGTATAATGTCTGAAATATAAGATAATTTATACAACTTTAATTAATATTTTTAATATAATGTCTTTAAGTAGGTCTTGATATATCTTCAGAGAAATTAAATGAAATTATATACTGTCTGAAAAAGACATCACTGAGAACTATTGTAAGGCCCCCATTGCTGCATACTGCATTTAGGAGGGTTAATGTTCTTTTATGAGAGCTTAACAGATTAACAAAGAAAGCATTTGCACTGAAGCCCATAAAGCTGTAGTCAGAAATCAGCCTTGGGAGGGGCTCTAAGCAGTTCAGACAAAAATCACCCTGAAAAGTGGCTTTAAATTTACTGCTCTGTTGATTTGAGAATTCAGCTCCCAATGTGCTATTTCATCTCGAATGGCTGAGTTGGTTTTACCTTAAGCATTTCTGGGATAAGGTATAAACTGATTCTTGTCTAAATCAGCACAGAAACCTTAACAAACACTCCAGATACTTCCAGGAGATAAAGCCCTTGCAGGACACTACTATAGCAGCTAAAACAAAAACAAAAACAAAACAAAACAAAACAAAAAAACACCTGATGAAAATCTACTACTATTATTCTGTTCAGCAAACAGAGTCATAAAATGACTCATATGTGCATTGTTCATTTCTCATCAGGGAAGCTTCTTCTTGCAGTTGATGGTAATTGTTACAGAGACCCGCAACTTATAATGCATAGAGAAATAAAGAATTGAGCTCAATAAAGGGAAGGTCTTATTATAAGCGCTCCTCTCAAGGCTAAAGGGTATATATGAAAGTGGAGGCAGAAAGATCGAAAGAACCAGAAGTGGTGGGTCACTCCAAGTAAACAGTGCCTTCTAGACATTACATTGCTGATACAGGTAGGAACATACATACAGAGGCTCTGACAGTATACGCAAGACTGGTACCATTTTAAAGCAGACACACTCTCCGCACTGAGACCTAAGATGGGGAGTTGTGCAGAAGTCCCTACCCTAGAAAAGAATCTATTTTTAAATGAAATGAAAGATACATTTTCTCCAATAGGTTGTTACTGGGTATATTAACCACACTCTTGTATAGCCCCACAAGCCCCATACTTAGGAGCAACTGGGCAACACATAATAGGACCCATGATTCCTGATTCCTAAATGCTTTTTTTTTAAATTTTTTTTAGTTTGGTATCTTTGTCATACTGAGTATCATCCATTTTCTGTTTATTTAGTTATTACCTTTTTTCCGTTTTCCTTTTAATGATATTCATAAATATATTTTGGTTATAGTCTCCATCCTCTACCTCCTCCAACATGCTCTCTACCATCTTGCCCCTCCAAATTTACATTGTTTCTTTATCTAGGTGGTTAACCACTCATAAATTATTTTTACCTTTTTTAGAGAGAAAAAAATTGATAAGTCGGTAAGTGATGAAAATCTGGGATGGGTTTAGGTAAGCAAAGAGCATGACAGAAATATACTTTATACATTAGAAATAATGATAAAACTAGATTAAGTGAAACCACAGAGGTTTAGAGCTATTTTAAATTTATTATTGATTTAATTTTCTATATTTTAGTATCTATTTAACTGTGTAATATGAGTAGGCAGAATCCAAATTTCCAATGGAGATCCAGTGAAAATTGATATGCTCCTATACACACACCCAAAAGCATATATGTAAAATTCTAGTGTAATGCTGGGTAGAGAAGTCATATAAAACTCACAGTTTTATGCATACTATACTTGTAGTCTACCATTAAGTTGTATCTGCATGCCGAAATATATTTATATCCAAAATAAATATATTTATGTCCAAAATCTCTGTTACCCCATTTTTCTTCTTTTGCTTTTGTCTTTGACAAGTTCTCTCTATTGAGAACTTCTTGAAATTCATAATTCTCTAGCCTCTGATCCTTGTGTGCACTAACAATTGTGTCAATTCCAATGAGCCATGGTTAATATAGTATAATGGAGACAATTTTTCATTGATATAATGGATCCAAATACAGTACATCTATAAACATCCAATAATCATTTGATGTTGTAAGACCCAGCATTATTTGTCTAATACTCATAACTATTTGATAGCTATTTCTTAAACAATAATAGTCAACAGGACAGGAGCCTAACACAGAGGGCTTCTGAAAGACCACCTAGCAGTGTAACAAAGCAGATGCTGAGGCTCATAACCAAACTTTTGGCAGAGTTCAGTGAATCTTAGGAAAGAAAGGGGAGTTAGTAAGATCTGGAGAGGACAGGAGCTTCACAAGGAGAGCAAAAGAACAGGAACCAAAATATCTGGGCACAGGGTTCTCTTCTAAGACTGATACTCCAACCAAGGACCATTCATAGATATAACCTAGAATCCCTGCTCAGATGAAGCCAATGGAAGCTCAGTATACAGGAGGGTTCCCTAGTAATGTAAACAGGGACTGTTTCTGACATAAACTTATTAATCTGCTCTTTGATCACCTTACCCTCTGGTGGGTATAGCCTTTCCAGGCCACAGATGAGGAAAATGCAACCAGTCCTGATCAGACCTGATAGGCTAGGGTCAGATGGAAGGGGAGGAGGACTGCCCCTATCAGTGGACTAGGAGAGGGACATGGGAGGAGATGAGGGAGGGAGGGCAGGATGGGGAGGAAATTAGGGAGAGGGCTACAGCTGAGATACAAAATGAATAAACTGTAATTAATATATAAAATAAAAATTTAATTTAAAAAATTAAAATAAATGATAGTCAAATGTCAATATTACCAATTTGAAGTCTCAAGACATTATTTTGTAGAGTACACTGTTAAAATAATAGTTGTTACATATATATGAATATATATGCTCAAATACATAAATACTACCTGCTCAATCTGTATAATATTAGCCCATAAGTATGAACAGAGCAAGAAAGTGTATATGGGATGAAAAAATAAAGGAAAAAAAGATGATCATAGTAACATCTTAAAAAATAAAAGAAATAATTAAAAATTGAAATGTGAGGAAACTCCCGATTCTTTGTTTAACTTAACAATACATAAAATCGCCATATAGTTAAATGTCTCAAATCTCTATTAGCTGATTTTGGGAGAGAAGTAAGAAGAAAAAATTCAACTGTCAACTATCTTAGAAATGAGGTTTGAAAAATAAAAAATACCTAGATTTTATGCTTAATGTGGAATTTTTTCTTGGATTGAAAATGGATTTTTTGACACAATGTATTCTGATTACATTTTCCTTTCCCTCTGCTACTCACAGTTTCTCCCCGCCTATGCCCCCATCAAGATTCAATCACTTTCTGTTTCTCATTAGAAAGAAAAAACAGAACAAAACAAACAAACAAACAAACAACAAAAAACAGGTTTCTAAAGGATAATACTACAGTAAAGTTAATTCAAATATAATAAGATAAACAGTGAATGAACAAAAATCTAATTAGAACATAATAAAATAAATGAACAGAAGGAAAGATACTCAAGGAAATTCATAAGCAAAACATCTAGAAAGAGAGACGCACTAGCTTGCGTTTATCCATTATTCTATCCATTACAGGAATCCATTACAAATACCAAACAAAAGTCATACTACATATGCTGTGAGGTTAAATATAACTAATTAAAATGAAACAGATACATTGAAAAAACACCTCTCCACATGTTACAGAGTTTATAACTCAGGAAACCTCCAAAGCAGATATTGAGTTGTGTTAGCCATCTCCTGCTGGACATGTAGCCTACTCATAAGAGGAGTTCTGTTTCCCCAGTGAGATTCCCTTGAGGAAATTTAAAATTTCATTTGTAAGTAGATACCAGCTCCAGATAGCTTCTGGGTTAGGGATGGAGATATGTATCTTCTTTTCCTTTCAGCTCTAGGACCCCACCTGGTATAGACCCATTCAGGCCCCATGGATGCTGCCTCAGTGTCTGTGAGTTCAAATGTGTGCTGATCCTGTTGTGGTTTACAGTCTGTTTACTTGGTGTCTTCACTCCATCCAGGCTATTACTATGTCTTTCATCTTCTGTACTTTTCCCTGAGCTCTCAGGGAAGGGAATTCATAGAGATGTCTATTGGCTTATTTTTTAAGAAAAACTCTTTTATTTACATTTCCGTATATCTTTCTCCCTACTCCACCCTAATCCCTTCAAACACCCCAACACCAGGTAGAAGAAAAAAAAGGTTAGTAGGAGTGGGGGCACAGTTTTCTTTCTTAGCTGCTTCCTGCTGGTTATGGTCATCATTAGGTTCCTCGGAGCCAGCCCAATCATTGTTTCAGGAAAACTCCACCGTCTTATCACAATGCATCAACAGGGTCTGGGGGCCATAGGGAGAAGCAGCAGCAGCCTTGTTCTTTCTTAGAGCTCCCAAACACTCTCTGGACTCTGGCATTTATTCTCTCTCTAGAGTCCTCAGATTAAAACTCTCTGTAGCTGGCAGAGAATTCTCAGAGCCCCTATGAGGCAAATTAGTTTACTGCTGTAGACCATCAGAATCAGTCCCACTTCCAATACCTGTGATTGAAACAAAAGCATGTTTATATTCAAAACAAATACTCCAATTAGGGATGAATCTTCCAAGGTCTCTCATTCTGTGCAAAATGTGTGAAGTGGGTCTCTATGTTAGTTCTGTTGAAAAAAGAAATCCCTGATTATAACTCAGAAGGGCATTAATCTATGAATATAGCAGAGGCTATAAGAAGGTAATTAGTCTATCTAGTCTCAAGTTCTGGTTTAACTAAGTAGCATCAGATATGGTTCCAGCACATGCAGTGAATTTTTGTCAAATCCTGTTTGCTTTCTCCTACAAGATTTGTGCCTCCATAGTGCTAACATATCTTGTAGTATTGAAGATTAATTTTTGCTGTAGGCTATGTTTTTCTTTATATACACACATATATATATATATATATATATATATATATATATATATATATATATATATATTTCTTCTTCTTCTTCTTCTTCTTCTTTGGTAGCATGCAGAGTACCTTCTTGTACAAATATTACTTGCCGTTAGAGCTGAAGTCTCTACATAGGATCCTGCTCAGTTTCTCCATGTTCAATGATTTGTGTATGTGTTGCTTTCAGTAATAAACCTTGCTATCAGTGTGAGGTAAGCAACTTTCAGCCTGAACTATTTAGGGAGACACTGGAACCATTTTGGCCAAGAACTCAATTAGATGTAATTTATTCCTAGTAGAAGCAGCTTCATTTTTTAACAAGCAGGGGTCAATAGATACATTCCCTCCCCCATTATTTATATACTTTATTTAGATGGCCTTCATATAATTATACATAATTGGAAGTTTTTAATATATTAGTTTTCACAATAACCCTCAATTGACTTTTAAATTTAGCTGTCTTATCCCAAAATGTCCGTGACCACTGTGTACCATATCTGAAGGGGCAGAAGATAGGAGATTCCAGAACCATTGAGTGAAAGGGTAGCTGCATCCAGAGTAAAGATTTCGGTGATTCCCAGGCTGGAAAGGACAGTCTAGCAGTTGGGGATGATCAGATCCAGGGTCCTCATAGCCGTTTCCTGCATCCAGGAGTAGTGAACTGTGCACCCCTTGCCTTTTCCACATACTGAGTTTGGACCCCCAGATCCAAAGACCCTCCACTCTAGCTGAAAAACCAGAGCAGCCAGACATTGGATCCCCCTGCTTCCCTGAGGCAAGCTTCAGGATTTCTGTGGCAGTATCCCAGCCTCCAAGCTATAGTTTGCTGGCCACCCTGCAGAGACCAGGTGAACAATAGAATAACACTGATCCCAGATCCACGATGGCGGAGCTCAGACACATTTGGATGGCAGAGCCCAGACACATCTGAGTGCTAGGAAAAGAGTGCTGGGCAGGCCTGTAAGCCCATGAGCATAAGGTTAGGCAGGCCTGTAAGTTTCAGTCCAGCTCCCTTCTTAGGCACGCATGGTTGCCACCTGCACCATGGAGCATCTGCATCTGTATCCCACACTTGTGCCTGCACCATACCCATTGAGGATTCAGTGCACAGATGTCCCTGACCTTCTACCCACCCATCCACACCAGCACCTCTGCTCTGCACTTCAAGATACCCAAACAAACAGGATATAAATAACTTCGCAACAGCAACAACAAATCAAATGAAAACAAGCACACAATCACACTATTACCACCAACTCCACAATAAAAAGAACTAACTTTCACTGGTTACTAATATCTCTCAGCATCAATGTATCTATCAGCATCAATGGACACAACTCTCCAATAAAAAGACACAGACTAACAGGATCCAACATTCTGCTGCATTCAAAAAGCACATCTCAATGACAAAGATAGACACTACCTCAAAGTAAAGGGATGGAAAAGGTGTTTAAGGCAAACAGACCCAAGAAGCAAGCTGGAGTTGACATTCTAACATCTGATAAAATACACATTCAACCAAAATTAATCAAAAGAGTTAGGGAGGAACACTTCATTTTCATCAAAGGAAATATCCACCAGGAGGACATTACAATCCTGAACATCTATGACCAATATACAAGGGCTCTTGAATTCATAAAAGAAACATTATTGAAGCTTAAATCACACATAAATCCCAGCACATTAATAGTGGGAGACTTCAACGCACCACTCTCACCAAGGAAATGATCATTGAGACAGAACGTTAAATAGTGAAATAGTGGTCATGAATGAAATGGACTTAACAAATGGCTACACAACTTTTCAGAAATAACAAAGAAGGTATCTTCTTATCAGCAACTCATAGGATCTTCTCCAAAACTAACACTAAGAAAGCCTCAACATACACAAGAAAATTAAAATTACCCTTTGTATTCTATATGACAACCATGGTCTAAAGCTGGACCTCAACAATAACAAAAAAAGAAATAGTAAAAAGGCTAAACAGGCATGGAAACTCAAAAACACTGTTCAATGACAGCTGGGCCAGGAAAAAAATAAAGAAATTATTGACTTCCTAGACGTCAATGACAATGAGTAAAAAAAAAAAATGACATGGTGCTGGCATAGAAACAGACTAATGATTCAACAGAATCAAAATGAAAACATAGAAATAATCTCACATACTTATGCATACTTGATCTTTAACAAAGGAGCCAAAACCATACAATGGAAAAAAAGATAACATCTTCAACAAATACTGCTGGCCTTCTGGATCATGTAGAAAATGCAGATAGATCTATTTTTATCACCCTGCACTAAACTTAAGGCCAAGTGGATCAGAAACCATAACATAAAACCAAAGACACTAAACCTGTTAGAAGAAAACTTGGGGAAGAGCCTTGAACTCATTGGCACAGAAGACAACTTCTTGAATAGAACACCAACAGCACAATCTCTAAGATCAACAAACAATAAATGGGACTTCATGAAATTGAAAAGCTTCTGTAAAGCAAAGAACACTGTTATCAGAACAAAATGACAGCCTACAGATTGGGAAAGGATCTTCACCAACCCTACATTTGACAGAGGGCTAATATTCAGAATATATAAAGAACTGAAGAAGTTAAACAGCAATAATTTATTATAATTCTTTTTCCTGAGAGATATACATAATTCCCATGGACTGTTCCTCTGTACTCATAGTCTGTGGTTCTATATTATTGTGTGCTTACAATTGACTTAATAGATAATAACCTACTATAAGTGAATGTATAACATAATTCAATTTCTGGATCTGTGTTGCCTTATTTGTAATTTTTTCTTGTATCAATTTATTTGTGAATTTCATGATTTAAATTTTTTATTACAGATTTATTATTTTTATTATTAGTTATATATTATTAACTCTGTATCCCAGCTTTATCCCACTCCCTCATTCCCTCCCAATCCCACCCTCCCACTCTCTTCTACTCCCTGCCCATTTCCAAGTCCATGATTAAAATTTTTAACTGCTGGGTAATATTCCATTATATGAACTTACCATTTTATCTATTCTATTGCCAGGTGTTTAGTCTGTCTCGAATTTCTGGCTACCTTTGGTGGACTTGGAGGGGGCGGGGAGGAGATGACGGAGGGATGGGGACGGTGGGAAGGGATGAGGGAGGGGGCTATGCCTGGGATGCAAAGTACCTAACCTGTGATTGATATAAAAATAAATAAATTAAAAAAAGAATAAAGCAGCAGTAAACATGGTTGAGCAAGTATCTCTAGCATAATATGAAGCCTTCTTCCGGTATATGCTCATGAATGGTATAGCCATATCTTAAGGTCGATCAAGATTTTCCACCAAACTGAGTTTCATAGAGGCTATACAAGTATACAATTCCACAAAAAATTCTGCTTACTCTTAATTCTTACCAACATGAAGTGTCATATTCTTAAATTGATCTTAGCCTTTCTAATCAGAATAATATGAAATATCAAAGTAGTTTTGATTTGCATTTCCCTGCTGACTAAGAATGTTAATTCTTTCTTTAAGGATTTCTCAGATGCTTGATATTCTTTCTTTGAGAATTTTCTTAGTTCCATACACTATATTAAGCTGAGTTATTGCTTTCTTGATATATAGTATTTTGACTTCCTTATGTATTTTGTATATTAGTCAGATGTGTAGTTGATAAAAAATATCCTCATTCTGTAGGCTGAAGTTTTGTATTAATGAATGTATCTTTATATTTCAATTTTTTCAATAAGTTGAGGCGTTTTAGCATTAACTCTTCTTTCAACATCTGGTAGAATTCTGTCCTAAAACAATCTGGCCCTGGATTTGTATTGGTTGGGGGACTGTAGGTATCAAGGAGCTATTTATCCATTGCTTTAGATTTTCCAATTTAGTTGAGTACAGGTTTTTAATGTATGTCCATAACATTTTCTGGTCATCCTCAGTGTTTACTATAATGTCTCCCTCTTCATTTTTTGTCATTTAATTTGGCAGAGTCTGAAAATCTTATTGGTTTTTACAAAGAACCAAGTATTTGTTTCATTGATCCTTTTCATTATCATTTTTTAACATTTTTATTTTATATTAATCGCAGGTTATATACTTTGTATCCTAGCCATAGCTCTCTCCTGCATTCCCTCCCTATCCTCCCATCCCTCCCTCAACTCCACCCTTCCCCTTTCCAAGTCCACTGATAGGGGAGGACCTCCTCCACTTCCATCCAACTCTAGCTTATCAGGTCTCTTCAGACTGGCTGCAATGTCCTCTTCTATGGCCTAGCAAGGCTGCTCCTCCCTCGGGGGTTCGGGGAGTCGAAGAACTAGCCATTGAGTTTATGTCCGAAATAGTTCCTGTTCCCTTGACTAGGTTACCCACTTGGATATTGTGCTACCATTTGCTACATTCAAGCAGGAGTTCTAGGTTATAGCTATACATGGTCCTTGGTTGGAGAAACAGTCTCATAAAAGACCCCTGTGCCCTGATATATTTGGTCCTTGTGGAGCTCCGGTCCTCTCAAGGTCATACTAACTCCCCCTTCTTTCATATATTTCCCTGCACTCTACCAAAGGGTTGGTTATGTGTCTTAATATTTGCTTTGCTACACTGCTAGGTATAGTCTTTCCGAGGCCCTCTGTGGTAGGCTCTTGTCCTGCTACTTATTTTCTCCTAGAACTCATCTGCACAGGAGACAACTTCCTGAACAGAACAGGAACAGAACAGGCCCTAAGAGCAACAATCAATAAATGGGACCTCATGAAACTGAAAAGCTTCTGTAAAGCAAAAGACATTGTCATCAAACAAAACGACAGCCTACAGATTGGGAAAGGATCTTCACCAACCCTATATCTGACAGAGGGCTAATATCCAGTGTATATAAAGAATTCAAGAAGTTAAAACGCAACAAACCAAGTAATCCAATTAAAAATGGAGTATGGAGCTAAAAAGAGAACTCTCTGCAGAGTGGCAGAAAAAAACTTAAAGAAATGCTCAACATCCTTAGCCATGAGGAAGATGCAAATTAAAACAACCTTGAGATTTCACCTTATTTCTGTCACAATGGTTAAGATCAAAATCTCAAGTGACAACACATGCTGGAGAAGATGTGGAGAAAGAGGAACCCTCCTCCATTGCTGGTGGGAATGTAAACTTGTGCAACCACTCTGGAAATCAATTTGGTGCTTTCTTAGACAATTAGGAATAGTGATTCCTCAAGATCTAGCTATACCACTCCTAGGCATATATACAAAAGATGCTCAAGTACACAACAAAGACATTTGCTCAACTATGTTCTTAGCATCTTTATTCATAATAGCCAGAACCTGTAAACAACCCAGATGTCTCTCAGTTGAGGAATGGATACAGAAATTGTGGTACTTTTACCCAATGGAACACTACTCAGCAATTAAAAATGAGGTAACCATGAAATTTGCAGGGAAATAGTGGGACCTGGATATGATCATTCTGAGTGAGGTATCCCAAAAGCAGAAAGACACACATGGTATATACTCACTTATATAGACCTATAAGATAGGAAAAACATACTGAAATCTATATGCCTAAAGAAGGTAAATAAGAAAGAGGACCTGGGGTAAGAGGATTAATCCTCACTTAGTAAGACAAATGGGATGGACTTTGGATGTAGGAAAAACAAGTAGCATTATTTTTTTTTATTTCACTAATTTTACCTTCTTTTAGATGTGATTATTCCTCCCTATGTCTTACAGGTGTGTTAAACTGTTACTGTGAGATCTCTGTCTTGTGTGTGTGTGTGTGTGTGTGTGTGTCTGTGTTGTGTATAGGCACTTAAGCCATGAACTTGCCATTTAATTACCTTCATTGTGTCCCAAATGTTTGGGTATGTTTTGTTCTCTTTTTAATTCAATTCTAGAAGTTTTATTTTCTTTCTTAATTTTTTGTCCAAGCCTGTTTTTCATTCTCTGATGAGTTGTTCTGTTTCCATGAGTTTATTAGCTTTTTGTTGTTTTGTTGATATGTAGTTTAATCTGTTAATTCAGATAGGATGTGGGATCATATTTCAACTTGTTTCTTTTGACAATTGCTTTGTGTACTAGAGTCTGGCAGTGTTGCAGAAAGTTCTGTGGGATGCTGAGAGGAAGGTGCACTTTGTTTTGGTAGAATATGTGTATATATATATGTTAGTTTCATTTGGTTCATGACATTGGTTAGCAGCATCATTTTTCTGTTTATTTTTTGTCTGGATGACTTACCTACTGATGAGAGTGGGTTACTGAAGGCACATAGTGTATGTGAGTCAAGATGGGATTTAAGCTGTAATAGTTTCTTTCATGAACTTGGGTGCCCTTATTTTGGGTGCATAGAGGTGGAGAACTACAATGATTTCTTTTTGAATTTTTTCTTTGATGGAAATACAATGTCCTTTACAATCCCTTCTGAATAGTTTGATTTGAAATCTATTTTGTCAATTATTTTGATAACTACACTGTTTTCTTCATAGGTCTATTTCCTTAGAATAACTTTTTCAGTTCCATTCTTTTATCATGAGGTCATATCTATCTTTTTGTTGTTGTTGTAGCAGGATAGATTATGTTTTCAAATTCTTTCATTATTTCATGTCATTTTGTTGGTGAAATGAGAACATTAATGTTGAGAATTATCTTCAGCCTGTTTGTTAATTTTTATAATTCTGCTTTGGTATGTTTTTATCCTTCTTTTGATTTTCTGATCTTGTACAACTTATTTTTGTTTTCTTGTGTATATTTAAGCTCTTTAGATTGGAGTTTTCTTTCTAGCACCTTGTTTGGGACTGCATTTGTAGATACAAATTGCTTAAATGTGATTAGGTTATGGAAAGTCTTTTTCTAACTATTGTGATTGAAAGTTTTTCTGGGTATAATAGTTTGGAATGAGATCTATGGTCCCTTTGAACTTGTAGACGAACTCTCCAGACTCTTTTGACTTTTGAATTCTCCATTAAGAAGTTGAATGTTGCATCACAAGGGGTGAGTGATCAGAGAGCAGTCAACTGAGTTCATGATAGAGGCAGCCCCTGATCCCCTCCCTTCGAGATCAACAGGGAGACAGAACTGCCAATTGGCCACATATAAGCATATGGTCTAAGTTCTCTCCATGCATGGTCCTCTATTGGTCCATCAGTCTCTGCAGGAACCCCTGGGCTCAGATCTTTCTTTTTTTTATATAATTTTGCTTATATATTTATTTATTGCAATTTATTTGCTTTATATCCCCACTGCAACTAACTCCTTTGTCTCCTCCCAGTCCCACCCACCCTTTCTCTTCTCCCTCTACTGATAGGGAATTGGGAATTCTACTGATAGGGGAGTACTACCTCCCTTCAATCTGACTCTAGCTTATCAGGTCTCATCAAGGCTGGGTGCATTATCTTCCTTTGATGCCTGGCAAGGCTGCACCCTTCAGGGGGAGGTGATCGGAGAGCCTGGCACTGAGTTCATGTCAGAGACAGCCCTTGTAACCCTTACTAGGACACCAACTTGGAATCTGATCAGCCAATGGAATTCCTTTGAACAGGGGGTTTAGGTCCTCTCCACACATGGTCAATGTCCTTAGTCATTCTGGAAATGCAAATAAAAACAGCCCTGAGATTTCACCTCACACTCACCAGAATTGCTAAGATCAAAACCTCAAGGGATGATACATGCTGGTAGGTATGTAACCTTGTACAACCACTTTGGTAAATCTGGCAACTTCCTCAGAAAATTAGGAATAGTGTTGCCTCAATTTTCAGCAATACCACTCCTAGGCATATACCCAAAAGATGCCCACCATTCAATAAGGACATTAGCTTAACCATGTTTGTAGCAGCTCAAATCTTTTAGCTTTATTGGTCTACTTGTGGGACTCCTGTCCCTTCTATATCATTCTAGTCCCATCCCTTTCTTCCTCCATATGACTCCCTGTGCTCTGCCCTAAGTTTGGCCCTGAGCCTCAGCATCTTGCCTGACCATGGAGGAAAGGATGCAAGCAGTGCTGATGAGAGGTAACAAGCTATGGACAGATGACAGTACTGGAGAATTCCCCCTTTCAGTGGACTAGGGGAAATGGATAGGGGGGAAGAGGGAGAGAGGATGGGACTGGGGGAGTTGAAGGAGGGAGCTTCAATTAGGATATATAATGAATACATTGTGAAGAAAAAAATAAAAATAAAAAAGTCCAAAAAAAAAAGAAGTTGAATGTTATTCAAATATGTTTCTATACTTTACTCAGTCTTTTTGCCTTGAAGCTTTTTTCTTTTCTTTTTAAATTATTATTATTATATTCTTATTATTAACTACAATTTATTCACTTTGTAAACTGGCTGTAGGCTCCTACCTCATCTCCTCCTGGTCCCACCCTCAGTTCCTCTCCCCCTCTCCTCCATCTCTAGTCCACTCACAGGGGAGGTCCTCCTCCCCTTTTATCTGACCATAGCCTATCAGTTTTTATCAGGACTTGTTGCTTCCTTTTTTTGTGACCTAGTATGGATACCTTGCCAGGAGGAGGTGATCAAAGAGCAGACAACAGAGTTCATGTACCTGTTCACCTTACTAGGACACCTTCACAGATACAGAGCTGCCCATAGGCTATATATATGAGCAAAGAGTCTAAAGAGGACCTAGACCCCCTGCCTTGACGCTTTTAATATTCTTTCTTTTTACATTTAGTGTTTCGATTATAATATGCTAATGGAAATTTCTTATCTTTTCCAGGCTATTTTGTGTTCTGTATGTTTGTAATACCTTGATAAGTCTCTCCTTGTTTACTTTAGGAAAGTTTTCTTCTGTGGTTTTGTTGAACGTATTTTTTTTCTTTTGTACCTTTGGCCTGGGTTTCTTTTCCTTTCCCTAGTTCTATTATTTATATATTTGGTCTCTTCATGGTATTCCAGGTTTTTTTTTTTATATTTTCTACCTGAAGTTTTCAGTTTTAACATTTTCTTTGACCAAGATATGCATGTCTTTTATCATGTCTTCCATGCCTGAACTTCTCATTTTCATCTCTTATATTCTGATGGTGAGAGTTGTGTTGAGGTTTCTGTTTGAGTTCCTACATTTTTCATTTCCATATGTCCCTCAGATTGGGTTTTCTCTGTTGAGTCTATTTCTTCTTTCAGGTCTTCAACTATTTGTTTTTCTTTTGCTGTTTGTTTTTAATGCATTTCTTCTGGAGATTTATTTCTTCTTCAAAGACCTCTATTATCTTTATAAAAGAGTTTTAATGTCTTGAAGTCTGTGCTTCAGCTATGTTTTCAGAGCCCACTGTAATAGACTTGCTGGGTTCTAGTGGAGAAATATTGCTGTGGTTAGTACTAATTAAAAAAATGTTGGTGTTTAGGCATCTGGATTTAGGATCGTTCTAACTAGGTGCTGGAGCTCTTGTCATTGTTTGTTGCATGAGTTTTAAGTTGATTTTGTTATTTGCTTCTTTTCTTTTCTTTACTTTCTTTTCACGGTTTCTGTTGCACTATCTGGTTCTCAGCAGAGTGTGGTTGCTTGTGTTACCTGGTAAGGTTATTTCTGGGATCATGCCATGTTGGCTGCTGGGAGTATTGAGCACACTGCACTTAAATGTATTAGGAAATAATGCTTTGGCATCCCAATTGGCTAGGTTGTCTGAGTGTGGAGGGAACAAACTGATGGGGCCCACCAAAGAGAGAAAAACAGGGTATTCCATCAGGATCTGGGTAGTCCCTTGGAAATAGAGACAGAGAGTGAAGAGAGTCCAGGGAAGGTAGTTGGCAGGAAAGCAGGGTATGAGAATGTAAGATTGGATATGGAGGAGAGGAAAGAGAGTAAAAGTCTGAAGTTTACCTACCTCCTTTGCTGGAATACTTGCTTCTCTGGGAAGCTTGGCCAGTGGGTTCTCTGGGAATGTCTGCTGGAGTTGGTGGCTAAGATAAAGGGATGAGTTGGCATAAGGAAATTTGGAGGAGACAATCTGTGTTATTGATTGCTGGCCATGGATGCAAAGAAAGACAGGAGGTTGTAGCAGGTGGTCTGCTAGAGAGCTCAGGGTAAAAGTGGGGGAATAGACTTGGACAAGAAGTGGGAGAGGTGAAGATATGAGGTTATGTATCTGCTTCTAAGGCAGGAGAGGTGATTGTGTTCCTAGGTAATCTTAATGTTAATGTAATGTGATTCTGTAGAATTTAGTCATCATCAAATATAGTTATTACTGAATGTAATCCTTAAGAATCTGTATATACATTAGTCCAGCTGTTACAAAATAATTTTCTCCACTTTCAGTACCAAATATGCTTCATTATTAGACTCAGAGGTGTCAATGAATCTATGTAAGTTCACAGTATTAATGTTCAGTGGCTGTTTAAGAGAATTAGCCCTTATATACTCAAACAAAACACTGAGTCATCTTTCTAAATTCTGTTTTATTTAAGTTTTGAGAATTTCATGCAGTATGTTTTGTTAACATTATTTCCTTTCCCAACTCCTCTCAGACATTCGTTCATAGACTTTGGTTAAACGTTGGTCTTTGCATCCACTTTTTTCTTGTCTGTGCTGGAATTTGGCTGTTTGACTGGGTACAGGTCTGTGCATACTGTCATGGTCTCTGTCTATGGGTTTGAGGAGGAGGAGACATCATAAAACCAAGAGGTGATTGATTAATTCAAGGAATCAGTATTGTCCAGACACAGGAACTGTTGAAATTTGGAGATACTTATTTTAATAACTTAGTTTTTTTGTTTTTTTTTTTTTTTAGATTTTGTTACTCTATAAAGAACTAGATATAATTTTTGTGGCAATAAAACATGTGTTTTTCAGAGTGTTCTTTTATTACCATGCCCATAACACTAACTAAACAGTTTCCCCTATTAGCCAGTCTGAAAGTGTTACTTAAATTGTTGCCATTAATTCATAGATTATATAATTAACAAGTTTTTTCTGCTACTGCTTCTAATACATCATTATTTATGTGAAATAATATTTATTAAGAAAAAATACAATATAAATTTATTATTGAGTATTTTAATATAGATAATAGTTTTATTTGCTTATGAAAATGTAATACATTTGCCACATTCAGAAAAGAATGTTAAAATGCAGCCATTTTCTGATGAGAGCTGATAAACTGGGATCAGAAAGGAGAGGAAGATCTCCCCTATCAGTAGACTTGGGGAGGGGAATGTGTGGAAAAGGGGAAGAGAAGGTGAGACAGGAGGGGAGGAGGGGTGTTATGGGGGTATACAAAATGAATAAAGTATAATTAATAAAAAAGAAAAGAATGTTAAATAAAATAATATTCTTATATTACTAGAAATATAAATTATAAAGCCCAAATACTAATAATTACCTATTACCTCACAATATTTAAGGCTTAAAATGATATTGGCTTAAGGTACCTTTTCTTCTGTAGAAAGAAAACTCTTGATGTTCTCAGACATCTTCACAAGAAATGAAGACATAATAAGTTAAATGAATGGAACAAAGCTTTAGGGTAAAACTCTAAGCCGAATGGCTTCCTTTGTTTCAAATGTTTGAATAAATCATCATATATATTTTGTTTTATTTCACAGTATTTCTCACCATCATCAAATGCATATACACAGTACTAACTCAAATGTGAATTGAAATGATTACTTAGAAGAAACTCCAACTAGAATGCTCATCACAAAATGGGGTTACTTTATGTAGTTTATTTCAGAAAGGACTTTATAAGATGTGACAGCATCTGTACCATAAACCCACTCAGAGCCTTAAGCTTTGAAAACAATCCAAAAGTATTTCTGTCTGCTTTCTTTTTATTTAAGTGACAAATATTTAATATATATTTTAATAGAGTGTTCAGTTTCTAGAATTGAAAATTAGCTATTGATAGGGTAGAACATATTACCTCCTTTGGGTATTGTAAATATACCATATTTTATAGCAGGCTTCCACACACGGAACAATTTGAGAGAAGTTGTTGAAATAGGATATAAATGATATACGTTGTCATTCAAAATGAAAAATATTTTTTTCAGAGCTAAGCTGATGTAATATATACCACCAATCTGAGTGTTCAAAATAGCATTGCTCAAAATATTATGATTATCAATGACATATTAATCTCCACTAAAATATTTATTAAATTTCTTTTAATAAATCAATCATGAAAGGGGTCTGTAATTATTAATTTTCATAACTGCTGACATCACAAAAAGGATGACAAGCACAAACATTTACCTTCTGATGGAAGAGCTAATATTACCTATGAATTAAAGCTGCTCTAAAAGAATTAGAGAGAAAATATTTAGATAGTGGACTCCACATTTATATAAACTAATATTTTTGCCTCCTAAACAGATTTCAAGATAATTATAGATGAAGAAATTCACACATATATAATATTTCCAGTTACACTATGTTTAATCACTATTAACTTTTATTCAAATTGGTGAACTGTACAAAAGCAATAGAACAGTTAGAGGTATGGTAAAACTATCATCCATAATTTTATATTTTATCAAATATTTTTAAATGTTTAACACAAAATACAGTATTAAACACCAAATTTCTTAAAGTAATTTTTAAGTTACATACACATGTTTTAAATTCCACACATAAAGAAATAGTTTCTGAAAATAGGTGGAATATAGATAATACATTCTTAGATTATCTAGTGGTTACTGAAATTTTAAGACTGTTACAGAAGGCAATGTATTATAAAATTTTTATTCATTTGACTTCTATAAAAATTAGTTATTTTTTTTAGAGACAATATATCATAGAGATATTGCTAGTGATTTTTATCTAGTTTAATGAGTATTCGGCTTAACTTTTATTATGTGAAACCTATTAATTTATAACTTTTCATAGGAAATTTTTATTCTCTTTTAATGTTCATTAACGTTTTTGACTACCTAGATAGTCTAAAGCTGTGTTATCATCATTGTTCTTCAATTATAGTATTTAGAGATACTAGTGTGGGAAAGTATATGGAGAATAAAAACCAACTTACTTAATTGAACTTTTAATTTATTTGTCAATATTAATTATTTTTAGTTATATTTGAATTTAAATTTATGCTATTATTTCCATAATATGGAAATGTGAATCTACTAAGAATGTATGAAAATATCAGTCCTAAGGATCATCTTGGAGTCTTTTAGAGGACATCTCTGGTAGGCTTCCACTCTTTTTAAATTTTTTTTTATTATCATTATTTATTACAATTTATTCAATTTGTATCCCAGCTGTAATTCCCATTCTTATCTCCTCCAACCCACTACCTTCCCTCATCCCTCACGCTGTGTCCCTCCTCTGGTTCACTGATAAGGGAAATCCTCCTCTGCTACTATCTGACTTTATCAGGTCTCATCATCCTGAGTAAGGTATCCCAGAAACAGAATGACACACATGGTATATACTCACTCATAAGTGAATATTAAATATGTAATATATGATGAACATACTATAATCTGTACACCTAAAGAAGCTAAGCAAGAAGCAGGACCCTCGGTAAAATGATGAATCCTCACTCAGAAAGGCAAACATGATAGACATTGGAAGAAGTAGAAAACAGAAAACAAGACAGGAGACTACCACAGAGGGCCTCTGAAAGACTCCACCTAGCAGTGTATCAAAGAAGATGCTGAGGCCCATCACCAAACTTTGCACAGAGTGCAGGAAATCTTATGAAAGAAGGGGAGATAGAAAGACCTGGAGGGGACAGGAATTCCACAAGGAGATCAACAGAACCAAAATTCTGGGCCAATTGGTCTTTTCTGAGATTGATTCTCTAACCAAGGACCATGCATGGAGATAACCTAGAACCCATGCAAAAGATGTAGCCCATGGCAGCTCAGTATCTAAGTGGGTTCCATAGTAATGGGAACAGGGACTATCTCCTACATGAACTCATGGGCTGGCTCTTTGATCACCTCCCCCTGAGTGGGGAGCAGCCTTACCAGGTTACAGAGGAAGACAAAGAAACCAGTCCTGAAGAAACCTTATAGGCTAGGGTCAGATGAACTGGGAGGAGGACCTCACCTATCAGTGGACTGGGGGTGGAGCATGGAAGGAGATGAGGGAAGGAGTATGGGATTGGGGAGGGAATAAAAGAGTGGGATACATCTGGGATACAAAGTGAATAAACTGTAATTAATATAAACAATTAAAATTAAAATCGTGTGGCTTAATTATAATGCTAACTGCATGACAGGGGTGAAGATGTCATTTATATCAAAGAATCATCTGTTATCTACTCTACTCCAAACTTCTTATTTCTCACATATATAATTACTACTTTCAATGGAATCCTCAAGAGTTGATAGAGTTAATAATACATCGGGTGCCAACCAAATCTACCTTTTAAAAACAAATGAGAAAAATATTGAATCCTACATAGAACTAACATCCTTGAGATGATATATGCAGATTAAAAGCTGCTGTGCTTTTTCTCAAGATTTTTCAAATGCAAGTTATATATTTGGTTGAGATTTTAAAATATGTTTTTTTCATTATTTTTATTGTAAATATATTTTTCTAACAATATATTTGGGTAATAGTTTCTCTAGTCCAACTCCTCCCAGAGGTTCTAAGGTTTGAGGGAGATATGAGATGATAAAACAACTAGCAGAAATCATATGAGATAGACTGCAGTTAATATGCTTGAAAGAGATTAACCAAGTCAGAAGATTCTCATAGTCAATAGTACAAAATTCAGTTGATGATTATTTCTAGTTTGATCCCAGGAGAAGGCACATAATTCATTTTAATAAAAAAATTGTTATAGAAAAAAACACAGCACTGAGTAAACTACAGGAAAATAGAACACACTCTGCTGGAGATTGCTGAAGCAGAAGAACTAAGTTCAGTTTTTCTCTTTTCATAATGGATGGTTCATAGCCCATACAGAGCAGCTTGTAGAACAATGTGAAGAAACACCTGTTCCCAGCTTGCTGGTAACTACAGAAATGAAATCAGAAATGGGAAATTAATTAATGTAAAGAGCCAGTCTTCACTTCTTTGAGAAGGTGTCTGGCACATGTAAAGTCATTAAAGAAACCAAGATAGGCTAAATCCCTAGGGAGAGAAGATGTCTTCCAGAGTCTGGAGGCAGAGCATACATCTTGGCCAGTGGCCAAGAAGCTGAATAAACTCAGCAGCAGGTTTAATACTGATTTGCTGTTGGAAAAATGTTAGACAAAATAATCCAGGAAAACATAGAAGACCACACGAAAGAAAGTGTAAGACTGAAGCAATATGTCACCTAAAAATATATAAAAATTATGGAGATTACTATTCACACAGCCCAATAAGTAATTGTTTATTTTGTGATGCTCATAGCACTTCAATAACTCATATTATCTTATTTTCTAACATATAGGAAAAAATTGGTCTACAGCATTTGCTTCTATAGGCTTGTCTTTATTTTGCCCTAGAAAACTCTAAATATGTACACCATATTTCCAATCATACTTTGGATTACTTATAAAATTCCTTCTATTCCCCAGGGTAAACCATTCTCATACCCCATTCCTTACAGGGTGCCCGTCAAGCCTGTCTCCTTTACCTCGGAGAATAAACCCTATTGTGACATGCCACAAGCTATGTTTTGTGTTACAGGGACTTCACACCCCACCTAACAATATTTCTGAAAATTTCCTGTGTCCTAGTCAGCTTTGTAAAATGTTTGATGACTCCAGTTTGCTCTATTCCTCACAGATCGTAAAGGCAACAGAAAAAGCCAACTACATACAACTTCAGAGTCTACTCTAATCACTTATTATTTCTCTGCTATGTTTGGAGGTAAGGTGTACATTTTGTTTGTTTGTTTCCTGTTTTCATTTTATTTTATATTTTGGCTTTAAGTCTAGAGTTATTTTCATTTCTAATAGTTCAGTTCCCTCTGACATATGTTTTATTTTAAAGGGGAAATGTTTTGAATAGACTTAACCTCAATTATATTGAGGTTGTGTATAAAGATTTGCAATTATGAAAAAAGAGAAACATGATGCTGCGTAATTCATCTCAATAAAAATTTGTAATATGTGTCTAGACATAATAAAACATCTTGTTGGTTTATCTAATGAATACATAAGTAGAATGTGTAATTTAAAAGAAGTATTTCACAGGGAAGGAAATGAAGACTCAGCAGTGTCACACATTTTTGTAAGTGTAAATACTTTGCATAGATTGAATAAGAGATTGGAAATCTGTCAAGAATAAGTGTACAATCTCTATTTGGAAATACCTTGATTGAGTGAACACACAGTCAATATCCAAATTAAAGGACTCTATGATCCAATGACCCTCTCCTGTTATTTGGAAATGAATGATATCCCCACACATTGGCCTATTATTTTCTCTAAATCATTAAGCTGTTGAGGCTGGATGACATATTTTAAATATTTTATTTTATACAGACTTAGTATTATCAAATTAAATTATCTTTGCTGAACCTTAAGTGATACTAAAGAAACTTAATCATTTTATTAAAAATTTACTGAAAAAAATCAGAACTCTAGAAGTTCTGCTTAACTCTTCCACAAAATGAATTGTAATTAACCCATAGATTTGCATATGATTTAAAATTGATCAAAACTTCAGTAAGTCACCTAGAAGTGATTTTGAAATACTTAATATTATACTAAATGCTTTTATACTCAGCACAATTACATTTTTTAAATTAGAGTTAATATATTAATAGATATCTCATTACAGGTCTGACATATGCTTGATACATGCAGAAATACATAATAAATCAGGAAAATTTTTCAAGGAGAATCATCCCTTGATCAAATATGGAGTTCATATTTGCTTTATTTCAATAATATTTACTACAAAATATTTCAATATGAATTGTTTTGAATTATACTTCAAAAATTAAAAGTCACATGTAAATTTCCAGTTTATTATTGTTAAGTAATATAATAATGCAAAAGAAAGTAAGAAACAAAAATATCTATGAAAATTAAGGATATAGAAGGACATACAACAGACATTTAAGGATACAAAACAGACATTTCATTAGATGTTAGAGTACATCTGTGTAATATATAGGGCAATGATTATTAACTTTTAGATATGACTGTAAATTACATGTAGAATATAACAGTCAATAATTTACTTCAATAATTTAAGTGATCTCCAGCCTTGTAAAATGTTTGTAGATGTTCACTGTACACTATACATTTACTCAGTACTTGAATTATGATTTCTTTATTTCTCAGAAAACTGCATCTCCTAGCATAACTGATTCTTCAGAGATCTCTAGTAGACTCCTAATCAGATTTACTCAGGTAACCATTAGTAGTTTAAGAAGGTTAATTTTTAATGTCATTCATATTTAAAAGGTGCTCAAAATATTATAGTGTTAAATATTTAGTAGCATCATTGCACACACAAAAAAATAGGCAATTCAATTCCAAACCCCAGAGGCACAGAGATCACTACTTCTGGCTCCTGAAACACTAAACAAGTCTACTGAGATTTATACATTTTTTCATAATTTAATAATGTGTTTTAAGTTGTTGCTAGCATTGCAAAAATAGAGTGAAAAGGCACAGATGTGACTGCTAATTAAGAAGTCTCTTGTGAGAGTAAATGGGTTCCTGGGTGATGTTTTGAACAAGCTTATGTCATTTAGAAAAAACATTCTGAGAACACAAAACCATGAACTTATAAGCATCTTGTGCCCAGGAGAACATATATTCTTTGGTCCCTAAATACTTTACCCAGTGAGGAAGACAGAAGCAAAGTTTACTTAAGATTAAGTGTTCTTCTTTTTTCCTTAAATAAGCTATGTTTCTTCAAATAAAATTTATTTATATTTTTGACAATATGGCATTGTGATTAAAAATTCTATTGATATCATAAAAATGGCATGAGCACTTATGCTTTCATACAACTTATAACTTAGTTATTTTCAAAATAGCAAAATAATTTAAAGTATTAATTTATTTGTAATTGATTTAATATTGTAGGAAATTAAGTAAAAAATTTAGCATGTTTTTCAACATTGTTACAAGACTATGCAGACTCAAACATTACACCAAATGTTGTTTGGCATGAAAATATTTTGTTTCTGATATATCATATTTTCCTAAGAGCATCATATTCTATCAGATTTATCAGTTAAAAATTAACATTATGAAAAACTATATAAACAAAATATACTAATATACGTTCATAAGGAATTAACTGTTTATATCAATTTAAGAAATAGGAATTTAATTTCATTGTCTGCTAAGACAACGAAAAGCTGTAACTTTCCAGAAAAATCAAGTTTCCCAACACTTAAAATTTCTGAGACATCAACAAAATAGCTTAATGAATGAAATGATTTTTGTAAGCATGTAAATTAAGGTCCTTTGTTTTCCAATATGCATGCCTTCACATTCAAGTACACTTACAGAGAGCCAAGCATATAGTAACTCACGTTACATTTCGTATTTGTAAATAAGTGTATAAATGTTATCAAGTTAAGATTTCATAAACTCTTATATTTTGAGTTGTGAGCCTAGCCTTTAACGGCTGAGACATAAATAGCAACAAATCAAGTAATTTAATTTAAAAGTGGGGTACAGAGCTAAATAGAGAATTCTCAATAGAGGAGTATCAAATGGCAGGAACACTTAAAGAAATGTTCAATGTCCTTAGCAATCAGGGAAAAGCAAATCAAAAGAACCCTGAGATTTCACCTCACAACCATCAGAATGGCTAATATAAAAAACTGAAGTGACACCACATGCTGGAGAGGATGTGGAGAAAAGGGAACCCTTCTCCATTGATGGTGGGAATGTAAACTTGTACAACCACTTGGGAAATGAATCTGCCACTTTCTAATTTAGGAATAGTACTACCTCAAGATGCTGCTATACCACTCCTAAGCAAATATCCAAAATATGCTCAAATATACGACATGGACATTTGCTCACCCATGTTCACAACAGCTTTATTTATTTATTTATTTATTTATTTACTTACTTACTTACTTACTTACTTACTTTCTTTCTTTCTTATTGAGGGACAGCTTTATTTGTAATAGCCAGAATATGGAAACAATCCAGATGTCCCTCAGTTGAGGAATGGACACAGAAAGTGTGGTACATTTACATAATGGAATGCTATTCAGCAATTAAAAATAAGGAAATTGTGAAATTTGCAGGCAAATGGTAGGAACTAGAAAACATCATCCTGAGTGAGGTATCCCAGAAGGAGAAAGACACACATGGTATATACTCACTTAAAAGTGGATATTAGACATATAATACAGGATAATCATACTAAAAATATGTACACCTAAAGAAGCTAAGCAAGAAGGAGGATCATGCGTAAGATGATCAATCTTCATTCCAAAAGGAAAATAGGATAAAAATCGGAAGAGGGAGAAAACAAGGAACAGGACAGGAGCCTACCACATAGGACCTCTGAAAGACTCTACCTTGCAGGGTATCAAAGCAGTGGCTGAGACTCATAACCAAACTTTGGGCAGAGTGTAGAGAATCTTATGAAAGAAGGGAAGATAGAAAGACCTGGAGGGGT
>CM053764.1:79439313-79486377 GCA_028658305.1 Pachyuromys duprasi
CTCATGGATTGGTAGAATTAATATAGTGAAAATGACCATATTGCCAAAAGCAATCTACAGATTCAATGCAATCCCCATCAAAATACCTTCACAATTCTTCATAGACCTTGAAAGAAAAATACTCAACTTCATATGGAGAAACAAAATGAACACACACTTTTATTTTTACTTAGAGTTATTCTACAATAAAAATTTTACAAAATGTATCACTGCTTATGATGACTGTTCCTGAGAATATGGCATGAAGATATGTTAAAGATTAACTTAAGCTGGATGTAAATGTAACACCTTTAATCCCAGCACTTGGAAGGCTGATCTCTGTTAATTGGATGCTAGATTGGTCTATATAATAAGTTTCAAGACATCCAGAGCTACATAGTAAGACTGTGTCTCAGAACACAAAACATAAGAAAAACAACAACATAAAAGCTTAATTTATAGTAGAGAACACTGCTATGAGTGCTGCCAGATATTCATTATCTATATCAACATTGCTAAGTCAAGGTAAAACCCTGTATCGTAATATGACATAGCAGAAATAATACCTCCATTAACCATATCCAAAACCTCAGCCTGTTTATTAAAAAACCTATATTATTCTAAATCTATAATAACATATTAATAGTATTTAATTAATCATGGTTAATGTACCCATCTAATATAACACCAAGTCAGAATTATGTCGGGACTAAATCATTTATATATACTCCACATTCTTTAATGGAAAAGCCTTATAACAAAGACTACTTTTGAAGGTATATGAATATATACAACAATTATATAACCTATCATTTATCTATACCCTATAACTTGTACCTGAGAAGGGTTGGAACAGTTAAGAATCTATAATAGCTTATCTCTTAGAACTTGTTTGGAAGCCAGGAAATTAATGAGGTGGTTTCTTGGTTTGTTAGGTAATAATAGTTTGATAACAGGAAGACTTAGCATTTTCTTTTTACCAAGAAAAGCTCAAATCCATGCATTCAGCCTGGAGTATCCTGGGGTAGGAATTGGGGAAAGCACTGGGAACCCCATATGTTTTTACCACACCTCAAACTACCTGACCTTTATGTTTCAAACTGAAATGTTTTTGCTGTACTCCTAAGTATCTCAATGCTTTAAATCATCCTAGCAACAAAGTTGAGATTTTAAATTCATCTACATTCTCATTCAATTACAAAAACATTCATGAAGAATGAACTAAGAAACTATCAGTAGTGAAAAAAAAAATCAGGAAGTCATGAACTCAATATTTTAAACTTGGAAGTCTAAGAGGTTTTCTTCACTGTTTCCATTTTCTTTTTACTTCCGCTGTAATAATTTAGTGAAATTAACAAAATACATGTAAGCTTCTTTGCTTGCCCATGATAGACAATGTGTTAAAATTTTAGGAGCCAACCACACAGGGCCTCTGAAAGACTCTACTGATGGTGGTATCAAAGGAGAGGCTCAGACTCATTGCCAAATTTTGGGCAGAGTGCAGGGAATCTTATGGAAGAACGGGAGATAGAAAGACCTGGAGGGGATAAGAGCTCCAAAAAGAGACCAACAGAGCCATAAAAACTGAGCCCTGGGGGCCCGGAAGAGAATGATAACCCAACCAAAGATAATGCATAGAGAGGACCTAAAACTCAGGCTCATAGGATCAGTCTCTAAGTAGGATCCTTAGTAAGGCAAGCAGGGACTTTCTCTGGCATGCACTCAGTGGCAGGCTCTCTGATTACCTTCACCTGGGGGTGTTCAACCTTGCCAGGCCACAAAGAAGCACAGTGCAACCAGTTCTGATGAGACCTGATAGGCTAGGGTCAAATAGAAGTGGAGGAAAACCACCCCTATCAGTAGACTAGGGGACAACAATAAGGTGAGAAGAGGGAGGGAAGAAGAGATTGGGAGGACTTGAGGAAGGGGTCCACAGCTAGGACACAAATTGAATAAATTGCAATAAATGATGATTTAAAGATATTTACAATTTTTAAATTAAATTATTTAAATTAAAAGCTAATTCATATCTTTCTTTGACTCATTTAAGTAATACTATGTTCCTTGTATCAAATATTTTAAAGTAGTAAAGACACTTCCTTTTCTGATACTAAGTCTGTAGCAAATGTCTTCGTATTTAAATATAGAACTTTTATTTGAACTTTTGTTGTGTGCCCTTTATTTTCACTCTCTCTTTTATTAATGATCTATAGCTATGTACACTCACTTTGGACTAGCATTATATTACAAAAAAAAAGTTTACTAGTGAACCATAGACCAGAAACATTGTGCATCATTTTCCCTCTTCACTCTTTTCACTTAGAAGCACAGAAAACAACTAGATGTGTTTTGGGAAGCATATTTTAGTAACCTTAATGAGTTTAGTTACAGTACGTACTTTAAAGCATTCTTCTAGTCATTTAGCCTCACAAGAACAAAATAGATGGAAAACAAAAAATTATTCACGTGTTTTTTTTTAAAAAGGTTAAATTTTTTTAAAAATATACTAAAACTGATTATAGCATAGTTGGCGACATGATATTTTTAACATTGTAAGAGTAACTCATTGAAGATTATTCATTTTGGGAATAGTTACATATAAATTTATTTTTGATATCACCAATTAGGCATGCAAAAGACAATCTAGATTTAGATATCAAGAGTTAGTGGACTTTCTCTTATATCAATAAAGAGAAGTTATTATACGATTTATGATTTGAAAGTATAAAAATAATTTTCTGAGAAAGCTCCAGATAGATGCCAAAGTGGTTGTACAAGTTTACATTCCCACCAGCAGTAGAGGAGGGTTTCCCTTTCTCCACATCATCTCCAGTATGTGTTGTCACTTGAGTTTTTGATCTTAGCCAATCTGATGTGTATAAGGTGAAATCTCAAGGTCATTTTGATTTGCAATTCCCTGATGACTAAGGAAGCTGAGCATTTCTTTAAATGCTTCTCTGCCACTTGATATTCCTCTATTGAGAATTCTCTGTTTAGTTCTGTACCCCATTTTTAATTGGATTGCTTGATTTGTTGCTTTCTAACTTCTTGAATTCTTTATATATTCTGGATACCAGCCCTCTGTCAGATATAGAGTTGGTGAAGACGATTTCCCAGTCTGTAGCCTGGAAGTTTGTTCTGATGACAGTGTCCTTTGCTTTACAGAAGCATTTTAGTTTCATGAGGTCCCATTTATTCATTGTTGATCTTAGAGCCTGTGCTGTTGATGTTCTGTTTAGGAAGTTGTCTCTTGTGCCAATGAATTCAAGGCTCTTCCCCACTTTTCTTCTAACAGTTTTGGTGTGTCTGGTTTTATGTTGAGGTATTTGATATAGTTGGACTTTAGCTTTCTGCCCAGTGATAAATATAGATCTATTTGCATTTTTCTACATGTAGACATCCAGTTAGACCGCTATCATTTGTTGAAGGAATAGTGCTAACTCCAGATCCAGCTAAACTGCTTCTTGACATATATCCAAAAGATGTTATAAAACAGGGACACAACAAGGACATGTGTTCAACCATGTTAGTAGCAGCTTTATTTGTAATAGCCAGAATCTGGAAAAAACTTAGATGTCCTTCAACTGAGGAATGGACACAGAAATTATTGTACATTTACACAATGGAATACTACTCACCAATTAAAAGCAAGGAAATCATGAAATTTGCAGTCAGGCAAACAGTGGGAACTAGAAATGATCATCCTGAGTGAGGTAGACCAGAAGCAGAAAGATACTCATGGTAAATACTGACTTGTAAGTGGATATTAGACATATAATACAGGATAATCATACTAAACTCTGTACACATAATGAAGCTAATCAAGAAACAGAATCCTGAGTAAGATGATCAATCCTCACTTAGAAAAGCAAACTGGGTGGTCACAGGAAGAGGAAGAAAACAGGGAAGAGGAAAAAAGCCTACCACAGAGGGCCTCTGAAAGACTCCACCCAAAAGGATATCAAAGCAGATGCTGAGAATCAAATCCAAACTTTGGGCAGATTGCAGGGAATCTTATGAAAGAAGATAGAAAGACCTGGAGGGGACAGAATTCCACAAGGATAGCAACAAAACCAGAAAAATCTGGCCACAGATGTCTTTTCTGAGACTGATACTCCAACCAAAGAACATGCATGGCAATATCCTGGAACCCCAGCACAGATGTAGCCCATGGCAGCTCAGTCTCCCTGTGGATTCCCTAGTAATGAAAAAAGGGACTGTCTCTGACATGAACTCAGTGGATAGCTCTTTGATCACCTCCAACTTAGGGGAGAGCATCTTTACCAGGCCACAGAGGGAGACAATGTAGCCAATCCTGAGGAGACCTGATAGTCTAGTTTCAGAGAGAAGGGGAAGAAGACATCCCCTATCAGTAGAGAGGAGGGACATGGGAGGATGGGATTGGGAGGGGATGTGGAATGGGGCTACATCTGGGATACAAAATGAATAAACTGTAATTAATAAAAAATAAAACAGAAAGTAAATAGAATTTTATGATTTCCTTCTTTTTAATTGCTGAGTAGTATTACATTGTGTAAATGTACCACAATTTCTGTATCCATTCCTCAGTTGAGGGACATCTAGGTTGTTTCCAAGTTCTGGCTATTACAAATAAAGCTGATATGAACATGGTTGAGCAAATGCTTATTGTGTACTTGAGTAACCAAGTTGGTTTCCCTAGTAAGGGCAACAGGCACTAGCTCTTACTTGAACTCTGTGGCTATTTCTCTGACCTCCACACCCCCTATGGGAAGAGCAGCCTTACCAGGCCATAGAGGAGGACATTGCAGCCAGTCCTGATGAGACCTGATAAGCTAGAGTCAGATGGAACTGGAGGAAGACCCCCCTTATCAGTGGACTCAGAGAGGGACAGGGAGGAGACGAAGAAGGGAGGGTAGGATTGGGAGGGAATGAGAGAGGGGACTACAACGTGGATACAAAGTAAATAAACTGTAATTAATATGAAAAATAAAAATTTAATAAAAATATTTTTAAAAAAGATATTCCAAAGGTACATCTATCCGGTCTTTGTCTGTTTTGACATTCTACTATTATATAATAAGTTATCACACACTAAGTGACCTATAGCATTGTCACAAAATTAGTGACACAAAACAATACTTGTTTAGAAACATTTCCTGTAGGTTATCATCCAGCATGTGAAGGCTGTATTCTTGTACCAAAAAACAAAACAAAAAAACATAAAACAAAACAACAACAACAAACCCACAATGTTTCCTTGAACTGGTTTCATTTCATTAGTTCTTGTGGACTAAGAGATGTCCCAGACTGCTGGGAGTCACCTACTCTCTGACATAACCGATTGCTATCAACTCTACCTGCAAACCCTTCACCTGCCTCAAAACTTTCTCTCAACAAAAATCATGAATTAAATCTCTGGTTTTCACAGAACTGATAGGAGTATATTAGATCCATTCGTTAAAGCAAAGAATTGCATTTCAGTATATAATGTCATTACAGCATTGATAATTATCACATTCATAATTTTAGAGTGGCAATGCCTTAGGGGAATCGATGAGGAATCCTGTTTATTATGGAGCTAATCCTGAGATAATTAGATTAAAAATATGATAAATGAGGAATATGAAAAAACATGACATCCACTTTTTTCAGGTATGCCTTGAACTCAAAATCTACTTCTGTCCAGAGTCGTAAGATTTCAAGAAGGTACTCTGCTTTCACCCACCAATGTTTAAATCCATAAAACGATTAGTGACACAAATATGGACCTAAAATTTCCAATTGTTTTCTTTAACGTTCATATTGCAAATAAACTTAATAGGAAATACAGAGTTAAATTTCTTTTAACTCAATTGACTGGAATTTGATTTGAGGCATCAGTTTTCTATGCCATTTTTGTTGTTGTTGTTATGACCCTCATAAGTAACCAGCTTTGGATTAATAAAGCTATAGGTACTAACAGCTCTCAATACATATTTTAATTAAACAAAGAAACGTGTTTTATGGAAGAAGGGGGATATAGAAGGACCTGGAGAGGACAGGAGCCCCACAAGGACATCAACAGAACTAAAAGAGCAGAGCCCAGTGGGGACTGCAGAGACTGATGCATCAACCAAAGAACATGCATGGAAAGAACCTAGACCCCTTGCTCAGGTGTAGCCCATAGACAGGTCAGCCTCCATGTGAGTTCCCTAGTAAGAAGAGAAAAGACAGTCTCTGACATGAACTCTATTGTCTGTTCCTTGATCACTTCTTCTTGGTGGGGCAACCAAGCCAGGTCACAGAGGAAGAGGATCCAGGCAGTCCTGATGGGACCTGACAGACTAGAGTCAGACAGTAGGAGAGGAGGGTTTCCCCTATCAGTGGACTAGGGTAGGGGGATAGGGAAGAAGAGAGAGGGAGGGTGAGACCAAGAGGAGGTGAGGGAGGGAGCTACAACCTGGATAAAAGTGAATAAATTGTAAATAATAATATAATAATAATAATAATAATAATAATGACATCGGGGCTGGAGAGATGTCTCAGAGACTATGTTCTTACAGAGGACCAGGATTCTAGTCCCAACATATCCAAACTATGGAGTTCACTACCATCGGTAACTCCAGTTCCTGGAGTTCAAGTGCATATTTCTGAACTCTCTGTGATGTATACACGCATGTAATGCACATGTATGGATCCAGGCAAAACACCCATGTGCATAAAATAAAATAAACAAATTTAAAATCTCAATAGATATGAAGAGAAAAAGGCATAAAATAGGGCGGGCATGGATTACACAGATGGATATGTTTTGCTTTAAGGAGATGTAAGAAGAAGACAGAATTAAGGCGATAAAGTTGTGGGGAAATTAAAATCTTGTCAACAAAAGTTCTGAAAATTAGCCGATCACATGTAAAAAGCATTTACAGAACAGCAATGCAGGCTCTGTTTCTCATATAAAATGTGATTATTTGCTTATTAATAATATAAAAAATGTTCTGGTAGTTTCTCTCTGTGTAAACTTTTTGGGGGATATGTCTAGTTATCCTTCAGGGTGCTTTAATTTTATTTTGAGTATGTTTTCTCAAACAACATGGTCTAAAAAGTTCGAATATTTTTAATTATAGCATTCTCAGAAGTAGGTAGATGATTTGCATAGCTCACTAATTCAAAAGTAATCATTAAGTTTAAGCTATAAATTGTCAAATGTAAAAAAATATCCTCATAGACACATTTACAACATGTTACACATTTTGTCATCTTTCTAGTACAAGTAGCATGAATTTCTAAACTTCCAAAGGTTATTATAATGTACATCTATATCCTTGTACTTATAATTGAGTAGAAAAGGACCTAACAATCAGTGAAATATGTTTAAATACACTTTCTTCTTTTTTATTTTTTTATTTTAATTAAAGTTTATTTACTTTGTATCCAGCTATAGTTCCCTCCTTCATTCCCTCCCAATCTCACACTTCTTCCCTCATCTCCTTCCTGCACCTCTCTAAATCCACTGATGGGGGAGGTTCTCCTCCCCTTCCATCTGATCCTAGCTTATCAGATCTCCTCAGGGCTGGCAACAATATCCTCTTCTGTGGCCTAGCAAAGCTGCTCCTCCCTTGGGGGAGGGGGAGGGCATGTCAAAGAGCCAGCCATTGAGTTCATGTCTGAGACAGACCCTGTTCCCATTACTATGGAACCCACTTGGAGGCTGAACTGCAATGGTCTACATCTGTGCAGGGGTTCTAGGTTATCTCGATGCATGCTGCTTGGTTGGAATATCAGTCTCAGGGAAGACCCCTGTGCCCATATTTTTTTGTTCTGTTGCTCTCCTTGTAGAGCTTATGTCTTCTCCAATTCTTACTATTTCCCACTTTTTTCATAAGATTCTCTACATTCTTCTCAAAGGTTGGTCAAAAATGCTCAATCCCCATCCAGAAAGGTAAAGTGGGTGGATGTCAGAAGAAGGAGAAAGCAGGGAACAAGTCAGGAGCCTGCCACACAGGGCCTATGAAAGGCTCTTTCCTACAGACTTTCATCTCTCTTTTTTAAAAATATAATTTTCTATAAAGCTTGTGTATGTGTAGGTACCATATGTGTGGTAGTGTCCTACAATGTCAGAAGAAAACATCAGATACTCCAGAACTAGAGATTTATTTCTTTGTGAACCATTAATGTGGGTATTGGTAACTGAACAGGGTCCTTTCAAAGGAGTCTTAACTGCTGAGCTGTCTCTCCATTCCAAACATTAGCATTTCTATAGCATGTGGGTGAGAGTGTGCATGCAAACAAGTAGAAATAGACACAATAATAATTAAATAAAATAGATAAAATTAAATTTCAACAGGAAACAAACAAACAAGTAAACACACACAAGCATACATCCAAAAAGGCTTTGTGAATGGCAAAGTTTTATAGACAAACTAAAATCTAATACCCTTTGGAGTAAACAGCCACATCAAGGAGGGAATGCAAACTTGTACAACCACTCTGGAAATCAATTTGGAGCTTTCATAGACAATTAGGAATAGTGATCCCTCAAGACCCAGCTAGACCACTCTTAGGCATATATCCAAAAGATGGTCAAGTACACAACAAGGACATTTGCTCAACTATGTTCTTAACTGCTTTATTTGTAATAGCCAGAACCTGGAAACAACCCAGATGTCCCTCATTTGAGGAATGGATACAGAAATTATGGTACTTTTACACAATGGAATACTACTCAGCAATTAAAAAGGAGGAAATCATGAAATTCGCAGGCAAACGGTGGGACCTGGAAATGATCATACTGAGTGAGGTATCCCAAAAGCAGAAAGAAACATATGGTATATACTCACTTATATAGACCTATAGGATAGGAAGGTCATGCTGAAATCTACACACCTAGGGAAGATATACAAGAAGGGGGACCCAGGTTGGTATGATCAATGTTTGTTTAGATGAACAAATGGGATGGATATTGAATGGAGGAAAAAACAAGCAACAGGACAGGAGCATACCAAATAGGGCTTCTGAAAGAATCAATATAGCAATGTATCAAAGCAGATATTAAGACTCACAACCAAGCCTTCTTGAGAGGGCAGGAAGAAATAACAAAAATAGGGGACATTAGTAAGCCTTGAGGAGAACAAGAGCTCCACAAAGACCAAAATGAGCAGGGCACAGGGGTCTTATATGAGACAGTTTCTCCAATCAAGGACCATGTATGGATATGGCCTAGAACCCCCGCTCAGATGTGGCCCATGGTAGCTCAGTGTCCAATTGAAGACCCTAGTAAGGGGAACAGGGACTGTTTCAGTCATGAACTCAATGGCTGGCTCTTTGACCCTCCGCCATACATGCCAGGGAGTAACAGCCTGGCTAGATCCCAGGGGAGGACATTGCAGCCAGTCCTGAGGAGACAAGATGATCTGGGTCGGATGGAAGGGGAGGAGGTCCTCCCCTGTTGGTGGACTTGGAGGGGGCAGGGAGGAGATGAGGGAGGGATGGGGAGAGTGGGAGGGAATAAGGGAGGGGGCTATGCCTGGCATGCAAAGTACCTAACCTGTGATTGATATAAAAATAAATAAATTACATTAAAAAAGAGAAACATTACTTATAAAAAAAAGGAGAGTATGTTCATTTTGCAGGTGTTTTACTCTGATGGTATCATTAAAATCACTGTCATATAGATCCAAATCAAAGCAAATTAGAAAAATATGAAATGATATTTATAACTGAGCAAAAATGAATACTCACTTATACCTTATTAAGTAATAAATTCAGGTTAAATCTATTTTAAGTTAAATAGAAAATGAATCATAGTATGAAGACTTTCATAATTAAAACAAACAACAAAGAGTAACATAATAAAACAGAGAAAGAACTCTTTTCATGCATATAATATAATAAGGCATTATCTTCATTGAAGATCTGTTTCTTGATAATATGTAGACAAGATTATTTTACTTGTGTTATTAGTGATATCCACTTACCAAATCTGTAGAAACAAACAAAAAAAGGAACATAAAATAAGTTATCTGCAACAAAAAATAAATTAATTAATATTATCAATGAAACTACCTAGACAATGACAGTGGGTTGGATTGCAAACTCTACGCAGGATATACGGTTTGAGTAAAAAAATTAAAAAAAATAATTTTTACTAAAAGGGGACTAATAACAACAGTTTTCTAAGGAATAATAGTACAATAAAGAAGGGTAAATAAAAAACCTGAATATGACAAAATAACCAAAATAAGAAGAACAGTCAAAGGAAAAGCACAAGCATCACATACATATGCAGACAAACATATACAGAAGTCAAGAATTACATATATCGCAAACTAGATGCCATAATATACACTCAGAGGACCATATGGTAAGCCAAAAAATCCCCTGACTTAATAATTTGAGAAAAAGAACCTGTTAAGGTGCCATTGCATTGGTTTTGTATTGGCCATCTAATCCTGGGAATGGAGTATAACCTTAAGAGGGGCTTCCTTCCCATTTGAGGATTTCCTGGAGAAAACCACATTTTTTTTTAGAATTGTTTAATTTTATTGTATGTAAAATACAAAATGTGTGGTATGTATACAGCATGCATGTATGTTAACATGCACATATTTGAAATTAAATTTTCAAAAATAGGCATCACATTTGACAATAAGTTCTTTATATTAATAATGTACAGAGACAAAATTAAAAACACAGTCTTTGAGTTACCCATCACAAAAAGCACCTGTAGCACCTACACTTGAATATTTTGTAATAAGAAAGGGAACAACTGCTACTATTTTAAATATAAACAACATAAAATCAACAATTAAAAAGGTTTGGAGAGAGTGAATTATAAATATATTCTGCCTCTAATAAATTCACTTTATGTGTAAAGGAAGATGTGTAAATTATTTAAATTTAATGGTTGTAAAGATATAACCTGAAAATATTAAACAAGGTAAAAATACATAAATATAATATATGTTTGTTAAAAGAATATAAAACATGATTTTCTTCTGAAATTGGCCTTGACTTTATTAGACCATTTTGTAAAATTCAGATTCAACCAGAACCTTCTGCAACATGTTTTTGTCATGAATAATAACTTCCTACTTCCGCATCTTCCTTGAAACTACAATAAAGTATTCAGGTGAAATATAATGAGCACTAACCAGCAGTTAGCATGAGCAGAGGGCAGGACTTATCCAACATAAGAGTTAGAAAAACACAGATGAATGCTTCAGCAACTCCTCAGAGGTACACAGTGCAGTTTCAGAAATTCTAGCATAAACAAACTCCCAATATTACAGTGAAGAAACTATGGATCTGGATTCTCTCACCTACCACATCTTTCTTAAAAACTCAGTCTTGATACCATGATCATGACATAAAAAGAACACTAGCATCTAAATCTCATTTTTGTCTCATTCAGGTAAACACTGTCTTTTTATATATAAGTAATTTATTTATTTTCATATTAATCACAGGTTATACACTTTGTATCCCAGCTGTAGCCCCCTCTCTCATTCTGTCCCACTCTCCCCAACCCTCCCTCATCTTCTCCCTGCCCCCCTACAAGTCTACTGATGGGGGAGGACCTCACCACCTTCCATCTGACCCTAGCTTATCATGTCTCTTCAGGACTGGCTGCAATGTCCTCTTCTGGGATCTAGTTGGGCTGCTCCTCCCTGGGGGGGAGGGTGGTCAACAAGCCAGCCATTGAGTTCATGACCCAAATAGTCCCTGTTCCCCTTACTAGGATACCCAGTTGGATACTGAGCTACCATGGGCCACATCCGAGCAGGGGTTATAATTTGTATTCATACATGGTCCTTGGTTGGAGAAACAGTCTCATAGAAAACCCCTGTGCCCTGATAATATTTGGTCTTTATGGAGCTCTTGTCCTCCCCAAAGCTTACTAACTCCCCCCTTTTTTCATATGATTCCCTGGACTCTGGCAATGGCTTGGTTTTGAGTCTTAATATCAGCTTTGATTCATTGTTAGTTAGAGACTTTCAGAGACCCTCTGTGGTAGGCTCCTGTCCTGTTGCTTGTTTTCTCCTACATTCAATGTCCGTCCTGTTTGTCCATCTAAGCAAGGATTGATCATCCCACCCTGGGTCCTCCTTCTTGCTTATCTTATCTAGGTATATAGATTTCAGCATGTCCATCCTATCCTATAGGTCTATATAAGTGAGTATATACCAAGTGTTTCTTTCTGCTTTTGGGATACCTCACTCAGGATGATCGTTTCCAGGTCCCACCATTTGCCTGCAAATTTCATAATTTCCTCGTTTTTAATTGCTGAGTAGTATTCCATCGTGTAAAAGAACCACAATTTCTGTATCCATTCCTCAACTGAGGGACATCTGGGTTGTTTCCAGGTTCCGGCTATTACAAATAAAACTGCTATGAACTTGGTTGAGCAAATGTCCTTGTTGTGTACTTGAGCATCTTTTGGATATATGCCTAGGAGATTTCACCTTACACCTGTCACAATGGCTAAGATCAAAAACTCCAGTGCAAACACATTCTGGAGAGGTTATGGAGAAAGGGGAACTCTCCTCCATTGCTGATGGGATTGCAAACTGGTACAACCACTCTGGAAATCAATTTGGTGCTTTCTTAGACAATTAGGAATAGTTATTCCTCAAGACCCAGCTATGAAAACCACTTTTCATTTGCAAGTGGCTATCAATTGGAGATAGTTCCTATTTATGGGAGGGGATCAACAGAGAACCTTGTCATAAATGAAAATTTTAGTGCCAGGACTGGATTACACCAGATTGAGTTTTTGTCACAGGGAATCCATGGGAACCACTACACAATTCAAGTTATTGCCTAGTTTATTACTGGCTCTCCACAAACTGAAGGAAAGGTCCTGATGCTGAAGACAACACCTACACAACTCATTGAACACAGGGAAGTAGATCCAGTGTCTACATAGAGCACGCACTCTTATGGAACACTGATTCATGCTACTAGGAGGTACTATGTATGTTCCCAAATAAACAGATGCACCAAATGTTCTCTAAGCACTTTATTCTACAAGAGTGCTGTGCCTGCAACCAAGTTTGGACAACAGTGGAACAAAGCTTGTGGGAGTAACCAACCAACAAATATCTGATTTGAGTTAAGGTCTAATTTATGAGACGAGAACCATACCCAGAACTATTTAGGGAGCCAAAAACCTGAGACCAAATTTGCCAGTGACATAGGGGGAAATTCAGTCTTTCATTTTTGAGATTAAAATTCTTTCCATTTTCTTCCTCTAAATCCTCCTACATACTCTTCCTTTCTCTTGAGTTTTTATCACAGGCACACACACACACACACACACACACACGCATGTATGCAAGCATTCATGCAAGCACATACACAACATTCCTGACTATAACCTAGTATGAATTATGTTACTCATATTTGCACTTTCAGTCAGGTATAACTATTTGTATTGGACAAGCAACTGGTGTACTCTTTTGGGGGAAAAACTATTTCTTCCATTCTCAAAAATCATTTAAAAAATAAATAAAATTTAAAAATTCTCACTTGTTACAGTTCATGATTTTTTCCCTTTAGAGTTCCTAAAGTAGAGAAAAGTAGGTCATTTCTTTTTTTTTCTTCTTGATAAGCGTTTTCTGTTCTCAGTTATAACTTGGCTCCCCATCTTGGTTTGGAGCAACATCTATTTGGCATATGGCAAAAATGGAACTATAGTTTTCACTTCCTAAGCATTCACCACTCTTCCTACCCATCACTAGTTATTCCTCAGTATTTTAAACAAGAAAAGTTTATTAGAGTAAATTTGAGTCTTATTTTTTTCTCATTATATTCATTAAAACATATTGCTATTGTTCTATTTGAAATCTGTGTAAGATTCAAATATCTCATAATCATAATCTTGAAGATATAATACTAGAATTAGGGAAATGCCACACATATAACATATATTTTCAATTTTGCATTGATTTATTAATTTAGAACCATTATGAGTTGCTTTGTTATAGGGCAAGTGAAACATTTACAGGTTTTCCTTTGACTTTAAAGTTTTTTGTTATAAAGAATGACCATTGAACAAATTTATACCTTTTAATACTTCCAATCCTCCTTCTATATGTATTTCATCCTTTTTATTATTTTTCTTTCTTTTAAATTATTTTTGTTTTAGAGGATGCTTTTCTTTTCAGATGTCGACACAACAAGCATACTTCTTCTAAACTACAGCCTGAGTAACCCTCATTCATTTTAGCATAGAGAGTACATCACATAATTAATTTATGTGTGTATCTCTGTTACCAAATGGCTCTGAAGTGACATCTCAGGGCTCTTAATGAGATTGTCTCATGTAAGAGAATCCGGTAATTGGGCCAAACAATTTGATTATTCAGGGATAATGTCAATAGAAATTTAATTAATTTATTTCCAATTTACCCTTCACCATCAAAAGATTCAAAAGTTAGCCAGAAAGGCAGATTAGTACTTGTGATGAAACATCATATCTTAAGATCAAAGATTAGAGTTTGAAAGGGGCAGAGTTGACAGAACAAAAGTACCTGTGTTTGAAAAAGACATTTGAAAGGAAATGATTTTCAAGCCCATCAACAATTGAGTCTCTTTGATCTTCTGAGGATACATTAGGCAGATCATACTTACCAGTAGATATTCACATTCAGTCCTCCTGTCTGAAGGGTTCTTGTTCTATTTGTAATTGCTTCTCCTTCAAACCTACAGAATGTCACACCACATATGGAGCTTTCTCAGCATAACTTTCCATTGCTCTTGTTTTTAGCCATCAATCTCCATATATAATTATACGCTTACAGATGAAATTATGTTTGTTTATTACAATAGCTGTGCTGAGGGTAAAGGAAATTTCTGTCTCACAGGTATTCCATGACTTTTCTAAAAGGAATATTTTTAGTAAAAGCACCTTAAATATTTTCCCACTGTAGAACAATGAATTGGAGTGCAAGTTGTTTAATAGAATTCTTGGATAAGAGTTGAGGGCTCTTACTGAAGACCTAAAATAGTGTTCACTGTGTCTGTTTGAGTGTGTGTTTGTGTATATGTGTGGTTTAGTTTCTGTGGTGTGAGTATGGGTGTATTTATGTATGTGTTTTGTTTGTGTGTGTGTGTATGTGTGTGTATGTGAGTATGTGTCTGTATGGCTGTGTGTGTGATATTTAGTTACCTGGATATTAATCTTTGTTTCATGTAAATGTGAAGAATAAAGTATAAATTAAACATTATTTACCTCAAATCATAAAACAAATAGTGTCATTAATATGAACTTATATTTATTCATCCTGGAATTTGTTTTCAGAAACAAGAATATATCAGGCACCCATTTTCATAGAGGAAGAATACACATAGAGCAAATCATAGACAAAACTCCTTCATTTCAAAAGTTTTTTGTCCTATCGCTTTTGTGCAGAATCATGACATTGGACATTTATGCATACATAAGGAAAACCAGCCTGTAAATTAGACAAAATATTTTGTGGTAGATATTAATTCTTTGGCACAACACATATAATGCTATAGAGAATTGAAACAACACTGCCAGCTAGAAAATATGTTTCAAAGTCTTCAACTGAAGTAGTTCAGGCAAAAACAATGAAACACTGTGGCAGATTCACTCACTTTTCACTTTCTCTCTCTCCTTCTTTTTGGTAAATGTTAACTTCTGAATTGAAGCAGAATGCATACTGTTTTCTAGATTTTCAGATGTGGTATTGTTAAATGAAAGCCTGTGATCTGTGAATGGAAGTTATAATATCAAGTTATACATCAAACAGAAGAACTTTCATACCTCCCTGAGCTGTGGCAATTTAGGGATTTCTCAACTTTATGATGGTGTGAAAGCTGAATCCATTTATCAGAGACCATTCTACCAGGTGTATATTCCTATCTTTTCTTGGGCTATCAATACACAATTGGGTACTTTCAGTTGATTTTGGGCAGTACTGGCTAGCTGAAGAACTGGTTAGACAGAAGTGTCTCCCAATTAGGCACAGAAACTCCAGGTACTGGACCAAGGCTCTACAATATACTGTCTTCTAAACAATGCAATTTGTTAAGTAAACTACATTAAAAGCATTATGACTTTCAACTTATGAAAATAATGCAAGTTGAGGAAAATCTGTGATTTCTGTTTACTTCTTCAGGCAAGTGTGAATTTATTTATGATGTTAACTAGCAAACATACACACACAATTCTCAGTTAGTTAAAATAATAGTGATTTGCATGGATGTTTATTCCACCCCAATCTATTTTACAAAAGAAGAATCATTTTATGTAGTGTGAATGACTGGATAATATTGTACTATTGGTTCTAGAAGTTGACCTGACAATCTATATGATACTATACCTTTCAGAAGAATAACATTGTACATCTAAAAAAAGAAAAAAATATTCGAAAATCAATATGTTTAAAGATACAGAAACTGAAGAGGTGTGATAGGAAAGTTCTTTGGATAAGGCAATGATTGACTTAAACATGACCATATTGACCTTGTAAATCACTTTCTTTTAATTAGTTTCAGTGAACATTTTTCATACAGTGATTTAATTTAATTTCTTTAAAAATGGGAAAATTTGAAATGTTACATATAAAACTGATTCTAATGAGAGCACTGCAGAGAAGAAACAATGATATTATTTCATGTAGTTAAGGAAATGATAAAGTACAAATCAGAGGAGAATCTGCAATACTTTAGCTATATATTAACCTACATCATTTCGTGGGGCATTAAATTTTAAATATTTTTCAAAAATAACTTTATGTCTACCATGTCTTTACCACTTCATTGCATAGTTGTATATAATGATGATAAGATGTGGTCTATAATGTTTTAAAACCACATTATTAAATGCAAAAGACAGGTAATATGAAATTTTAATGTGTTACATATATTTTGGATAGATCTATTTTAAAAATAGATTTCATTTAATTTAATCTTGCTTCTCTAAGCTAAATACAACTTAATATAAATAACGAAATTTCTTGCTACCCCAGCAGATTTGATTTGATTCCAGATAGAGATATGGCCAAAGATGTTTGACAAAAGTCAGATTATTTCAATATATGATATGCAATGAAACCTGGCTTTATCAGACATGTTACAAATGCAAATTGCTAAAAAGATGTCAACAAGATTTAATTGAACTTATTTAGTTATTTAGATAGTATGCTAGTTAGATAGTTGTTTGAAAGGCCTCCTTATGCAATGACCAATGTGGAGGAAAGAGAAAATTTGTGGAAATCTGCTTTTTCTTCCCATCTTTTGGTCTATGGAACCGTGTTCCGGTCATTGAATTTGACAGCAAAGTGTACTTACACACCGAGCCCTCTCAAAAGCCTGGGCTTAATATTTTTTTCTCAAGACTCAGACTTTTACATCTCAAGAAGTAATACTGGTACAATCTAGCTGTTCTTTATTATATAAATCAAGACATCAGTATATACCCAACAAATACATGCAATGCTCATAAACTAAAATATATATTTAATTTTGAAAATTTTAATTTACCAAATTTATGTGCATGGGTGTTCTGTTTACATAAATAACTTTGCACCATGGTGCATGCAGTGCTCTCATAAACCTGAAGAGGGCATTGGATCCCCTGAAACTGGGGTCTAAACAACTGATACAGCATGTGGGTGCAGACAGTAATATTTTAAAAAATTCTCTACATGGAATATAGTGTACTCTATTGGACACTAAGATAGGAAAAAAACACATTAATAGAGAGAGATGTGGTGGTACATACACCCAAAATATCCATCTAAAGTGCAGAGGCACAAAGATCAAAAGTTCAGCACCAACTCAACTTTCAATATATAGCAAGTTCTTGGCTATCCTGAGTTTTGCAAAGTCAAACCCCGTGTCAATAGAAAAATAAACAAACAAAAGAGAGAAAGAGAGAGAGAGAATTCAGAACCTAGGGATTTAGCTCAGGTGTAGGGTGTTTACCTAACGTGTAAGAGACCCAGATTGTGCCCCTAGTGTAAATATAAAAAGGCTACCAGTGAGAGTTAATATTGCCTCTAGTGGTTTTGTTTGTTTGGTTTTGGTTTTTGTGGTTAAACATCAAAATCTTCTTCTCAATAACTGTTCCACTGTGTGTGTGTGCATGTTGATGCAGACATACTACAGGTGAGTATGGAGGCCAGAAGACAACTGTGGGTGCTCATTTGCCTTCCTCTTTGTTTGCAACAGGGTCTGTTGTTATTTTTCCTCTGCTTCAGGGGGATTCTCCTGTCTTCACCTCCCATGTCACCCTACGAATGATAGGAAAATTAACATATGCTAATGCACCCAGATTTATGTGGATTCTGGAGCTATGACCTGGGTTTGTCATTCAGCAAATATTTTATCTACTGAGTCATCTCCCTAGCCTTCAACAATTTTGAAGACCATGTCTGTAATACTAGCTCTTAAGTGGCTGAAATAGGAGGGTTTTCTGAATTCTGGTGTGAGCATTACCTACTTATTAAGTCCCAGGGCAGCCAGAATTAAATCAAATAAATTAAACAAATTAAAATCTGTAACACATATATATGAAAAAGTAATTTTAACTTTGAAGCTCTGAGAAACAATACCGCTATTATGAAGTATCTCCAAGATTGATGACTGACCAGAATTTTGTAAATGCAGAGAGTGGGAATGGTGTATACCCACAGGATATTCTATCTTGGGTTGTCTTTATTTCCCATGGCAGCTGCTCATTGTTTACCTCTATGCCTGGTCTAATGTTGTTTACACTATTAGGCAAATGCTTTGTTGCATATAATAAGCAGATGTATTGCTACAAACAGGATCCTGTCAGTCTAACTGATAAAAGTGAGATCATCAGGCCTGACAGCTAGTTTCGAAAACAGAAGGAGAAAAGATAGACTAACAACTATAATTTTTTTAATATTTTAAAAAATTTTTATGTTTATATGTATTTTTTGTGCATGTATATGTGAGCACAACATTGCCCACTTAGACCAGAGAGGATAGCAAATCCCACATAACTAGATTTAAAGAAGGTTTTATGCCACCATCTAGATGGTGAGAATTGATTCTGGATCCTCTGGAAAAGCAGCCAGTGCTCTTAACCACTAAAACATCAATTGAGCCCCACAAATAAGAACTTCTTAGAAGTTGTGTCATAAATATGCATGGATCCTGAGTAATCTAAATTTTCTAATCTCATTTATTTCTCTCTAAGCTTGTCTTGTTATTTCCTCTTTTACATCCTCTCCTTCTATTCCTGTTCTTACCATGTACCCAGAACAAACTCTGCATCAAAGAAAAACAGTGCTATTAAATGTATTAATCTAAAGGTTAAAGGGAAAATTGATCTTGGCACTCTCTGGAAAAAATGGCTTAAAATATGCTTGTGAAATCAATCTGGTGCTTTTTCAGAAAACCGGGAATAGTGCTAACTCAAGAACTAACTACACCACTTCCGGGCATATATTAGAAAAATGTTAAACCACACAACAAACATATTTGCTCAACAACATTCATGGAAGATTTATTTGTAATAGCCAGAATCTGGAAACTATTGAGTTGATACTCAACCGAAGAATGAATACAGAAATTGTGTTACTTGAAGTTTTTATCATACAGGTCTTTCAGTTGCTTGGTTAGAGTCACAACCAAGCAACTGGCTTGGTTGCTCGTGGCTATTGTGAAGGGTATTGTTTCCCTAATTACTTTCTCAGCCCTTTTGTCTTTTATGTACAGGAAGGCTATTATTATTTTTTAGGTAATTTTATATCCATCCTCTCTGCCTGAGGGGTGTATGAGCTTAAGGTAGAGTCTTTCAGAGGCCCTCTGTGCTATGCTCCTGTCCTGTTAAGGAGTGCTCTGGTAGAATTTTTGGGTCACTCATGTATACTATCATATCTTATGCTAACAGTGATACTTTGGCTTCTTCCTTTCTGACTTGCATCCTTTTTGCTGTCTTATTGTTCTAGCTAGGACTTCAAGAACTCTGTTGAAGAGATAAGGAGAGAGTGGGCAGCTTTGCCTTGTCCTTGATTTCATAAAGTATAGTTCAAATATCTTTAACAATGAATACTGTCATAAAGAGAAAAATAAATAAATGATCATCCTGAGTGAGGCATCCCAAAAGCAGAAAGATGAACATGGTATATACTCACTTATATAGACCTATAAGATAGGATAAATATACTGAAATCTATACAGGTAAAGAAGATAAACAAGAAAGAGGACCTGGGGTGAGAGGATTAATACTCACTTAGAAAGTCAAATGGGACAGACATTGGATGTAGGAGCAAACAAGTAACAGTACAAGAGCCTGACACAGAGGGCCTCGAAAAAACTCTTCTTAGCAGTGTATCAAACCAAATATTAAGAAACATAACCAACCCTTTGGCAGAGTGCAGGGAATCATATGAAAGAAGGGGGAGTTAGTATGACCTGGAGAGGACAAGAGCTCTGCAAGGACCAAATATATCAGGGCACAGAGGTCTTTTATGAGAATGCCTCTGCAACCAAGGACCATGTATGCTTATAACCTAGAACCCCTGCTTGTATGTAGCAAATGGTAGCTCAATACCCAAGTGGGTACACTAGTTAGGGGAACAGGGATTAGTTTGGTCATGAACTCAATGGCTGGCTCTTTGACCTCCCTGCCCCCTGATCAAGGAGCAGCCTTGCTAGGCCACAGAAGAGGACATTGCAGCCATTCCTGAAGAGACCTGATAAGCTAGAGTTAGATGGAAGGGGAGGAGGTCCTCCCCTATCACTGGACTTGGAAAGGGGCAGGGAGGAGTTGAGGGAGGGAAGGGTGGGATAGGGAGGGAATGCGTGAGGGGGCTACAGCTGGGATACAAAGTACCTAACCTGTGATTAATATAAAATAAAAATATTAAAATTTAAATAAGAGAGAAAAATAATGACACAAGGACTATGAATGACTAACATCTTAAATATAGAATAATAAACTTTTATCTTTTTTATGAGTGTAGCTCACAATTTACTGAGAGAAAAGGAAATGCTTAAGAACGGAATGAAAGAAACACTGGAAGCTGTTTGTGTCTGGCCCTGGAGCCTCCTATTAGTTATATGTTGACTGTCTCTTGTTTGTTTAATATTTTCTGATGCAGAACTTTGTAAGAGTAAAGATGCAGGTAACCATGGCACTGGCATCCTTGGTAGGGAAAACACCAAACTTCAATGAAGAGCACCTGAGAAGGTGCCTGAGGACAATTCGGGCCTATTCAGAAGAGGACATGGTCATGCAAACTATTCCTTTTCCCATAGAGATAGACCCGTGAATATACCTTGTCTTTCACATGAGTTTGAGGTTAACCATTTATAAACATACACATTTGTGGTTTCGAATACGAAATTATGTATTGTATATACATATACACACATATATTGTATGTATACACATAATATACAGATATATATTATACATGTGATTTGCAGTTATTTATAACCTGTCCTGTATTTGCGTGTTCTCGGTGCTTGAGAATTGCAATACACACACCGCTGTCCTCAACTTCAAGACACCAAGAATCTATTGGGAGAGCATAATCCCAAAACAAATAAGAGCCTTCACATGAAAAGCGGTGACAAATATTGTATAAGATTTCAGAAAGGAAACAAACTAAATAAGCCAGACTTCGAGGGCTGGAGAGAGACCTTAGCAGTTGAGTGCATGTTGCTCTTATAGAAGAGCGGAAGGCCTTTCCCTATACCCTCATTCTGTGGCTATTGACTGACTCTAACTCCAGCTACAAAGTTGTCCAGTGTATCTACCTTGGGCAAATGAATTCAAAGCCATATACCTGAGAATGGACACAAATCCATTTTTTTATTAAACAATAACTATATTATTTTTTAATTTTTTTATTTTTATATTAATCACATGTTATTTACTTTGTATCCCAGCTGTAACCATCTCCCTCATTCCCTCCTAATCCCACCCTCCCTCTCTCATCTCCTCCCTGCCCCTTTCCAAGTCCACTGATAGGGGAGATCCTCCTCCCATTCCATCTGACCATAGTTTATCAGGTATCTTCAGGACTGGCTGCAATGTCCTCCTCTGCAGCCTAGCAAGGCTGCTCCTCTCTCAAGGAGGTGGGGGGTGGGGTGGGGCGGTGTCAAAGAAACAGCCAGTGAGTTCATGTCAGTAATAGTCCTTGTTACCCTCACAGGGAACCCACTTAGATACTGAGCTACCATGGGCTACATCCGAGCAGGGGTTCTAGTTATATCCATACATGGTCTTTGGTTGGAGAAACAGTCTCATAAAAGACCCCTGTGCCCTGATATATTTGGTACTTGTGAAGCTCCTGTCCTCTCCAGGTCATACTAACTCCCTTTTCTTTCATATGATTCCCTGCACTCTGCTCAAAGTTTGGTTATGAGTCTCAGCAACTGCTTTGATTCACTGCTAGGTAGAGTCTTTCAGAGACCCTCTGTGCTATGCTCCTGTCCTGTTACTTGTTTTCTCCTACATCCAATGTCCATCCCATTTGTCTTTCTAAGTGAAGATTGATCATCTTACCCCAGGTCCTCTTTCTTGTTTATCTTCTTTAGGTGTAGAGATTTTTTTTATGTTTATCTTATCTTACAGGTCTAGTAACCACTTATAAGTGAGTATATATTGTGTATGCCATTCTGCTCCTGGGATACCTCACTCAGGATGATCTTTTCTAGATCCCACCATTTGTCTGCAAATTTCATGATTTCCTTGTTCTTAATCACACCCAAATATTTAATTACAATAGAACAAACAAACAGCTAGGTATAGTCATACATATGTACAATTCTAGTTCCAGGGTAACAAAGACAGAGGATCAAGACTCTGTGGTCATCCCGAGATACAGAGAAGTCCAAGATGAGGCTTAATTTGACAATATAAAATAAAACCAAGGGAAAAATAACAAAATTAAAATCACTTAAAGGATATTATTCACAGCCATCAGGTTCTTTATATTTCAAAAGTATTAATTTCTCAAAACTATTATAGTGATTATTTTTTTTTAATATTTAAAATTTTGATATATTTATACAATGTATATTGATCATGTCTACCTAAAATTTTTCTCTCTAGCTCTGCTTACTACTTTCATCCTTTTTCTTTACAAATTTTTGTTATCTTTTTACTATTGTTGTGAATAATGTCAAAAGTCTAATTAGTACTGCCTCTCTGTGCATCCCTAGTTTCTGTCTATTACTATGAACAAGGTAGAGCAGGTAGCCTGTGGTATGGTGGAACATCTTTTGATGTATACTCGGGGGTGGTATAGCTGAATCATGAAGCAGAATTACTCCCACTTTTCTGAAAAACCTCAAAATAAAAAACTCAAGTGACAATGCATGTTGGAGAGGATGTGGAGAAAGGGGAACACTCCTCTATTGCTGATGAGAATGTAAACTTGTACAACCACTTTGGAAATCAATCTGGTGCTTTCTCAGATTGATTTCCAAAGTAGTTATACAATTTTGACTCAATGCAGCAATGGAGGAATGTTGCCCTTGCTACAAATCCTCAAGAGGATGTACTGTCAATTTTTGATCTTAGATATTCTCATTGGGGTAGGATAGAATCTCCAAGTCATTTTGATGTTCATTTCCTTGATGACTAAGGAATTTGAGCATTTCTTTAGGTGCATCTCACTTATTTTAAATTCCTCTGTTGAGAATATTCTGCTTAGCTCTGTACCCCATTTTTGATTGTATTATTTGGGGATGGGTGGTATTTAGTTTCTTGAGTTCCTTATATATTTTGAATAGTAGCTCTCTGTTGGATGTATGGTTAGTGAAAATCTTTTCCCAATCTGTGTGCTGCCACTTAGTTCTATTGACAGTGTTGTTTGTCTTTCAGAAGCTTTTAGTTTCATGAGGTCCCAGTCATTTATTGTTGATCTTAATGCCTAAACAGTTCAGGAAGTTGTCTACTGTACCAATGATTTCATGGCTATTCTCCACCTTTCCTTCTATTAGATTTAGTGTATCTGATTTTATGTCAAGATCTTTGATCCACTTGGATTAAGTTTTGTGCAGGATGATAAATATTGATCTATGTTGGGGTTTGGTCTGGTGCTGATTTTAATCATTTTTCCCTTCAAGGTCTGCTTGCTGTCTTTCCTTTGCAGACACTAACGTACCCATGCTGTGCCTCCAAAATTATAAATAAAGTTTTCTACATGCCTGGCAGGGCACAAGTGAGGAAGGAACGCTAAGACACATGGGCGTTGAGTCCAGAAGGATTTTGGGAAAGAGTGAAATATATATGAGAGAGAAGAAGAGGCATACCCATCATGGGTTAACATGAACAAGTAATCAACTGGCCACAGGGAGGAGTTTACTCTGAGGATGCATGATGGAGAAAAAGTGCTCAGACGGAAACATGTGTAAATATTTATAAGTTATTGGGTGGGAAGAAGCACGACAGGGAATTTTTAGAGCAATAGGCATGGGATATGAGGCTGGGTGGTAAAAGATAATTTAAGGGGGTAATCTCTATCCCAGGCCCAGTGTATAGGCATATTGAAAATCTTATAGATAATCTATGTCTTATAGAGATAAGATTGCAGGTATAAAAAATAACCACTGTAATAATTATATAAATTAATAGTAGATATTAATAACCAGTGTTCTATAGCATATCTATTTGAATACTTTTACACGCAGCTAAGCAGTTAGATCACCACCATTTGTTGAAGACGCTTTCTTTTTTCCATTGTATGGTTTTGGTGTCTTTTTCAAAAATCAAGTGTACATAGGTATGTGGGTTTATTTCTCAGTCATTAATTATATCCCATTTATCACACTGTCTCTTTTGGGCCAATGCCATGTGGTTTTAATTACTATTGCTTTGTAATGCAACTTGGAATCAGGAATAGTGATACCTCTAGAAGTTCTTCCATTTCTGTCTTAGCTTTCCTGGTTTTGTTTTGTTTTGTTTGTTTGTGTTGTGTCTTTTCATTATTCCATATGATGTTCAACATTGCTTTTCAAGGTCCGTAAAGAATTTTGTTGGGTTTTTGATGGAAATTGAATTGAATCTGTATACTGCTTACAGTAAGATAGCTATTTGTACCATGTTAATCTTACTGATCCATGAGCATGTGAGATCATTCCACCTTCTGATATCTTTTTCAATTTCTTTTTTCAAAAACTTGAATTTTTGTCAGACTTGCTTGTTTTGAGTTATACCAAGATGTTTTATATTTATTTTGACTATTGTGAAGGATGTTGTTTCCCCAATTCTTTTCTCAGCCCATTTATTATTTGTGTAAAGGATGGCTACTCATTTTCTGAAGCTAATTTTTAAAAATATGAAAAAGATAAATTAGCATACTTTATGTTTTATATCTTTAATGGTTTTAATCCTTTACCCTAGGATGGGATTATATCTCTGTGTTTATTTAACTAAATTACTTTTTCTACAGTGGCAACTTTATGGATCTCCTAAGTACTGATCTATTACAATTGAACTTGCATATGCACAATTTTACAAGAATTAATAAAGCTCTGTTTTCTACATTGTAATTTTCTCATAGCCTATAATGTCCAACATACATTTTTAATGTTTCCTCATTTATTAATTTTCTTAATTTAATTTTTATATCAATAAATGGCTTCCTGGCAGAGGAAATGGATCAATGTGTACTCATCACAGTCATGAGGCCCTGAATTTGAATCTTTCACTATGACTTTACATGTGTATAGAACTCTAATGTAGGGTAAAGGAATGATGATTCCTTGCTCTTTTTAATTGTCTCAAATGAGCAAAGCAGAGAGTAAGAAAGACAGACACCCAACATTCTCATCTGGTTTCAGTATTCTCATTCATACATGAACACACATTCACACATATGTGCACTTAGACCACATAGACACCATAAACACACATGCACTCACACAAACATAAACAATTAATTTTTCAAGAAAGAGTCTTTTCTTTTCTTTTTATTTTATACTATACATCTCAAGAGTGTTAGTTAATAACTGAATAAATACATTAACTGTTATCAGCCTTCAAAAGAATGATAGTATCATCCTCCGTTTGGAAAACAAAACAAAAAAATAGTCTGATACTTCATACCACTAGTGAGAATTAACAGGAAAAAAAATCACTGAATTTTATCAAACCAAATTATTTAGCATGATAAAGTTATTGTCAAAAATCCTTATACTATTCACATTATTTTTTACAGAGTGATTTGTAATGATTTATTTTCTGAGCACTTTACTGCACTTTTCACCATTCTACAGACTGTTGTTATTTTAGCAAATGATTTCCCTGGGATTAAGGTTATCTCATTTTGTTATAACTATTATTACCAGGTAGTCACCTTTTGCTAAATTTCTAAACTTGTCATATAATCTTAATATTTTCTTGCTCCTTGTTTTTCTTTTAATTCTTTCTCTTGTTGTTGTCATTTAGACAGAGTTTAAAGACAGAACTTAAGTAAGCAAAGCTAGCTGCTAATCCTTCTACTGTCTGCTGGAGATTGAATATAGACACTCTCTATCATTACTCAAGTCCTATACCAACTGAGCCCTGTGCCTATCCCCGTTTCCTAGTATGCTGATAGAAATTAAGAAGTAGAAGTTTGTAAAGGATATGTTCAATTACAATTTGTCCGTAATGGAAGGAGTTTAATTTTCCCCCATACTGTGCCTGTGACCATCTTAGAATTTGTAAAATGCCACAAGGCAGAGGCTAAAACATCAGTAATTTCTACTGTGATAAACTAACTGTCCCTTGTCTAAGGAGATGGCCTGTGTCTCACGTTATCTCTGTTACAAAATATGGTTTTGGGAAATGGAAAATTGCCTCTCCAGCTTTTCTCTTAAACACATTAAGTTTACAAGTCCATAAAGGCAAACATTTGGTATCAAAGCAAAGTGCCATTTGCTGGGGTATCTCCTGTCCCAAGCACAAGTACACTGGAGCCACTGGAATTTTACACATAAAAACTAAGTGTAAATGGGCATTGTATTGAAATAAGGACTGTTTCTGATGAGGCCAGACAAGCTAGGGTCAGATGCAAGGGGAGGAGGCCCTCCCCTAGCAGTGGACTTAGAGAGGGGCAGGAAGCAGATGAGGGAGGGAGGGTGGGATTGGGAGGGAATGAAGGAGGGAACTGCAGCTGGGATACAGTAAATAAACTGGAATTAATATAAAAGTTTAAAAAATTAGGAAATGCATATGAGCTCATCAGAGAGTTTATATCTGTTAAAGGAAAATATTTATCAATTGCTCATTAAATAAATACTTATTGAGCACCTATTCTGTACCAAATATCTCACAGGTATAGAGTTCATCGAAAAACAAATAAAATAGCATAAATGTTTCTTATAAAAGATGAATAACAATCAAAGACTTATAAATAAGAGATTTGAAATAATTCTCAGAATGATCAAAATAGGGAAATATTGGCAGATAGAAATCACACATGTGGCTTCCCTAGTAAGGGGAACAGAAACTATTTCTGACATGAACTCAATGACTGACTCCTTTACCTCCCCCGCTCCCTGAGGGAGGAGCTGCCCTGCTAGGTCCCAGAGGAGGTCTTTGAAGCCAGTCTTGAAGATACCTGATAAGCTAGGGTCAGATGGAAGGGAAGGAGGTACTCCCCTAGCAGTGGACTTGGAAAGGGACAGGGAGGAGATGAGGGAGGGTGGGATTGGGAGGGAATAAAGGAGGGGGCTATTGCTAGGATACAAAGTAAATAATCTGTGATTAATATAAAAAAAATAAAAAAGAAGAAATCACATCACCAAATATCATTTTGATGAATAAAATTTTAATGATATTTTTATTTTTATTAATTACAGTTTATTCAGTAATAACATTTTAACATATTTTATTCACTTTCTCACTTCCTTCTATTTAACAAATATATTAAATTATCCTGTGACAGTGTAATGACCCTCCAAAGCTTCAAATTTTTGACAGTAGATTTCTTAAGTAGAAAATATAGTACATTGAACTTTATAGCAGCTCTTCTCATTTATACATATGTATATGTGTATGTATGTATGTATGTATGTGTGTGTGTATAAGTATGTGTGAATGTATTATAATGGTCACAGATGACAATACCTTACCTTTCAGATATATGAGAAATAGGACTATTATAAGATTAATAAGATATTCTGCAGTGTTATGTCCCAAGTAATTTAAATTATTCATTTCATATCCTAGTATTTCCCCCACATATGCTTTTTTATTGTTTTAAACTAGTTGATTTATAAAAGTGTCATCAGAGTAGTGCAAATTAATGATTCTAGCAAAGCACATTTGCAATACCTTAGGTATGTGACAGGCAATTAAAAAAGGTTGTATTGATTTGTCTAAAATGTTAAATGACATAATAGCCATACAGTAAAGTATTGAATAATTTAAGTAAATCAATGTTTTCTGAATTTGGTAGGAGTACAAACTGTCTTGGGTGCTAAGGTGAATCAATATGATAAAATAAAAATGAAGCGGTTTATAATGATGAATGTAGAGGTTGATAATAACAAGAGGTAGAATCTCATTTAGCTATTGTAACAAACAACTTCCAGGCATTCTTTGTGCATTATTCCTATCAGAAAACATGTTATTATATAGTCAATTGATTTTAGCACTTAAATAGCTTTTCATTTGCAAGACACCTAGCCTCAGTCTAAACCAAACATCTCCCAGAGTGTTATTAGTTATGGCTTGATTTAGAATGACAATACATATTTACCACCATTAGAATTATTTTGTGTGTATGTTTAGTGTGTTCTGTAAATAATGCAAGATTTTATTTAGATACAAATGTCCATTCGTCGAGCTTCTATAAGTATGAGATTTTGAAGTCAGCATTATTGTACTCTTACTGATATTTCACTCTCATTTCCTGTGTCAGATTTCTATTTATTTCTCATTTCACCTCTGTGAAACTTATGTACATTTCCTTCCTTGTTTTGCTTAGAAAGCAGATGTGTGGCAAAATAGAAACACTCAGGGCCTTGTTTCTTAAATAATGTATTTGCAGTTTGTAGTAATTTTAACAGTCAATGCCATCTGCTGACCCTTTCTATTGAGAACACATTCAAACCTAGACACAGTGTTGTACAAAAGTTAAGAGAATCCACTCATATTTTAGATTCTAATAAGTAGGAAAATAGTCAGGACAGCAGATCTGAAAATAGCAATGATTCGGTCAACTGGCTCAGTTCAAAATGATAAAAGTGACTGAGTCTTTGGGCAACATCTGAGCCGGGGTGGTAGGTCTTCTGAATACCTTGCCCTTGTTTGAGACATTGTCCTTGGTATCATTCTCTTCAGGGCCCCCAGAGCTCAGTTTCTTTGGCTCTATTGGTCTCCTTTTGGTTTTCCTGTTTCCTCCAGGTCTTTATATCTCCTCCTTCTTTCATAAGACTCCCTGCACTCTTCCCAGAGTTTGCCTATGATTCTGAGCCTCTGCTTTGATACCTCGATCAGCAGTCTTTCAGAGGCCCTCTGTGGTAGGCTCCTGTCCTGTTCCCCATCTTCTCCTGCTTCCAATGTTTTCCCTTCTGAATGAGGATTCAGCAACTTCCCTGGAGACGTCCTTGTTGTTTAGCTTCTTTAGGAGTATAGATTTTAGTATGTTTATCCTACATTTTATATACATAGACTCAGTCTCCAACTGCGGTACCTAGTAAGGGGAGCAGGGACTTTCTCTGGCATGAACTTAGTGACAGGCTCTCTGATCACCTCCTTCTGTGGGGTGCAGCCTTGCCAGGCCACAGAGGAAGACAACGCAGCCACTCCTGATGAGACCTGATAAGCTAGGGTCAAATACAAGGGGAGGAGGACCTCACCTATCAGTGGACTAGAGGAGGGGCATAGGGAGAGAAGAGGGAAGGAAGGTGGGACTGGGAGGAGACAAGGGAGAGGGACACAGCCAGCATACATATTTAATAAATTGTAATAAATGATAATAAAAATAAAAGAAAAGAAAGAGAACTAACTAAAAATGATAAAAATGTCTAAGTTAATTGCTACAGTACCTGCCATGTTTACCTGCTGTCTAAACCAGTTGTTCTCAACTTGTGTGTCCACAAGTGACCCACAAGTGTCCCACGGGATTCACATATAAGATGTCCTGCATATAAGATATGTACATTACAAATCATAACAGTAACAAAATTACAGTTATGGAGTAGAAACAAAGTAATAAAATAGCCTAAGTTCACCACAGTATGAAGGGTATTAAAGGGTCACCGAATTAGGAAGGTTGAGAGCCACTGGAAATAGTTCAGTACTGCCATGAAAACACCACATGTAAAGAGAAGAGATTACACATGTATCATTCCTGCCTGGAGAGCAAAGTGACCTAAGGCTTAACATAAGAATTACAGAGATGAGGCTGAAACAGTTCCTGAGTCTTGGTAGTGAATCATAGCAAAGGCTCAGTCTGTAGACTGTCTGGGATTGGATCCCAGGAGACTACTTTATATTTTCTGGTGAAATTGAATGGATGACTTTGAGAATGTCCTCACTTTCAAAGTCAGGCTAGTGGAAATTATTTCATATATCTAATACTGGAATAAAGTGGTCAAATCTATGTGAACGCTTAGTACATGCTCCAAGAATTACATGAGAATATTAGTTCTGAACTCCGGAAATATTGTTATTTTTGTTTCAGCTTATACTTTGGGAATGGCTTATTTTTAGATAACAGGAGAATTACGAACTGTTTCTTTGTAACTCTCTTCTTTGCTTTTTTATAAAGAAGGCAACTATAAAAACCTTTCCAATGGAAGCAGAAAAAAAATACCTGCATATTGATACAAAAGTCAAGTGGACTCAAAGTTATCAGGAGAAAATGAAAAGTTTCTGTGACAAGGGCAGTTATAACCATGGCTTTCTTTTCCCAAATCCTTGTGTATGCAGGACAATGTAAGCTTGGTTGATCCATATAAATCAGGATAATAACAGGTCTGTAACTAGAATTTGAGCATAAAGCCAAAAGTAGGGAAAACCTTCTTGTAAGTAAATTCTATAAATCTAAGAGATCAACTCAGAAACAGAATATTTAAAAACAATAAATCCCACCATATAAAATGGATTATACACATTATGTTATACATAAGTAATAAATATATTTGAATGACCTGAGGTGAGAGGGTTGCTATAAAAGAGTACATAATAGTCATTTAAAATTAAAATGCTACCATGAAAAATAGAGCAAGTTTAATAATAGTCTGAATGGCAAAATGAGAACAAAGAAGATTTAAAAGTACAGACATGAGAAAATTCTTTGTTCAGAAGACACTCAGAAAATAGAAAAAAGTCATAGGTATAAAAGAAGGTTTATAAATACCTCTTTTAGGTACAGTGAGGTCAGGAGTAATAAAGGTTAAAATCAGAAAAAAAGTTAATTCAATCTTTAACATCCACAGTTGCCTAAATGATACTATTAGTATAAATACAATATGTTAACAAAAATTACAGAAAAGGTAAATTGTTGATATAATTTAACCTTCAGCTCTGGCATTAAAAAGTCTATGTTTTATTGATCAGCTCCACGTGTACAGCTCATGAACCTTTCTGTTATATCACATTGAACACAGATGTGTGTGAGCACATATTTATTTGCCTTCCTCTGTACCTTTAGGATTTTATATTTTTATCATTTCTTCATAGAAGTATCTCAACATATCATTCTTTCTCATATTATAAGAAGCCAGATGAAATAAACAGCAGCAAAATCTTTCTCTGTAATATTTCTTCTGTGCAACTAGAAGCCAAGATATTTTCCAAGCTCCTTCTTGTTCTTTTCAATTCACTCAAAATTGACTTTTCTACCATTAACCTACTAGAATATAATTTTCAGGCATAGAGTAGTTAAATCATGGTAAGAATATTAAAAAAAATTCCCTTGGCTTCTTTCCAAAGCTTCTTAACTGATAATTGTACATTAAGTATAAGAAATTGTATAAGGAAGATTAGGAATTGGAGTAATGTGCCTCACTCATCATATATGTATAGGGATATAGAGAAATAAAATATTTGATATTTTTCAAATGTCAAAAGAAACAAGGCATTTGAATATTTATTTATTTATTGCACACTGTGCTTCTGACTCTTTGGAAGAAAAGTTGTAGAAGTCAACAAATATGATAAGTAATGTACTATCCTTGTCTAATTTGATAACATCCAAATAAAAATATGAATATATATGTGTGTACATATCTATCTATCTATATATATTTACATCCACATATAAATAGCTCTATGTGTTGGTCAATAACATTTCATTAATATCAGTTAATTTAAAATGTGTGAAAAACAGAAATTCAAATGTTAATCATGAAACCCATTCAAGAGCTGGGGCAGTCTTCAGCTTTCTAGTGCTCAGTTGGTTTATGCACAATGCTCATAAGACAACTTACATAAAGCTATCAATCACAGGGTCCTAGTATCATTCCAGATTTGCAAACATAAATCCAGAAATAATTTATTTATATGTAATACAACTCTGTTTTTCCCACAGCTACACACCTACAAGGGCATGATAGAGCTAGTTAGTCCCTTGATATTTGTTCAAGTTTAATAACTCCTCAGAAACAACTTATCTTAATAGCAGGATATATGTTAATTTTTCAATTAGAAATACTTGAAAGAAAGGAAAATTTTGGGAATTTCATTTGTAACAAGCTTCTTTTATGTTTATAATATATAAAAAGCTATATTGTTAAAGTATCTGAATCCCACTAGGTACCTTGAGAGACAGATGTAATCCTAATAAATACTCTCACTTAAAAAGATTTAACCGTTTCTTATGTTTGTGCCTATATCTGAATTTTTAATTAAGATAAATGGAAAAGATGCATTTAAATTCATTTTACCTTTAGAGTCTAATAAAAATGTCAGCAAATAATCAAAAAGTGATTATGTTTGTAATTTGACACTTAGAGTTAAGTAATTGCCAAGTGCTGCAGTTAGCTCCAACTTTTATGCATTGTTGCTTAGAATATTTAATAAGGTTCCAGAAATAACTTTTTTTATTGAAAAAGGCATGTAATTTACTGACCTAGATATACAAATTTAAATTTTCAACGCCTCAATGAGAAAAACAATAGGCAACTCCAGTATTGCATGGGATGAAACAATGAGAACAATTTTGTAGGAAACACTGAAAATTAAAGGGCATCAGGCTGACACTGATGATCAGGTCTGCTAGATTCTACGTTGACTGGCAAATATCTTTTAAATTGCCCAGCTACTGTAGTTTTCTGTCATCCAAGAGATGCTGAAGGACAAATCACAGGCAGGAAAAAAAAACTTGACTACAGAAGGTGAGGGTGCTCACGTTTAATTTCTGTGACCAGATGGGCTCTCTGTCTGGGGTTATTTGCACAATAAATTGACAAAAAGCAAATAGATTGGAAAGCTGCTTTCTTTTAGCTTGAAAATGTAATTTTAAAGAGACTAAATGTTAGACTCTAGAAGCCTCTGAGTATTCTCTCTCAATCTGCAACAGGAAACACTTAGCATCAAATGATCTGCGCATCTCAAAAGGGGGACAGAGGATAATAGAAAAGGAAGGACCGCTTACAGAGCAAAATCAAGGTCAGTAGACAATGGATGGAGAAGTTCCTCCCAGGGAGCAGAACAAGGCTGACAAATGAGCTTACCAGGGAAATAACCTTGCTTTTCCTAGAACTCTTCAAAATTCAAGTCCAGAAAAATATGTGAAGGCCAGATTTACTAGTGATGTTTTTGTGTTTGTAATTTTTTTCTTAATTTTTTTCATTTCATCAAATGATACATTTCCTGTAATTTTTGTACCCAAAGTATTGCATATTTGGAATGAGTAAATAGTGTGAAAATATCCCATCTTTTTTTTCTTTTTGTGTTTAAAAATAGTGTGTAAAATACTATCTTTGATTTTTGTTTGTGTTTGAAAAGTTAGAATGTATTCAAATCACATAGATGTCAAACAGCAACAAGGAAACCCCAGTGGGAAGGGTACAATGAGAAAGCATACTGTGGCTGCTGTGGGAAAATAGTGATATTTAGGATTTCTTAAAGGTTCTAAAGACAGCAAACTGCACTACAGACAGACAAATACATACCCTATATGATTGCTTGTCACAGAGGAGCTCTCTTGACAAAGAGAATTTCCCAACTCTTTTGCAGGTGGGTTTAGATCTAAGTCTATGTTTTGACCATAACACTATAACATAATTTCCTCCTTAACACTGAGAAAACCTTCCTTAAGCTACCTTCTTAAGCATCTTTTCTTTCTCTTATACAGAAAATGATATGGTATAGGGAACTGAAGTCGATTACCAAAATATGTGAATGGAGCAATGTGCTCAAGATATAAGAGCTATGAGAGAGGCTTTCAAAATTCTGAAGCTGCTGTATTAACAAGCACCTCTAAGGAATTATGTGATAGGCTTCTATACTTTAAAATCCACTGCTACTGCATGCAGTAGAACACATCTATTTTTCTATCATTCAGAAGGCAGAATCAGGATTGCCATTCAAGTCAAGGCTACTCTGGGATATACACCAAAAGCAACTCTCAAAATCTAAATAAATACAAGATAAAAATCTATTTGGTTAACATGAAAAATATACAATACATTTCATGATAAAAGAATGATAGTCATATTCTTTCTTTGTACAAAAGCATTAACTAGACTCAGAGAATTTTTATTTCAGAATATTTTGTAATCTTTTTCAACATAATTTGATTATTTAAATTTTCTCCCCCTTCCCCAAGTGTCACAGTAACTTCTGGCAAACTAAGCTGTTAGAGAGTTTCCTGGTTAGTTTAAAATTTGTTTCTTTACATCTTTTATCTAAATGAAATGTTTCTTTAGCAACAGGGTTTTATCATCTAGTTACAGTGAGCAATCAAGAGCAGTATCAGTAGCTCCTGTTGTTCTGGGAACTTGTAGGTCCTCTCTGACTAATAACTCATAGTGAGGTAACCTGTGCCTGGCATTGATATTTTTCCAATGCTTATTTAGGTATTCCTGAGAAGCACTATTCCCCCACGCAAGATACTTCTGTTTAAAGTCTCCCTTTTCATGCAGTAAATATTTAAAATATAATACTAACTAGTTGATTTTCTATAAGGATTTTCCATGGATTCTTAGTTCTGGATTATGTAACCACTACTTTCTCTTCTCTGTTATCCTTCTTTCACAAATTAAACTGTTAACCATGACTATTCCTCCAATTTCTTTTTATGTCACATTTGTTCTATTCTTCCCTTTAATTATGTTTTGGGCAGACTGGAAAATCTCAACTTACCACACATTTGTTTTCATTTGGGTTAAACTTTCTGTCCATAGTTAATTTCCCCATCATGAAAGTACTAGGCAAAGCTAGAGAGAGAAAATCTTAGGTAGACATGATCATTATACATTGTATAAATACATGAAACTTTTTTCTGTTGTTTAGTTACTGTTTGTTACATTGTATCTTGGCTGTGGTTCCTTTGCTCTTCTCTGTATAATACCCTGCCACCCTCTTTTCCCCCTATGACCCTCCCCTTGTCCACTGATAGGGGAGATCCTTTTTCTATTCTATCTGACCCTAGCTTATCAGGTCTGGCCGCATAATCTTCTTCTGTGTCCTAGCAAGGCTTCACCCTCCCATGTGGAGGTGATCAGAGAGCCTGCTTCTGAGTTCATGCCAGAGAGAGCCCCTGAGCCCCTTACTGGGGAACCCACTTGGATACTGAGTCTTTGGGCTATATATGAGCATGCATGGTCCTTGGTTGGGATTTCGGTCTCTGCAGGGACGCTGGGGCCCAGGATTTTGGGCTGTGTTGTTCTCTTTGTGGAGCTCCTGTCCCTTCCTCTTTCTTTAATAAAATTCCCTGACTGTGCTCAAAGTTTGGCTATGAGTATCAGCATCAGCCACTGCTTCAATACCTCGATGAACAGAGTCTTTCATAGGTCTTCTGTGTTAGGCTCCTATCCTGTTTCCTGTCTTCTCCTGCTTCCAATGACTATCCCATTTGCCCTTCTGAATGAGAATTGAACATCTTCCCTAGTGCCCTCCTTGTTTAGCTTCTTTAGAAGCTAGATTTTAGTATGCTTATCCTACATTATAAGTCTAATAACCACTTATAAGTGAGTCTTTCTCCTTTTGGGATAGCTCACCCAGGTGATCTTATCTAGTTCCCACCACTTGTCTGCAGATTTCATGATTTCCTTGTTTTTAATAGCTGAGAATTATTCCATTGTATAAATGTACTATACTTTCTGCCTCCATTCCGCAGTTGAGGGATTTACAGGTTGTTTTCAGATTCTGGTTATTATGAATAGAGCTGCTCTGAACATGGTTGAGCAAACGTCCTTGTTGTATACTTGTATAAATTTTGGAGATATGCCTAGGAGTAGTATAGCTGGATCTTAATGTAGGACTATTCCTAATTTTCTGAGAAAGCACCAGATTGATTTCCAAAGTAGTTGTACAAGTTTACATTCCCACCAGCAGTGGAGGAGGGTTCCCCTTTTTCCACTTTCTTCCAGCATGTGTTGTCACTTGAGTTTTTTACCTTAGCCATTCTGATGGAAATAAGTTGAAATCTCAGGGTTGTTTTGATTTGCATCTTCCTGATGACAAGGACATTGACCATATCTTTAAGTGTTTCTCTGCCATTCAATATCCCATTTTTAAATTGGGTTACTTGGTTTTTTGCTGTTTAACTTTTTTAGTTCTTTATATATTCTGGATATTAGCCCTCTGTCATTTATAGGGTTGGTAAAGATCCTTTCCCAATCTTTTGGCTGTCATTTTTTTCTGATGACATTTCCTTTGCTTTACAGAAGCTTTCCAGTTTATTGTACTTTGGGCAGAGTGCAGAAAACATTATGGAAGAAGACAAAGATAGAAAGGACTGGAGGGGACACATTAAATCTGTTGGAAGAAAAAGTCGGGAAGAGCTTTGAAAGCACTGGTGCCAGGAGACAACTTCCTGAACAGAACACTGACAGCACAGACTCTAACATCAACAATCAATAAATGAGACCTTATGAACTGAAAAGCTTATGTAAAACAAATATATGAAACTTTTAAATATTAAATAATCTTTCAACAGAAAAGAAAAGATGTAATCAAATTAATAATGTTGACATATAGTGACCCCGATATTTGTGAATAATCTCTTTCAAATGAATATTTATTTTGTTTTTTTCTTGATTTAATTTCATTTTGTCAAATTTAATAAGTCTCATCTTGAATTTCTCTGTATCTGGGGATGACCACAGATTCTTGATCCTCCTCTGTCCATCACCCTGGAACTGGAATTGTATGTGTATACAACTATACCTTGCTGTTTGTTTGTTCGTTTTGTTTTAATTAAAAATTTGGATGTGTGTCTCTTCTCATTTATATGGCTTTGAATTCAGTTGCCCGTGATAGAAGAATTGTTCAAGTAGTCTTCAGGTGGGTTCCATAGTAAGAGAAGAGACAGTCTGAGATTGCATGCTCCCTGATTACTTCCCTCTCATGGGGAGACCTATCCAGTAAGCAGAGGAAGAGAATCCAGGCAGTCCTTTTGGGACCAAATAGTAAGGGAAGAGGAAAGTTGAAGAAAGCACATTTATGATTATTCCTTTTGTTGGTGAGTAAGAAAGAATGAACAGCATCAGTAAGTGAATTAATCAAAATCGTATGAATATTTTTAAAATCTAGAAACTATTTTAAATGAACAATGTATCTGTAACAGAAACCACAAATAATATAACTTACACATTTTGAAGAGGAGGAGAAAGATAAAAGATACGCTAATTTGGATATGTCTTTCAAGGTATTCCTTTCAGTAACAATAACAGTGGGCTGATTTTTACCATGTGGCACAAATAGTTGAAACACTTTGTGCATGCTAATCTTCAATTTCATGCAACAGCTGATAGAATGTGCATTTTGATTATTCAAGGCAAGAACTACAGAATATAGAAACAAAACATTTGACTATTTTCCTCAAGGCCCACATTGTCTCTAGAGTATACATATGTATGTTTGCTTGCTATAAGAATTGAAAGACAGTATGCACAGTTTAAAATTCCTATATTGAATTTTAATTGAATTTATTAAAATTATGGTGATAATGTTCAAATTAACTACAAGATATTTTAAGGAGAAATTTCTAGCAATGGTGCTATCATTTGGAGATTATGGAAGTAAAATTGTTCTAGATATTTAGTTTATTTTTATAAGATTAGATAACATTCTTTTACCACATGAGTATGAGTTATGGTAATCATTATTGCTTAGGCTTTATTTTTGGAATAACACTATATTTCTTGTCATTTATGCAACAATTTTTGAAATTTCAACTTTTCATATAACAGTAAATATTTATCCATGCAAAGTTATGGTTTAATTTTTTGATTACAAATACTAAATTATTATTTAATTTGAAGTTAAATATAATGGAACTAAAATACACATTTTACTTTTTAACAAATCTACTTTTTAGTTTTTAATGAAAATATATTTATTTTTAGACAGGGAAATGTAAGTTAAAAAATATTTAGGTAGGTTGGGCTTCTAAAATGAAAACCTTACATCTCGCTCTCTAAAGGAATAATAACGTCAAGGTTAATAATTTTTCAATCCCAGAGAGAGAATGGCCTATTACTGGGAGGTATGCTGAGAGAACACACCATGTGACCAACTAACAGAGATTGTGATATGTAAGTATTCAATATTAAGACTCGAATACCAGGCCCTGACCATGACAGAAGATGAAAATGCTGACCTGGTCAGAGTAGTGCCAACACTCTTATTGTGAATTTTTTTACCTCCTGCTCTCACTAGGGAAGGGAATGATGTTTCTTTAAGGATGTTGCTTTCATAATACCCTATATTAACTCTTTGGGAATTCAAATAAAATGGACACTATACTTACCACTCTCTAAATACTGTTCTTCTGTGTATTGTCCAATTACATATTCTTGAATATAATGACATGTTCACAACATAATCTTTGCTACCAGCTAAATGATAGATATTATAAAGAAGTGACATGTATACCCAAATCTACTAAACATTTGAATCTGGAAAAGAAAAGGTAGCTAGTTTGTCTGCCTCAATATAAGCCCAAATAAAAAGGTCTAGAGAACTTGGAATTTAGATCTCAGTAACCAAAACTGATGCCAATGTTAACGTTTTAAAGGAAATGATACACTTACTCATGATGTATAATATGACTACATATACTACACATGCACATGACTGCACTGCTATAACATAACTACAAACCAAGGCAAATGCACATAAGCTCTGAGCATTGACTACAGACATAGTAAAAGCTTGTTTTCAAATTTTACACTTATTAATCAAATCTCTCTCTGCTAAGGTTAACAGTTTTTAATTTCCCTATTTTTCTCTAGACTTACCTTCAAACTTTGGTTGAAATGTCTTTCTTTAGAAATAAAAGTATACCGTGTGTTTCTTTCTGCTAAGTACTATTTGGATAGCATTAACCATCAGTAATGTTAATTTTAAGATGAAATCATTTATCATTCTTCTGTTCTCATTGTTTTCATTCTGTACATATGACAATGTATCGATCAACATCATTACCCCTTCATGGAAATTTTAATAAAGTTCAGACAAATGAGCAGCTTCAAAAACATTTTAATTCCTCATGTATTCGCTTTAAGGCTGTGTCTAATTTTGTAACTGGTACTTGACAGGGCAATGAGTCTTTTTGCTAGCCTGCTGCTAAAATATTACTTTTGTGTGAAATTCCCAATGGAATGATATGTCAAGAAATAGGTTTCAAATTTTCATTTTTTTCTATGATGGAAAAAATTACAGTTTCAAAATATTTAGCTACAGGAAATATGGAGCATTAATATTTTCTGAAACAAGGTCTCATGCAGTCTAGGCTGTGCTCAAGCTTGCATCACAGCTGAGGCTAGATAAGACGTCTTGCTCCTCTTTACTTCTGCTTTGAAAATGCTGGCATGTACAGCATGTACCACCATAACTGGATGGAAAATCAATTAATTATGCTTCAACATCACATGTATGGAGTTGGCATATGATCTGTTGATTTCTGAAATCACGTCACACCTTACATAAGGCTCACAGGCAAGAAAGAATAAAATAGAGTAGAACTACTAGGTTCTACTTCATATCAGTGTATGGACCCCCGAACGCATTGGTCCCATGCTGTCCTCATTAGCAGTGTAATTTTTACTCCAAATGTGGCTGTACAGAATGATCTAAGTTGGAATCATCAACTGTGCATTATTGGTTATTTTTCTGCAGCTTACGTTTACATTACTTTGTATCTTGCAACCTCTCTGTCTCTGAGTGCTGTGTGTTTCATACAGTCATTAGTGTGTTAAAATCATCACATTATACTATGTTCATATAAGCTCAGCAAAATTCTATGACAACTTTTATACAGCATTAACTTGTATGTTTTAAAATATATTAATTGTTATTTATGGAATTTTTTATTCATAGGAACTTATTGTGGGTACTAGGCTCTGGGTGAATGACAATCCATATTATTTTAAACTAGTCCTCAAAATAACAAGCATCCTCAGGTTTTATGTAAGGAATTTAAGATGCAGTAGACCAAATAAATTTGGTCCATTTCATAAAAAAGACTCAATAAAGGTATATTTTCACCTAATGCCTTTGGGGACTCTATTGTTAACCGCAGCAGCAGAGCCATAAGTGTAGAAGAGAAAATTAACTTGCTCTCTTGGATGAAAGGCTGCATATTGTCACATGTCAAAACTCACTGAGGAACTGTGGGGCTTCACTTTTTAGGTCAGGCAGAATTTTTCCATACAATCTTAATGGCTTTGTTTTCCTAGATCTTATTCACATATCAAATTCATAGATTACAGGTCATAAGGGATTTCTAGCATCATGTACTGAGATTCAAAGTTCATGTACTGATATAGACTTTGTAACACAAATGCGGTTTTTTTTTTAAATTTTCTATTCCCAGTTTAGTTATACCCAACTAATATGCACATTTATTTTTGGACACCTAGAAGTTTCCTTTAAGTACTAAATCTAAACACTAGACTCCCTTGCCAGGCCACAGAGGAGAACAATGCAGACAGTTTGGATGAGATCTGATAAGCTAGGGTCAGATGAAAGGGAAGAAGGACCTCCCCTATTCATGGACTTGGAGACAGGCATATGAAGAGAAGAGGGAGGGAAGGTGGAATTGGGAGGGGAAGAGAGAGGGGGCTACAGCTGCGTTACAAAGGAAATAAACTGTAATTAATATAAAAAATAAAATTAAAAATGATTAGACTCAATTAGAATTAAATAGTCAAAGAGTTGTTTTAAACTGATTAGGAAAAAAGGAAATAATTATGCTCATTCCTCCTACACACATTACACTATATTCTGTCACCTCATTTTCTTTCAGTTCTATCAATTTCCACTACATATATTTTAATGCAACTTTTCACTTCTTTTTGCCCGGATAGACTTCCATTTGTCAGCTCTCCTTTATATAAAGAACAAACATGCCTAACCATCCTGTACCAGATGCCTGCTGAACTATAAAATAAACAGAGCAAACACCCTGATTTTGAAATTTGGAAAGGACTGTGCTACAGTGCAAGGCAGGAGATCTTGTAAAAGGCACTGTCATCCAAACTCATGAATAGAAAATTGATTCTCTTATTTACCATTTTATCTTGCTCATGTTCCACACTAAAATAGGTTTGTCACAATAGTGGTACTTGAGAGTGTTGAAAAAAGTAAAATTTAGCTTTGTGCAGAATGATAAATATGGATCTAATTTCATTTTTCTGCATATAGATATCCAGTTGGACCAGCACCATTTGTTGAAGATGCTGTCTTTTTTTTCCATTGAATGGCTTTGGCTTCTTTGTCAAAAATCAAGATTGCATAGGTGTGTGGGTTAATTTCTGAGTCTTCTATTCGGTTCCATTGATCCACTCTTCTTCTGTTTCTATGCCAATACCATGCAGTTTTTATTACTACTGCTCCTTAGTATAGCTTGAGGTCATGGATGGAGATACCTCCAGATGATCTGTTGTTGTACAGGATCATTTCAGAGATTCTGGTTTTTTTTTTGTTTCTCCATATGAAATTGAGAATTTTTCTTTCCTCTGTGAAAAATTGTGTAGGTATTTTGATGGGAATTGCATTGAGTCTGTAGATTGCTTTTGGCAGTATGGTTATTTTCACTATGTTAATCCTATCAATCCATGAGCATGGGAGGTCTTTCCATCTTCTGATATCTTCTTCAATTTCTTTCTTCAGATATTTGAAGTTTTTTCATACAGGTTTTTCACTTGCATGGTTAGAGTCACCCCAAGGTACTTTATGTCATTAGTGGCTATTGTGAAGGGTATTGTTTCCCTAATTTCCATTTCGGCCCTTTTGTCTTTGGTGTACAGGAGGGCTTCTGATTTTTTTGAGTTGATTTTGTATCCAGCCACTTTGCTGAAAGAGTTTATCAGTTGAAGGAGTTCTCTGGTTGAATTTTGGGGGTCACTCATGAATATTATCATATCATCTGCAAATAGTGATACTTTGACTTCTTCCTTTCCAATTTGTGTCCCTTTGATCTCCTCTAGTTGTCTTATTGCTCTAGCTAGGACTTCAAGTACTATATTGAAGAGATATGGAGATAATGGGCAGCCTTGCTTTGTCCCTGATTTCAGTGGGATTGAGTTAAGTTTTTCTCCATTGAGTTTGATGTTAGCTATAGGCTTGCTGTTTATTGCCTTTACTATGTTTACGTATGTGCCTTGTATCTCTTATCTCTCCAAGACTCTAAACATGAATAAAACCAGAGACACTAAACTGGTTAGAAGAAAAAGTGGGGAAGACCCTAGAACTCATTGGCACAGGAGACTACTTCCTGAATAGAACACCAACAGTACAGGCTCTAAGATCAACAATAAATAAATGGGACCTCATGAAACTGAAAAGCTTCTGTAAAGCAAAAGACACTGTAATCAAAACAAAACCACAGCCTACAGACTGGGAAAGAATCTTTACCAATCCCACTTCTGACAGAGGGCTAATATCCAGTATATATAAAGAACTCAAGAAGTTAAAAAGCAACAAATCATGTAATCCAATTAAAAAATGGTGTATGGAACTAAACAGAGAACTGTAGAGAATTATAGAATGGCAGAAAAACACTTAAAGAAATGCTCAAAGTCATTAGCCATCAGGGAGATGCAAATCAAAATGACCCTGAGATTTCACCTTACACCCACCAGAATGGCTAAGATCAAAAACTCTAGAGACAGCACATGCGGGAGAGGTTGTGGAGAAAGGGGAACCCTCCTCCATTGCTGATGGGAATTTAAACTTGTACAACCACTCTGGAAATCAATTTGGCTCTTTCTTAGACAATTAGGAATAGTGATTCCTCAAGACCCAGCTATACCACTCTTAGGCATATATCCAAAAGATGCTCAAGTACATGACAAGGACATTTGCTCAACTATGTTAGTAGCTGCTTTATTTGTAATAGCCTGAACCTGGAAACAAACCAAATGTGCCTCAATTGAGGAATGGATACAGAAATTATGGTACTTTTACACAGTGGAATACTATTCAGCAATTAAAAATGAGGAATTCATTAAATTCATAGGCAAATGGTGGGACCTGGAAACGATCATCCTGAGTGAGGTATCCCAAAAGCAGAAAGAAACATATCCTATATACTCACTTATATTGACCTATAGGATAGAAAGCTTATGCTGAAATCTATACACTTAGGGAAGATAAACAAGAAGGAGGACCCAGGTTGGGATGATCAGTGCTTGCTTTGATGGACAAATGGGATGGACATTGAATGTAGGAGAAAACAAGCAAAAGGACTGTAGCCTACCACAGAGGGCCTCTGAAAGTCTCTATATAGCAATGAATCAAAGCAGATATTAAGACTCACAACCAAGGCTTCAGCAGAGGGCAGGGAATGATATGAAAATAGGGGGAGTTAGTAAGACTTGGTGAGAACAAGAGCTCCATAAAGACCAAATAGATCAGGGCACAGGAGTCTTTTACGAGACTGTTTCTCCAACCAAGGGCCATGTATGGATATAACCTAGAACCCCTGCTCAGATGTGGCCCTTGGTAGCTCAGTATCCAACTGTGTACCCTAGTAAGGGGAACAGGGACTATTTCTGTCATGAATTCAATGGCTAGCTATTTGACCCTCCCCCCCCACACACACACCCCTCCCCAAAGGAACAGCCTAACTAGATCCCAGAAGAGGACATTGCAGCCAGCCCTGAAGGGACAAGATAAGCTAGGGTCAGATGGAAAGGGAGGAGGTCCTCCCCCATCAGTGGACTTGGAGGGGGGCAGGGGAAAGATGAGGAAGGGATGGGGAGATTGGGAGGGAATGAGGGAGGGGGCTATGACTCAAATAAAAATACCTAAGCTGTGATTAATATAAATATAAATAAATTACATTAAAAAAGTAAAATTTAGGTGTTTTTAAAAGTTCCTTGAGCATGGCAAGTGTAAAAGTGTGATGGTGTCCTACTGTTCGTGTATGTGTGTGTGTTGGGTAGGAGGAGCAAATCACATGGTGCTAGAAAGAAAACAGTGGAAGTTTCACTGGCCTCAGATGTAGGCTACCAATAACTTTGAAAGCACTAAAAAATAGCAAAAGCAGAAGATTAAATGAACTAAGACAAAATTAGAAATGCTCTAATTTTAGCATTTTAGACACTAATTTGCTTCAGTAATTTAGGTGTCAGATTTCATTTAATAATTATTAATGCAACATTCAATCGCCTTTAAAATTACCATTTGTCTTCCTCAAGAGGCATCTACACTAGGAAATAATGTTTAGTCATGGAGAGTAAGGAATATACTTCTTGTTTTGTTTTATTTTTTTCTGCTTTGTTCTCTTCATTCTGTAAGTATGATCTTTAGCCCTTTCAACCTTAAACGTACAGTGATACAAAGGTGGAGCAGAGAAAGAAAGAGAGATTTGAGCTGGCAAGACTTGTTTTGTTTTGTTTTTCTACCTGTTGCATACGATATCCTCTGAGCTTTGGTCTCCTCAGGACACCAATTTGAAAAAAAATTTTTAGACTGGCAAATTAATATTCAGAAATATGACTTAGACATTTGCATCTTACCATGGACTTTTGAAATTTCTAGTTTATTATAACTCATTTCTTCATGAAAGCAAGCAAATTAATTTCTTACTAAGGTAGTGGTAAAACTTGCAATCTTAATAAAACTATGTTATGACTCATTGAAGATTCTTTGTTGAGACATCCATATAGTATTATGTTGATGTTAATATTATTTATTTGAGAATTTTATATATGAGTCCTGTATTTACATCATTCCCAACTAATCTTCCCCTCTCTTCAAATTGCCCATGTCCCCTCAACTCCCTCTCAAATAAATGCACTTTATATTTAATTATAATTTTAGGTATGTGTGTGTATGTGTGTGTGTGTGAATCTACAACCTGTTATGTCCATTTACTATTACATATGTGTATATGTCATTAGGGACGATCACCTGGTACTGTATAACAATTTAGTTGGCTAATCCCTGGAGAAAACTGAGTCTCTCTTAGTAGTCATTAATTGTTTATAGCTTTTCATTTAGGGGTGGTCCTTAGGATATTTTTCCCACCTACTTTTACATGTCAGCTGGTGTCATCGTTCACCTCTTATATAGATACACAGTGTATTGTTATTTCATGAGTGAAGGTTCCCCGTAATAAATAAAAGATGCAATCCTTCAGCTGACCTCCCAGTCTTCAGGTCTTAGAGTCTTGAGTCCCCCTCTTCTAAAATGTTCCCTGAGAATGAGGTGTAAAGGGTTGTGTTAGAGATCTATCGATTGTTTCATGGTCAGTTCACCTCTGCATTTTGATCAGTTCTGCATTCCTGTTAAAGTATCTACCTGCTGCAAAATTGAGGTTTGTTTGTTTGTTTGCTTTTGTGTGTGTTTGTTTTTTGTTGTTTTTGTTTTGTTTTTAGTAAGGGAAGACTGCTAAACTTATCTGTAGGTATTTTTTTTTAAATAGAAGTAAAAGAGGATAAGAAATATATCGAAAAGTGTTCAAAGCCCTTAGCAATTAGGCCAATGGAACTTAAAATGACGGTGGGACTTCATCTTATTGCAGGAAGGATGATAAAATTATAAATGTCAAAAGAAAACAAACAATGTGTGGAGAAACAAAGAGATCTGCTGCTAAATTGCAAAGGAGAGCCACTGTTCTGAAAACAGTATAAAGAAAAATCAAGCACTAAAAATAAATCTGCCATATGACCTAGCTATACTTTTCTTAGCTATATGCTCAAAGGACTAGATAGGCTACTTCAAATATACTTTGTCAGCCATATACATTACCTCTCTGTTCAAAATACTTATGAAACAGAAGTGTCTCTCAACAAATAAGTAGATAACAAAAACTGTATATATAAGCAATGAAATTATACTCAGCTGTCAGGCAAAATGAATTTTCGAGGTAAATTGATGGAACTAAAATATTATTTTGCATGAAGTAATTAGACCAAGAAAGAAAAACACCACAAGTTATCTTTTATTATACCCGGACTTTTGGAAATTAATACATAAACTGGAAAGACCTCAGAAGCTATGAGGTCTTTTAGTGATGGTAGGTATCCATTGAGGGAGAAAATATGTGTTATGAAGGAGGTTTGGAGGAAAAAAAACTGGGTGGGAGCTTTATGAAAATTGTGGGGAGAGAGATTAATACTGAGTAAGTTGTGGTAGAGAAGATAAGTAAATGACATCAATTATTGAAAAATCAGAGACTTGTATTTTTTAACTAGGTCCTGTGAGCTATAATTTTTCTTTTGAAGGCGGCATTTTAATGTGTGCCAGAGGTTTTGTGTATTGGGTTTTCATTTTTATTTACTCTAGAAATTACTTCATTTTTTTCTTGATTTCTCTTTGGTCAGTTCATCATTGAGAAATGATTTTGTGTGATAACTAGAAATTCATTTGCTACTTCTTTTTTTTTTTTCTTAAAAACTTTTTTTTTTAATTTATTTATTTTTCTCTCAATCACAGGTTGGGTACTTTGAATCCCAGGCGTAGCCCCCTCCCCCATTCCCTCCCACCCTCCCACTCCCTCCCTCATCTCCTTCTTCCCCGCCCCCTCCAAGTCCACCACC
>CM053764.1:79493088-79526233 GCA_028658305.1 Pachyuromys duprasi
CTAAAGTCCAAGTGGATCAAAGACCTTAACATAAAACCACACACACTAAACTGTTTAGAAGAAAAAGTGGGAAACACCCTAAAACTCATTGGCACAGGAGACTACTTCCTGAATAGAACACCAACAGCACAGGCTCTAAGATCAACAATCAATAAGTGGGACCTCATGAAGCTGAAAAGCTTCTGTAAAGCAAAGGACACTGTCATCAGAACGAAACGACAACCTACAGATTGGGAAAGGATCATTACCAATCCTACTTCTGACAGAGGGCTAATATCCAGTATATATAAAGAACTCAAGAAGTTAAAAAGCAAGAAACAAAATAATTCAATTAAAAAATGGGGTATGGAGCTAAAGAGAGACCTGACTGTAGAGGATTATAGAATGGCAGAAAAACACTTAAAGAAATGCTCAACGTTATTAGCCATCAGGGAGATGGAAATCAAAAAGACCCTGAGATTTCACCTCACAGCATTCAGAATGGGAAAGATCAAAAACTCAAGTGACAACACATGCTGGAGAGGTTGTGGAGAAAGAGGAACCCTCCTCCATTGCTGGTGGGAATGCAAACTTGTACAACCACTCTGGAAATCAATTTGGCGCTTTCTTAGACAATTAGGTATAGTGATTCCTCAAGACCCAGCTATACCACTTTTAGGCATATACCCAAAAGATGTTCAAATACACAACAAGGACATTTGCTTAACTATGGTCGTAGCTGCTTTATTCGTAATAGCCAGAACCTGGAAAGAACCCAGGTGCTCTTCAGTTAGGAATGGATACCGAAATTGTGGTACTTTTACACAATGGAATACTATTCAGCAGTTTAAAAGGAGGAAATCATGAAATTCGCAGGCAAATGGTGGGACCTGAAAATGATCATCTTAAGTGAGGTATCCCAAAAGCAGAAAGGAACATATGGTATATGCTCACTTATATAGAGCTATAAGATAGGATAAACACACTAAAATCTATATACCTAAAGAAGATGAACAAGAAAGAGGGCCTGGGGTAAGAGGATTAATCCTCAGTTAGAAATTCAAATTGGATGGACATTGAATGTAGGAGAAAACAAGTAACAGGACACAGAGGGCCTTGGAAAGACTCTACCTAGCAGGGTATCAAAGCAAATATTAAGAAACATAACCAACCCTTTGGCAGAGTGCAGGGAATCATATGAAAGAAGGGGAAGTTAGTATGACCTGGAGAGGACAAGAGCTCCTCAAGGACCATTTATATCAGGGCACAAGGGTCTTTTATGAGACTGTCACTCCAACCAAGGACCAAGTATGGTTTTAACCTAGATCCCCTGCTTGTATGTAGCAAATGGTAGCTCAATACCCAAGTGGGTACACCAGTAAGGGGAAGGGACTATTTCTAACATGTACTCAATGGCTGGCTCTTTGACCTCCTTGTCCCTCAAGGGGGGGAGCAGCCTTTCTAGGCCACAGAAGAGGACATTGCATCCAGTCCTGAAGAGACGTGATAAGCCAGAGTTAGATGGAAGGGGATGAGGTCCTCTCCTATCAGTGGACTTGGAAAGGGGCAGGGAGGAGATGAGGGAGGGAAGGGTGGGAAAAGCAGGGAATGGGGAAGGGGGCTACTGCTGGGATAAAAAGTATATAACTTGTGATGAATATAAAATAAAAATGTTAAAATAAAAAAAAGAAAATAGAGTAGAAATATCCCAAAATATGTAGATATTAAACTCAGCTTAGAGTGATAGCCTCAAAGACAGGAAACTTTGCCCTTCTATGAAGTAAGAAGAGAAAATACAGATATGACTTTCAGCTCAGTTTGTTCAGTGTCTAGCTTGTCTTCACCTATCATTGAAAAGAAACTACTTAATTTCCAATGTTATGTCTGTTTAATTAATTAATCACAAAAATGTTAATATTTCTTAAGATGTGTTGATTTTTTTCTTTCCAGGTAGAGGTCTTAATATAATACTGACTGAATGTTTGAATTAAGATCTTCTGAGTGAAAGCTTGCACTACTTGTGTGGGAAAATTTTCATCCCTCCCATGAAGCAGGAAAGAATATCTTTTATGTATCTTATTTAGAAATTATGGGAAGTAGTTAAGTGATTGTATCATTAGAAAATTAAGTAGAAACATCCCAACATATGTTGGTGCTTATCTCATGTTACAGTAATAGCCTACATGAAAAAAAATTTCGGGGACAAATCTAACATTTGAAGGACAGAGTTCTAAATGAGTGATGACTGCTAAAAAAAAGAATTAAAATAAAATTGTAATAATCCTGAAAAGCTGAAAGGAAAGCAATAGAGGTAAATCAGGACACTATTAAAATAATGCCTCTAAAAGACTTTACCTAGCAGTGTATCAAACAGATTCTGAGATTCATAACCAAACCTTCAGCAGAGTGAGGGAATCATAGGAAATAAGGGTGAGTTTGTAAGACCTGGAGAGGTCAGGAACTCCACAGGACCAAAAATGTCTGGGCCCAGGGCTCCTTTATGATACTGTATCTCCAACCAAGGACCATGTATGAATATAACCCAGAACCCCTGCTCGGATATAGTACATGGTAGCTCAGCATCCAGGTGGGTACCCTAGTAAGGGGAACAGGGATTATTTTTGACATGACCTCAGTGAATGGCTCTTTGACTCCCCTCCCCATGCCCTCTCCTGAGGGAGGAACAGCCTTTCTAGGTCACAGAGGAAGACATAGCAGTCAGCCATAAAGAAACCTGATAAGCTAGGGTCAGATGGAAGGGGAGGAGGACCTCCACTATCAGTGGACTTTGAAAGGGGCAGAGAGGAGATGAGGGAAGGAGGGTGGAATTGGGAGGGAATTATTGAGGGGGCTACAGCTGGGATACAAAGTTAATAAACTGTAACTGATATTAAAAAATAAAAATTTAATTTAAACATAATGCAACCAGTTCTTTGTATTCATTAAATGACAACTAAGGAACACATTACATCTAACCTTGCATTTCAAGGTACAACTTTGAATTGGTTCTAAGTCAGGTTTTAAGATCAATTATTTGCCTTGAGATCTCTGAAAATAATCACATCAATAACATATGACTAAAAAGAGAACTACCTGATTGTCCCTTTCAGGATGTAGTTTCTCAGACACTACTCAGTAGGTCTTGAAATTGTAAAATTGCTGGTTTTATCCTAGGCATACAAGATAAAAATGTTTTTTATTGAGGAGTGTATTTATTCTTTTTGCAAGTTAATTTTATATTTATACAATGTATTAAGAAGAACTTTTTAGGTTTGGAAATTGTTACAGAATTTTAATTGTATATTAGTTTCTTCTTTCAAATTAATTCGTTTTATGACTACTGGTGGACCAATGTTAAATGTAAATGTTTACATAACAGATATTTGACCCTGTCATTAGGACTTCAATGTTACTTGATCATCTGAATAACTTCATTTACCTGTAAGAGGCCAAAATATGGAGTGGTAAAATATACTTGAAATGTTACATTGGAATTATATAATATCAGGACCGGCAAATGTAAATAACTTTATCTCAGAGATAAATAAAATTATATTTGAGAAAATGTGGATGTATAGGATTATTTACTACTATTTGATATCTGCTGATAGGCTATAAGTAAATAGCAATAGAAATTATTTTTAATTAGTAGTCTAGGATTAGACTACTAGGATTAGAGGTAAATCAGGACAAGATTAAAATATAAAACAATGTTCCAGATTCATGATGAAATGTACTCCACCTAATAGCATAAAACATTCCTTCCAAAGAAGATAATAGATTTTAAATGCAAAAGAAGCAAATAATATTTGATTGCTAAAACACCTTTCTTTTTGCTCACACCTTCTTATGAATGTATTTAAAATTCCGACACATTTTTCTCTGCAAACTTTTGTTCTATGGCAAAATTGTTATCGTAAGAATAAGACATAACAGCTCTTTGTTGTACCCTACGTTAGAAAGTGCTTTCTGATGCCTCCCTGTACACACACCTACAGTGCTGGTTAGGCCAGTGAGACTCTAAAGATTAGGAAATGAATGACCTACGTGAAGCAACCTCTTCAATTAGGAAATCTGCTGAGATCAATTAAGGCTGGTTTATAAATGGAAAAGAGTTACATGTGTCTCTATTTTTGCTGCCCAGAATTGAACTTCAGAGAGATTACTTTAGGTAGGAACCAATGACCTGCAAAAATGTACTTGAGGCTAAAACTGCCTTGACTGGACAAGATAATCTTCTCAGTAATAACTCTTTGATTTAGCCCCCCACTGAGAATCACACTGGCTCAGATACCAGACACTCTGCTAGGAAAATGATTCAATAAATTAAAAATTAAACTAATATCTCCACTTAAAGAAAGATGAAAGAAGTGTGAGGGCACATAAAAAAGGCATTTGACGTGAGGTGTTTAACTTTATTAACAGATAAGGAGAAGGCTGGATAATTTAAAACTGATATAATGATTTCTCAGATCTAAAGAATAATCCTTCTGTTTCTATTTCCCCTCATTTAAGAATGTAAGATACATTAAACATATCTGCTAACATCCCATAATCTTGCTGTATATATTAAGGTCAGGAAACTCACATTTCATACTAGGAAATGAATGCTAGAGAATTTATGCAGGGGGAGGAACTTCTCTCATGTAAACTAACATTTCAAGTTGTATTAGGCTTTTTTCTTACCCCATCCACAATTTATTAAGCTTTTCTAGCATGATGAAAAGAAATGATAGCAGATCTTAGATATTTTTTCTAACTTGGAAAAATTTGCTGAACAATGTTCCTTTCGGGTTCTAAATATTTTTTTCTGACATGAATTTTTCTATGACCACATGTATTTGTTCTTTCGTTGTTCCTGTGATGAACTGCCATGGCTAAAGGCAACCTATGAAAGAAAAAGTTTAATTGAGTTCATGATTTCAGGGGAAGATTTCATAATGCATGCAGAGGCATGACAGCAGGAAGGCACTAAGAACCTCAATTAAAAGCACAAACTAGGGAGGGGATGCTATAACCTTTCAAAGTCTGACCCTAGTGACATAATTCCTCCAGCAAGGCTGATCACCCTAAATGTTTTACAATCGGTCCAAATAGTAGAAACAACACAGAGACCAAGAGTCCCAACACTGGAGTCTGAAACACTCTTTGCATATAATATTTACCCTACTACATGATGTAAAAATATTCTTCAATGATGGAAACTAAGAAAGAAGCTCACCTGCATAGTGAACCAATGTAGAAATTCAGAATTGCATAAACATGACACTGTACATTATTTTTCGTTTTAACTTATGGCCAAAGAAGAATGGAGATTTTCATCTCTGCTCTTTATTTTTTTCATCATTTATTTATTTTTATATTAATCACAGGTTATGTATTTTATATCTCAGCTGTAGCCCCTTCCCTCATTCCCACCCACGCTCCTCATCCCTCCCTAATCTCCTCCCTGCCCCTTTCCAAATCCACTGACAGGGGAGGACCTCCTCCTCTTCCATCTGACCCCAGCTTATCTTGTCTCTTCAGGACTGGCTGCAATGTCCTCTTCTGGGGTCTAGTAAGACTGCTGCTCCCTCAATGCTGATCCAGCCATTGAGTTCTAGACAGAAATAGTCCCTCTTCCACTTACTAGGGTACCCAGTTGGTTACTGACTACCATTGGCTATATCTGAGGAGGCGTTCTAAGTTATATTCATACACTGTCCTTGGTTGGAGAAACAGTCTCATAAAAGACCCCTGTGCCCTGAACTATTTGGTCTTTGTGGAGCTCTTGTCCTCGCCAAGTCTTACTAACTCCCGCTTCTTTCATATGATTCCCTGCACTCTGCCGAATATTTAGTTGTGAGTCTTAATATCTGCTTCGATACATTGCTACTTAGAGTCTTTCAGAGGCCCTCATTGATAAGCTCCTGTCCTGTTGCTTGTTTTCTCCTGCATTCAATATCCATCCCACTTGTCTATCTAAGTGAGGATTGATCATCTTACCCCTGGTCCTCTTTCTTGCTTATCTTCTTTAGGTGTATAGATTTCAGTATGTTTGTCCTATCAATTTTTTTACTTCCATAAAATTTACTTTGCACTTTGGCAGAGGGCGAGAAGTAATGATAGATCTGGGGGAGGTTGTTGAGACTTGGGGAGAACAAGAGCTCCACAAAGACCAAACTGAGCAGGGCATAGGGGTCTTGTATGAGACGGTTTCTACAATCAAGGACCATGTGTGGATGTGGCCTGGAACCCCTGCTCAGATGGGGCCCACGATAGCTCATTGTCGGACTGAAGACCCTAGTGAGGGAAACAGGGACTGTTTCAGTCATGATCTTGATGGCTGACTCTTTGACCCTCCCCCTTACAAGCCCTGGAGTGACAGACGGGCTAGAACCCAGGGGAGGGCATTGCAGCCAGCCCTGAGGAGACAGGATGAGCTGGGTTTGGATGGAAGGGAAGGAGGTCCTCCCCTGTTGGTGGACTTGGAGGGGGCGGGAGGAGGGAGGGAGTGGGAGGGTGGGAGGGAATGAGGGAGGGGGCTACGCCTGGGATGCAAAGTACCTAACCTGTGATTAATATAAAAATAAAGAAATTAATTAAAAAAAGAAAAAAAATTTACTTTGCATAACTTAACAGTCAAACTGTTTCTGTCAACATTTAGCATAGAAAAGTAAAGGCAATATGCTTTAGCATTTATTATAGAACTTAGGTTAGAAATGCAGTTGACTAGCGACATCCATTAAACAGCTCTTACAATCTTCTTCCAATAATTTTTTGTCCTATCTTATAGATCTGTATAAGTGAGTATATACCATGTGTTTCTTTCTGCTTTTGAGATACCTCACTCAGAATGATCATTTCCAGGTCCCACAATTTGTCTATGAATTTCATGATTTCCTTGTTTTTAATTGCTGAGTAGTGTTCCATTCTTTAAAAGTACAATAACTTCTGTATCCATTCCTCGACTGAGGGACATCTGGGTTGTTTCCAGCTTCTGGCTATTATGTACAAAGCTGCTATGAACATGGTTAAGCAAATTTCCTTGTTGTGTACGTGAGCATCTTTTGGATATATGCCTAAGAGTGGTAAAGCTTGGTCTTGAGGAATCACTATTCCTAATTGTCTAAGAAAACACCAAATTGATTTCCAGAGTGGTTGTAAAAGATTGCATTCCCACTAGCAAAGGAGGAGGGTTTCCCTTTCTCTACAACCTCTCCAGCATGTGTTGTCATTTGAGTTTTTGATCTTAGCCATTCTGATGGCTGTAAGGTGAAATCTCAGGGTCATTTTGATTTTCATATCCTTGATGGCTAATGACTATGAGCATTTCTTTAAGTGTTTTTCCGCTATTCTTAAATCCTCTACAGATAGTTCTCTGTTTTGCTCCATACCCCATTTTTTAATTGGATTACTTGATTCCTTGCTTTTTAACTTCTTGAGTTCTTTATATATACTGGATGTTGGCCCTCTGTCAGATGTAGGATTTGTAAAGATCCTTTCCCAGTCCGTAGGCTGTCATTTTGTTTTGATGACAGTGTCTTTTGCTTTACAGAAGTTTTTCAGTTTCGTGTGGTCCCATTTATTGATTGTTGATCTTAGAGCCTGTGCTGTTGGTGTTCTATTCAGGAAGAAGTCTCCTGTGGCAATGAGTTCTAGGGTCTTCCCCACTTATTGTTGTAACCGGTTTAGTATGTCTGGTTTTATGTTGATGTCTTTGATCCACTTGGACTTGTTTTTGTGCAGGGTGATAAATATGGATCTATTTTCATTTTTCTGCATGTAGACATCCAGTTGGACCAGTACCATTTGTTGAAACTGCTGTCTTTTCTCCCTTGAATAGTTTTGGCTTCTTTGTCATAAATCAAGTTTCCATAGGTGTGTAGATTTATTTCTGGGTCTTCTATTTGGTTCCATTGATCCTCTATTCACTTTCTATGCCATTGCCAGGCAGTTTTAATAACTATTTCTCTGTAGTATAGCTTGATATCAGGGATGAAGATACCTCTACATGATCTGTTGTTGTACAGGATCATTTTAGAAATTCTGGTTTTTTTGTTTCTCCATGTGAAATTGAGAATTTTTTCTTTCAAGGTTTGTAAAGAATTGTTATTAATTTGATGGGAAGTGCATTTAATCTGTAGATTGCTTTTGGCAGAATGGCGATTTTCACTATGTTAATCCTACCAATCCATGAACATGGGAGGTCTTTCCATCTCCTGATATCTTCTTCAATTTGTTTCTTCTGCAGAGATTTGAATTTTTTTTTTCAAATAGGTCTTTCACTTGCTTGGTTAGTGTCACACCAAGTCCTATTATGATATTAGTGGTTATTGTGAAGGGTGATGTTTCCCTAATTTCTTTCTCAGCCCTTTTGTCTTTGGTATACAGGAAGGCTTTTGACTTTTTTTTGAGTCAATTTTGTATCCAGCCACTTTGCTGGAGGTGTTTATCAGTTGAGTTCTCTGGTTGAATTTTTGGGGTCACTCATGTATATTATCATATCATCTGCAAATAGTGATACTTTGACTTCTTCCTTTCCAATTTGTATCCCCTTGATGTCTTTTAGTTGTCTTATTGCTCTAGCTAGGACTTTAAGTACTATGTTTTAGAGATATAGAGACAACGGCAACCTTGCCTAGTCCCTGATTTCAGTGGGATTGATTTTAGTTTCTCTCCATTGAGTTTGATGTTGGCTATAGGCTTGCTGAATATTGCCTTTACTATGTTTAGGTATGTGCCCTGTATCCCTGACCTCTCCAAGACTTTAAACATGAATGGATGTTGGATTTTGTCAAATGTTTTTTGGCATCTAGGGAGATGATCATGTGGTTTTTCTCCTTTAGTTTGATTATATGGTGGAACACATTGATGGATTTGCGTATATTGAACCACCCTTGCATGCCTGGGATGAAGTCTACTTCATCATTTTGGATGATATCTTTTATGTGTTCCTCGATTCGGGTTACAAGTATTTTATTAAGTATTTTTACATCAGTGTTTATAAGAGAGTTAGGTCTGAAGTTCTCTTTTTTGTTGGGTCTTTGTGTGGTTAAGGTATCAAGGTGACTGTGGCTTCATACAATGAGTTTAGTAATTTTCTTACTATTTCTATTTTGTGAAATACTTCAGAGAGAATTGGAGTTAGCACTTTTTAATTTCTGGTATAATTCTGGTAAAACCATCTGTTCCAGGGCATTTTTTTTTGGTAGGGATGTGTTGATGACTGCTTCTATTTCCTTGGGGGATATTGGTTAATTCAATCTTTCTACCTGATCTTGACTTAATTTAGGTAGATGGAATTTATCAAGAAAATTCTCCATTTCATTTAGATTTTCAAATTTTGTGGCATATAGGCTTTGGTAGTAAGACCTAATGATTGTTTGGATTTCCTCAGTGTCTGTAGTTATGTCCCGCTTTTCATTTCTGATTTTGCTGATTTGGATTGTTTCTCTCTGCCTTTTTGTTAGTTTGGCTAAGGGCTTGTCTATCTTGTTGATTTTCTCAAAGAACCAGCTCTTGGTTTCATTGACACTTTGAATAGTTTTATTTGTTTCTAATTGATTGACTTCAACCTGAGTTTGATTATTTCTAGCTGTCTGCTCCTCTTGGGTGTATCTGCTTCTTTTTTTTTTCCCTAGGGTGTTCTGTTGGGCCATTAAGTTGCTTGTATGAGATGTTTCGATTTCTTCTTGAAGGTACTTAGTTCTATCAACTTAGCTTTTAACACAGCCTTCATTGTGTCCCATAAGTTTGGGTATGTTGTGCTTTCATTTTCATTGAATTCTAGGAAGTCTTTAATTTTGTTCTTTATGTCTTCCCTAACCAAGTTGTCATTGAGTAGCAAGCTGTTCCGTTTCCATGTATGTGCAGGCTTTTGCTGTTTCTGTTGTTGTTGAGGTCCAGCTTTAGACCATATATATCAGAGAGGATACAAGGGATTATTTCAATCTTCTTGTACCTGCTGAGGCTTGCTTTGTGACCCACTATATGGTCTATTTTGGAGAAGGTTCCATGAGGTGCTCAAAAGAAGGTATACTCTTTTGATCCAGGTGAAAAGTTCTGTAGACATCTATTAGGTCCATTTGATTTAGGGCCTCTGTAAGTGCCCTTGTTTCCCTGTTTTACTTCTACCCACATGATCTGTCCCTTGCTGAGAGTGGAGTGTTGAAGTCTCCCCCTATTAAGATGTTGGGATCAATGTGTGATTTCAGCTTTAATAATGTTTTATATACAGATGTAGGTGGTCTTGTATTTGGGGCATAGATGTTCAAAATTGTGATGTCCACCTTTTGGAATTTTCCTTTGATAAGAAGGAAATGCCCCTCCTCATCTCTCTTGATTAACTTTGGTTGAAAGTCTATTTTATTAGACATTAGTATTGCTACTCCAGTTTTTTTTCTGGGTCCATTTGTTTGAAACAATTTTTTTCAGCCCTTTACTCTGAGGGAGTGTTTATTTTCGTTTACATAGGAGTGTTTCTTGGATGCAGCAGAATATTGGATCCTGTTTTCCCAACCATTCTGTTAGTCTGTGTCTTTTTATTGGAGAATTGAGTCCATTGACATTGATAGATAAGGGTGACCAATGACTGTTACTTCTTTTAGTGTGGAGTTGGTGGTCTTACTGTGATTCATTGCTTTCTTCCCCCCCCTTTTTTTTGCAGAGTTATCTGTATCTTATATTTTCTATGGGGTAGTTTTTTCATTGGATTGAAATTTTCCTTCTAATATCTTCTGTTGCTGTGTAGATATTGCTTAAATTTAGTTTTGTCATGGAATATTTTGTTTTCTCCGTCTATGTTGATTGCAAGCTTTGCTGGGTATATTAGTCTGGGTTGGCATGTGTGTTCCCTTAAAGACTGCATGACCTCTGCCCAGGCCCTTCTGGCTTTCATAGTTTCTGATGGAAAGTTTGGTGTGATTCTGATTGGTCTACCTTCATTATGTTACTTGACCTTTTTCCCTTGCTGCCTTCATTTTTTTTTTCTTTGTTTTGTAGGTTTAGTGTTTTGACTATGGTGTGACAAGAGGTATTTCTTTTCTGGTCCAGTCTATTTGGTGTTCTGTAGGCTTCTTGTATTTTTATGGACATTTCTTTCTTTAAGTTGGGAAAATTTTCTTCTATGATTTTCTTGAAAATATTTTCTGGTCCTTCGAGCCTGGAGTCTTCTTTTTCATGTATTCCTATCACTCTTAGGTTTTGTCTTTTCATGGCATCCTTGATTTCTTGGATGTTTTGTGTTTGGGTTTTTTTCCGATTTTATTTTTTCTTTGAGTGAGGAATCAATTTCAGCAAGTGTATCTTCAACTCCCAAAGTTCTTTCTTCCATCTCCTATACTCTGTTGGTGATGCTTCCATTTGTGGTTTCTGATCTTCTCCCTAACTTCTCCAGTCCAGGTTTTTGTCTGTTTGTGTTTTCTTTATAGATTATAATTGTGTTTTCATGCTTTGTACCATTTCCTTCATCTGATTGAATGTGATTCATATTTTTTTTGTTTGTTTGTTTCCTCTCTATATGTCTTTAATTGTTCCTCTATGTGGGCAGTTAAATTCTTCTGTATTTCTTTGAGGGCTTTGTTCATTTCTTCTTTTTGTTCCTCTAGTAACTGCATAAGCATAGCTTTAACATCATTTTCCTGTATCTTTGCTGAATTAATTGCTTTTTGTTGTTGCTGGTGGGGCCATGGTATCCTGATTTTTGTTGGGTGATTATATATATATATATATATATATATATATATATATATATATATATATATATATATATAGTTTTTTATATATAATCAAGGAGCTGCTGTTTGGTCCTTGAGGCTGAACTTCAGACTGGAACTGTCAGTCTCTGGTGGTCTGGAGTATTTTTCAGGAACATCAGGGAATTCCAGTGGTTTGAGAATGTGTGTTGTTGCTTTAGTTGTACATATGAGAGGAAAAGACACTGGCACATTACTGTTGTTGTGGGAGGTGGGGTGGAGTAAGTGTGTGTGTGTGTGAGTGTGTGTGTCTGTGTGCTCAGAAGGTGTCCTGAATGGGAGTGCTAGAGAGCATATGTGCTTGGACTATGAGGTTTGGGAGCAGGCACAAGAGGGATGTGGGTACTACCTCATTTAGCAAGTGCAGATTGAAGGCTCCAAGCGCCTGTGCAGGTTCCCTTAATTCCCAGTGTTCTTCAATCTGTGGTGGGCTCCACAGGTTGGGTTCTGAGGTCAGTGGGTGACGCTGTGGGTAGGACATGTACTCTGTTGTGGGCTCTGTGTGCCTGGCTCTGTGCTCTGTGCTAGAAGCTATCAGCCCCACAGGCTGTTCTCCACTCTGGTCTGGAGGCTTGACACCTCACTCTGTGCTAGAGGCTGAGTGTCCCGGTTTGAGATGGCAGCTGGGGGCCACCACTGCTCTGGTCTGGGGGCTCCATGCTCTGACCTGAGCTTGCTGCAAAGGGCTCCACTCTGGTTTGGAGATTTGGCACCTCCTTCTGAGCCAGAGGCTGTGCACCCCTCTCTGTGATGGTATCTGGGGTAACCTCAGTCTGGACTGGAGACTGTGTGTCTTGGTCTGTGATGGCAGTTGGTGGTGCCACGGGAGGTTACACATTCAGATCAGGGCTAGCAGATGTGCGCAGTTGGTCACCAGGAATTTTTCCAGGGATTAACTGGGTGTCCCTAGGACTTTCCCAATTGTTTTCCTTACCATAGGAATTCCTCTCACCTGGCAATCACAAACACTGGTGTTTTAGGTTCCAGATTTCAGTCTCCTGGCCGCTGTGTCAACAATGCTGTCTTACTCCTCAGACACAGTGTCCTCCCAGGGCAGCCATCTTGGATCCTCTCTCCATCTCTGGCCTTTAAAAACTCGTTTATTTGTGAAAATACAGAGGAAAGAAAAAAATTCTCAAATCCATGAAGGTCTGTAAGGATGACTGAACAGGTACATTAAATTATTATACCAAAATATGCATTGGGTCACCAATGTATGCTCAATACATATTAAAAATTTTAAGTTAGCAACTATGCTGGGTTTACTAGTTAGTCATCTAGGAAATTCAAATCAAAATACCTTGAGATTTCACCTTACACACATCAGAATGGCTAAGATAAAAAACTCAAGGGACTACACTTGCTGGAGAGGATGTGGACAAAGAGGTAGACTCTTTCATTGCCAGTGGGAATGCAATCTTGGAATTAAAATCTGGTGAATTTCAGAAGTTTAGGAAGAATGCTACCACAAGTTCCAGCTATGCCACTCCCGGGCATATATGCAAAAGATGTTCAAACATACAACAAGGACATTTGCTCAACTATGTTCATAGTGGCTTTCTTCATAATAGGCAGAATATGGAAAACAACCTAGATGTCCCTCAACTGAAGAATAGATACAGAAATTGTGGTACATTTAGCAATGTAATACTACTCAGCTGTTAATAACAAGGAAATCATGAAATTTGCAGGCAAATGGATGGAACTAGAAAAGAACATCCTTAGTGAGGTGACACAAAAGCATAAATACACACATGGTATAGACTCACTTGTAAGTGGATATTAGCCGTATAATACAGGATAAACATACTAAACTTTGTAGTCTTAAAGACACTAAAAACAAGGAGAATCTTAGGGAAAAGGCTTAATCCTCATACAGAAGGACAAGCATGATAGACATCTGAAGTAAGAGAAGACAGGGAACACGACAGGAACCTTCCTTACAGGGCCTCTGAAAGACTTGCGCAGCCGGATATCAAAGTAGATGCTGAGACTCACATCCAAACTTTGGAAGAGTGTAGGGAATCTTATGGAAGAATGGGAAGATAGAAAGACCTGGAGGGGACAGGAGCTACAAAAGAAAACAAAGAGAGCCAAAAATCTGGGCTCAGTGCATCCTGCAGAGACTGATGAATCAACCAAGGACCATGAATGAAGAGGGCCTGGACCCTCTGCTGAGATGTAGCCCATGGGAAGCTCAGTCCTTGTGTGGGTATCCTAGAAAGGGGAGCAGGGGCTGTCTATGATATGGATTCTGGTGAAGTGGCCTTACTAGGCCACAGAGAAAGAGGATCCAGGCAGTCCTAATGAGACCTGATAGGCTAGGGTCGGATAGTTGCGGGGGGTGGGGTTGGAAGATCTCCCCTATCAGTGGACTGGGAAAGGGACACAGGGAGGAGGAGAGAGTGAGGGTGAGACCAAGAGGAGATGAGGGAGGGGGTTACAGCCAGGACACAAAGTGAATAAATTGTATAATAATAATAATAATAATAATAATGAAGTTAAACCTAGACCCACTTTGAAACTTGGCCTCAACTGACTTATGTCTAATGTAAAAATAACAACCTTCTATATGTTTAAATAAGAATTTTTCTATTTAGCACAATAAAATAAACACATTTATTTTTGTAGCAAATTTGTGTTCTAGATTTTTTTTAGAGAGGCATCCAAATAAAATCACCTGTTTACCAGGTGGGCAGGTGGATGTGATGCTATGTCGTATATTAACTGGTTGTGAACATGAACATAGTTATAAATAAAAGTAAATTCTATCATATATGAAAATGAGTGGATTATATTTCTTACATTAACTCAACAGTTGATAAATAGGTTTTAATATTTAAAATTGCATAGATTTATATCTTAAATGCTTCCACGTAGGTACTTTCTGAACACCCCCATTCTCAGTAGTAAAAATCGCATTATTTAATATAAATTCATAACCAACTGCATTATCTGTCAATGCAGAATGATGTATTTTTGAACGAATCTCCATTTATAAATATATTTTTATCATTCTAATATCCATAAGTAATGGTTAATGTTATATGTTTGCATGAGCACACATGGAAAATAGGGTAGCACACATGAAAAATTATTACCTATATTTATTTTGTTCTTAGTTTCTCTTGAGTAAGGTTTGCTTAAACAAAATGTTTGCTTCTACTGGCTTCGTGGCAATTTCCACCTGTGTAGGCAGGCAGATATTTTTTTAACATAGTTTCAGTTATCATTTTTAAATAATACTGAATATTTAAAAAAATAAATGCTGTGTTCCGGTGCAACTCATGTATGGTAGGATTTTCTGAATAAATCTACTTCTTGTTATTATTAGTTACCATTTATTTATCCACTCAACACATACAAGTGATCATAAAAAAGATTTTTTTCATATAAGATGTAAACTTTTCAAAATGTATAATTGATAAATATGCTTTATAAAATAAATGTTTTGTCAAAACAAATGCCGTTCGTTCTAAAATGAGAACAGCAGAAAACAAGGCTAATGTATATAATTTATATAGGAAAATCCCGAAACTGTTTGCTGAATTTTACAAATTCAAACCAAAACAAACGGAATACAGTACTTGCTTCCTAGGACAATAACCTCTATTGGTGACTTGGGGATCCCTCCCTCCTTTCCTCCCAGTCTGCCCTCCTTCTCTTTCCCCCATCCCCTCTCCCTTTGCCCCCAGGAAAGGGGAGCCTGCCCTCCCCAGTATCAGTCCACCTCAGTACATCAAGTAAAATCAGGACTGAGCATATCCTCATCCACTAAGGTCAGGCAAGGCAGACCTGCCAGGGGGAAGTGATTCAAAAGAAGGCAACAGAGTCTATGTTAGAAACATGCTGGAGATATGGCTGAGTGGTTAAGCACACTGTCTGCTCTTCCACAGTTCCTGAGTTCAATTCTAGGCAACTACATAGGGGCTCACAACCATCTATAATGTGATCTAAGACCCTCTTCTGGCATGAAGGTGTAAATACAGATAAAGCATTTATACACATAAATAAATCTGAGAGAAAGAGAGAGAAAAAGAGAGACAGAGAGAGCACACATAGTGGGAAATAAACCAGAGCGAAAAGGGATCCCTTTGCAACCCAGAAAGCCAAGACGCAATTGCTTAGGATCAGAATGGTTATGAAAAGCTGTTGCCGGCCTATTGGGATCTGCACCTGTGTGTACACCTATGAACACCTAGCTCTTGGGCAGAAGGAGTGAGGCCAGCAAGGTGGTATGGTAGGAGTGCAAGACAAAACATCCTGGCACCCAGCAGAAATTCTCTTGTCCCCAGGAGGCTCAACTCACTGGGGTCACACAATTGTGTCTCCCCTGTGTTGTACTGTGCAAAGTGGGAGTGGAGAGCAGATTCCACGCTTTTTCCCCCCCTGCTGCTCTGTGAGCATGTGCAGTCTCTGGCTGGCTCCGGAAGCTGGCGTCCCACAGCGGTGAGCAGGCTATCCTGAGAGCCCCAGCAAAGACCTTGCAGAAGCCCCCATTTGTCAGAGCTTGCCTGGAAGCAAGGTAGTGCTGTGAACCCAATGGAGTCAGCCAGGGTGGGCCCTGGGTCCAAGAACAGGCTTCCTGAGCTGGGCAGGGGGCGTGGCCCACTGAAACAGAAGTCAGAAGGGGCGGGCTAAGAACCTGCAGCCTCCTTGGCTGACTTGGCAAATCTGAGCCCAAGGCGTGTTCCAGCCACTCTATATGGATCCAGCCACAGTGAGGCAGCGAGGCAGCAGGCTGGAAGACTCCCAGCAGTCTAGCCCAGAATCTGCTGCAGATAGCTGCTGCAGACAGCTGCTCCTAGTGCCCTTTACCAAGGACTTGGTGGCCAGATGGCCAGAGAGGTCCCTGCTGGGTCCCAGGTCTGAGCCGGATCAGGACACCCTTGACTCTGTCTTGGTGATGATCCTGAAGGCAGAGCAAGGAAGAACATCTCCAGCAGAGGTGCCCCAAGCACCCACGTCCATAGAAGCCCGAGAAAAGCGGGTAGAGGTCTTCCAGGGGAGCAGCAGCAGGCCAGGCCCGAGCAGGAGGCGAAGCACGTGCAGGAGGCCAGAGGCAAGTGACACTAGGCTCACTGGAAGCCCGGAGCCTGCAGCCAAGAGGATCCGAAGCTGCAGACAGAGCAGCCTCCACTGGTCCCAGGAGGATGGCCCCGCGGTCTCTTTGGGGACTTGCCTCAATTCTGACCAAGCCTGCTGCCCCCTGGGTGTCCCGGAGCCCTCTTGGGGCCACACAGACCATGAAGTGTGGCTGGGGCATGTCAGGGTGGATTCCAAGACGCCTTTCTACTCAGGTCCCAGGCCAGCATGTCTCCCTCAGGAATCTCCAGGAGGGCTCCTACTTGCCAAAGATCCCGCTGGCACATGGGACGCTCACTGCGAATCCACGGAGGCTGCCGATGCTGTCAATGCAGCAATGCAGCGGACCCAGTGGACGCAGCTGATATAGCTGAACAATCTGATCTTGGGCACCTAGGGGACGAGTGCCAGCCTGGCGAGACTGTGACCCACAGCCAGACTGAGACCAAGACACAGCGGCAGAAAGAGGAGGCAGATCGAGAGCTGAGGCTGCAAGCCCTGACAGCTCTCATCTGGAGCAGACAGACTAAGAGGCTGCAAGGACGCGGACAAACCCAGATGGTTGCCTTCCGCACCCTGACCAGAGCCCAGGACAGCAGTAGGAGAACGGACCCCCGGTACGGGGGCCCTCCTCCGAAAAGTGCCTCTTCCCCGAGGCCTTTGACCAAGGCCCAGACCAGCAGGCTCTCTGCAACAAGGCCCAGGTTAAGAAGAGACCTGCCCCCATCATGGCCTAGGCACTCCAGGAATATTGCGACCGGTTCTCTTGCAGGCGAACCCTGGAAGGACACTCTCTGCTCAGGCATAACCTGCCTTGGGACTCCCCGAGACTGGACACACCCACTCTTCCCTCAAGGAAGAGCCCGGCTTCCTACTGCTAGCACCTGGGATCCCACTTATAGTTCAGGGCCCGGAGGGGGTACTGCAGAGACTGTTTCATCAACCAAAGACCATACGGAGAGAGGAACTAGACCCTTTAATCAGATGTAGCGCATAGACAGCTCAGTCTCCATGTGGGTTCCCTTGTAAGAGGAGAAGAGTCAGTCTCTGACATGAACTCTGTTGCCTGCTCCTTGATCATTTCCCCCTTGTGGGATGACCCAGACAGCCTATAGAGGAAGAGTATCCAAGGAGTCCTGATGGGACCTGATAGGCTGGGGTCAGACAGTAGGGGAGGAATACTTCCCTATCAGTGGACTAGGGGAGAGGGATAGGAAGAGATATGGAGAGTAGGACTAGTCCTTGTATTTGTGTCCTTATGTATGTGCTTGCATGTGTCTGTTGTGATAATGTTAACATCACTGTTAGATTTATTTATTTATTTGTTTATTTATTTAGTTAGTTTGTTAGTTTGTTCATACTGGGATATTTAACTTCAGGCCTTTTGTATGTTACTTAAACATTTTTCAAGCCCCTTGTCAATTAATACAGGTCAATGTGTTAAAAGTAATATCCTAGAAAATAACTTGTATAACTACCAAAAGACTCACTCCTGTCCATCCCGTTCATCTATATTTTACATATATATTCATATAAATGAGTAGGAAAAATATGGAAAACCTGGTGAGTTTTTGGTTGTTTGTGATCAAATATAGATTAGCTAAATATATCGGTATAGATATGAATATATATATATATATATATATATACATATATATCTTGAAAACCTGATACATACCCACTACTTAAGCAACAGTACTCACAAAAGCTGAAATAGTCATCCTGGCCTCTCCCTCTCTGCCATAAGGTGAGCTATGCCCACTTGAAGTACTGAAACTTTAAGTTAAGTACATCTTTTCCCCTCTCAGCATGTTTTTATGGGGCATTCCGCTACAGCAAAGCTACCTGACAATGTATAGTATTTCATTTTAAGTATTTTAAGTATCCAGTCAAAAAGAGTCAGAAATAATGCACATTGCACTGTAGCAAATGGCGAAGGAAATAAGGATTCAGTGTGGTGGAAAAGCAGCAAAGAATCAGTGTCCTGAAAATTAGAATGAGATTATCAATAGCAAATCATGCTCTTAAGTATCTGAGACACTAAGAAAAATAGGATGCTGTAATCAGAGAGCAAACTATTATGTATTGTTAGATACTAGCAGTGCTGTGCATACATATACTGTGTGGGCAATTTCCTGCAGGATTAAACTGAAGTAGATATAAAAACTTCTAGAACTAATCAGGTCAGAAACTTCAAGAGAACTATTAGATTATTTGACATCCCCCCCCCCCCCACATCTGTAGCCTAGGGGAGGGACATAGAAGGGAAGAGGGAGGAAGGATAGGACCCGGGGCGGGGGAGGATGAGGAAGGAGACTACAGCCTGGATTCAAAATGAATAAACTCTAAATAATAATAATAATAATAACATTAAAATAAGAGAATTATTAGAGGACAGAAATGTCTTGTTTTTTCCCAAAACTCCCTACTCATCACCCAATGTTTGGCTGAGAGTCTTAGCATCTGTTTTGAGGATCTGCTGGGTAGTCTCTCAGAGGACAAATCGGACAGGCTCCTGTCTGCATGCTTAACAGAGTATCATTCATAGTGTAGGGGGTTGGCACTCTGATGGGTGTGTCTTTGGTTGAGCCAAGCATAGTTTGGGCATTCCCTCCATCTCTGTTCTACGTGCCTTATCTTTATCATTGTACATCTTGTAGGGAGGGTTAATCTGGGGTCTAAGTTTTTGTAGGTGGGTTGATGTTCTCCTTCCTGTACTTACAGAGTGCCTTTTAAAAACTCTAATCTTGCATGTATTAGTTTTATTGAACATGAAGGATGAAGTAAATTCACAGTAAGCAGGATTTTCCATTATTTTTATTATTAATTTATTGATTTACTTTGTATCATCATCACAGCTTCTCCTTTCTCCTTTCCTCTCCCCTCTTCTGCATCCCCCTCTCTTTTGATTCCCCTCCTAAAAAGGAGGCCTCCGATGGCTATCAGTCTCAAGAGAAGATGTGCCTAGTCTTAATGCAACTTGATTTGCTAAGCAGGTTTTTAAATTTAATTAAACATTACTGTTTCTTGTGCTGGGTACAGTACCACAACCTTATATGCACACGCCAATGTTTTAGCACCGACCAAGAAGATTTTTGTAATTTTTTTAAATTTTAATCATTATTATTTACATTCCCACCAGCAATGGGGGAGGGTTCCCCTCTCTCTACATCCTCTCCAGCATGTGTTGTCACTTGAGTTTTTTACCTCAGCCATTTTGATGGGTGTAAGGTGAAATATCAGAGTCATTTTGATTTCCCTGATGACTAAGAATGTTGAGCATTTTAGTGTTTCTCTGCCATTCTATATTCATCTACAGAGAATTCTCTGTTTAGCTCTGTACCCCATTTTTTAATTGGATTAATTGATTTGTTGCTTTTTTAATTTTTTGAGTTCTTTATATATTCTGGTTATTAGCCCTCTCTCAGATATAGGGTTGGTGAAGATCCTTTTCTTTCTGTAAGCTGTCATTTTGTTCTTACTACAGTGTCTTTTGCTTTACAGAAGCTTTTCAGTTTCATGAGGTCCATTTATTGATTGTTGCTCTTAGAGCCTGTGCTGTTGGTGTTCTATTCAGGAAGTTGTCTCCTATGCCAATGAGTTCTAGGCTCTTCCCCACTTTTTATTCTAACAGGTCTTAGATTCCCTTGGACTCTATTGGTATCCTTTTGTAGCTCCTGTCCCCTCCAGGTCTTACTATCTCCCCCTTCTTTCATAAAATTTCATGCATTCCACCCAAAGGTTAGCTATGAGTCTCAGCCTCTGCTTCCATGCTTCGATCACTAGGGTCTTTCAGAGACTTTCTGTGGTCAGCTCCAGTCCTGTTCCCTGGCTTCTCCTGCTTCAGATATTTATCGAGCTTGTCCATTTGAATATGTATTAAACATCTTCCTTAGAGTATTCCTTTTTTAACTTCTTTAAGAGTATAGATTTTAGTATGTTTAACCTATGTTATATGCCCAATATATGTTATATATCCTATATAATCCTATGTTACATGCAGATTTTAGAATGCAAATTTGAGAAGCAATTTCTATTTACACAGCTAAAAATTTCTGATCACCTTGCTTTACAACATTTGAAAGAAATCCACATCATGTTCTCTTTAACTTTGCTATTTAGTTATTTATGTTACCTTCTCTGTATTTTTCCCGAGCCTCAAATACTGAAACAAAGTTTTCTTCACGCATATGCCACATTTTTGTTAAATTATTTTGTCTTCAATATCAATAATTAAAGAATTTTACAAATTGATTTTAATAAGGTAGGTGTGGTAATGCACTCGTACAATCCTAGAACAAAGGAGGATAAGGCAGGGAGACCTCAATTTTGAAAGAACTGCATGACAGTATCTAAGACACAACAACAGTCATAGCAACTACAAAAAAAGACACCTGATCACATGAACTGGAAAGTTTTTCTGAAAATCAGAAATCTCCCTTGATAAATATGAATATATTGCTTTTTTCTTTTATTTTTTAATATTTGTTACAGTTTACTAACTTTGTATCCCTGCTGTATCCCGCTCCCTCATTTCCTCCCAATGCCACCATGCCTCCCTCATCTCCTCCTCGGCCCTTTCCAAGTCCACTGATAGGGGAGGACCTCCTCCCCTCTCATATGACCCTGGTTTATCAAGTGTATTCAGGACTGGCTGAAAAGTCCTCCTCTGTGGCCTGGCAGGGCTGCTCCTCCCTCGGGGATGGGGGAGGTCAAAAAGCCTGCCATTGAGTTCATGTCAGAAGTCATCCCTGTGTTTATATGTATTATAGTTTAGTGTGACTTTTAGAAGTGAAAACATTTGAGTCAGACAATGAAATTTAACCATGGAGTTTTCAATCTTTATTTGCAAGCATAATATATCTGAGATAACCTTTCAAACTATTTTCTTTTCAATAAAAAATGGACCATAAAGTGTACCTCATTGGATTTCTGGTATGAGTTTATTTAATCATGAGATAGAGTAATTGAACAAATGTCTGGAACAACACAAACAATAATCTTTTAAATAATCTTTTCATTTGCCACCACTAACAGGTACTTATACTATTTTAAATTCACATGCCAAGTTTCTTCATATAATTATGAAAAATTGGGTATATTCTCATAATCATATTAGAACTTATTTGGGAATAATTCTAAATTATTTATTCTTTAGACTATTCCTTCTTTTAAATGTTAATGCTTAGAGTCATCATTTTGTCACCACTCCAGACTTCCGTTTTATTCTTTGAGTACATTTGGTAAGATATCTCATTTTATACTTTCCAAATGTTGTTTCCAATGGTGTTAGGAGTAACTACCAGTTGGAAATTCACATATTGTTATACTTGGACAGATAATTTCAGTAAATCCTGTGGAGAGTGTTTTACCTGAATTTACATACCAAGTGTACTTGGTTGCACAGAAAACACAAATAGGGACTTAGGGTTACTATATGATGATTGATCACATGTGTTCTGTAGCTTTTTAAAAAATTTTATGCTAATAGTTTGTCCCCTCTTTATTCTTTTGGTATTGCTAGTATTTTTATATATGCTAGCTTGTTATGGTTTCAAATTTTATGCAAGTAATATTTTATTAAAAGTAAGCATAAACAAAGTAAACTCAGTGACTAAGAAAATTTGCTTCTCTGTTGTGCTAGACTAAAATGAGAAAATGTTTTCTGAGCAGCTAACAGAAATAATATAAAAGTTCACTATTGCTCAGCAGGGTCTTTTCCGTGTTGTGATTTTTGCATCTTACAGCAAAACTTCTGTTTGCTTGTGTGAAAGCGCGGAAACTGGAGGATCATGTTCCAGCTGGTAAATGCTTCACTCACAGACTTTGGGCCAGAAATCATCAAATGGTGCTCTCAGACTAACCACAGGAACACATGGAGGCTTGCCTGCTTAGGGTATATCTCAGCTACAGTAATAGCCATCCAAATTGTGTTGTCTTTTTCTGCCCCTTTTACTTCTTTTTGGTAAGCTTTTCCTCAAGATAAGGTAAGGATATGGATATATATATATATTACACTATATTACACTATATACTATATTACACTATACTATATACTATATTACACTATATATATATTACACTATATATATAGTGACATATATATATATATATATATAGTGTACTATAGTGACAAATCAATTGATTTTGTCAAGTCTTTCTGTGACTTCTGTTTCAAGCATACCAAGTTAATATATCACTAGATTTGTTTTGCTGATACTTTGCTTAGAAATTTTGTATCTTTTATCAAAAAGGATAACAGACTTGATTTTTTGTATCAAGTGACAACCTGTAAGATTTTAATATCAAAGTTATTTTGACTCAGAATGAGATTTTTCTGCTAAATCTCTCTGTAGGTGGTAGAGCCTACACAAATAGGATTGTATTGTTCCTTGAAATTTGAAACACTTGACTGTAAAAGTTATGTCATCTGGGACAAGAACTTAATATCAAATTGTACTTTTAAAGCAGATAGCAGATTCTTCATACATTTTCTTAATTTACGTTTCACATCTATGTTTGTAATGAAGTTAGAACTTACAATGTTAGTTTATTTCCCTTGTTAGTGGAACCAGCTGTGTTGTGTTGTTTTGAGTTAACCCAGCTGTTTGTTTCAGTGAGATTCATTAGTTTTAGCACATGCTTTTATTCATACTTATTTTTGTTTTTTCTGTGTATTGAAGGTTAAGATTTGGTTTTTTTCTTTTGACTTAATTTGGAATTTTATTCTAAAAATTCTCATTTATTGTTAGACGTTTATGTTTTATTGTGTGCACTTAATATAAATGCATAACTTTATATTAATTTTAAGATATTTTGTATATTATGTAGTCTCTTTTAAATATTTTCCCTTTGATTATTACTTTACTTGTTTCTTACCATTCTTTCAACTAAAGAGGAATTTGGAAAGCTTTAAGATATTGAAATTGACCAAGAAATTTAAACAGTAATCAATATTAGTACCTTGTTAAATTTTTCTAACCATTCAGAAGTTGATTTACCAATTTGAATTTAGTAATGACTACCTGCCTTTTACTTTTGCTATGAAATTTTATTTCAAAATAATGGGCACTGACCACTGATGCCTCTGCTACCCATTCTCCTTCTCCTCGGCATGTTCTGAAATCAACTACTGATCCACTTTGATAAGGTTTAGAAGTAGAGAAAACTAGTCAACTCCTTATAAGGCAGGATTCAGCTTTGCAGCAGTGGTGGTCACAGTGTCTCTTGCAGAGAGATGATAGTTCCCTCTGAGGTCTCCTGCTAAAGGCTGCTCATGCCCAACTCCAGGACTTCCAATTTTTCTTGAAAAAACACATGTTCACTTGCAAAAACAAACTTAATCTAAACAAGGCTTACCTTGAAGAACTAGGCCCTCATATGACTAATAACCGCATATAAGAGTCAACTTACACTACATAATATATAGAGACAGAAGGTTGAAGATTGGCTGCCTAGAACTTCAATAAGTAGGGGAGTATGAAATGGGAACCAGGCATATACAAATGTTTTTTTTCCTTATTTTTTAAATTTGTTTATGTTTATATTAATCACAGGTTATTACTTTGTATCCCAGCCGTAGCCCCCTCCCTCATTCCCACTCTCCCCATCCCTTCCTGCCCATTTCCAAATCCACTGATAGGGGAAGACCTCCTCCCCTTCCATCTGACCTTAGTTTATCAGGTCTCTTCAGGGCTGGCTGCAATGTCCTCTTCTGGGGTCTAGCAAAGCTGCTCCTCCTTCATGGAGGGGAGAGGGTCGAAGGTGCATGAAATCCACTTTGCTACAAGTAAATTTATGATTATTATTGTGTGATGATGGCTAGCATTATTTATCAATCTGACAAAAGTATCTAGAATAATGGTTTGTGTGGTCTGTGAGTTTTTTTACTTTAGGCTTAGAGTTTTAAAAACCTACCTTATTTAGGGTCTTAAATGCTTCTACCTCCCTTCCTACGAACTGACCAAAGGCAGGGGAGAAAAAAGGTTATTAAGAAAAGAGGGTTGTAGTTTCTTGGGGAGTTTCACTCTTCTTGTCCTGATATGCACAGTCCTGTCAAATTACAAACACCAAATAGCAACAGGAATGAACAACAGAGGCACAATCCAGCAGAAACAGCAAGAACATGCCAAGTCAGCATGAGTCAGCCAAAGCACCAAGACTAAGCCAAGGTTCCAGGAGAAGTTCTCTCTGAGAAGTGAAGTGTAGAAAAACCAAGACCAGTGAAGTCATATGAACCTTTGCACAGTGTATGAATGTGAAAACTTCCCTGTCCATGGGCTTCTCTGAGTACCCACAAGGCTGTATTTCAAGCTGGCCAAAAACAGGGCCCTTCCATGAGACAGCTTCCATCTCCTGTGTCTGTTTTTAGCTGACCAAGATCATCAACTAAGGATGAATGAAAAACATTTTTACATCTCAAGTTTGGGGCCACAACAAAAAACACCTAAAAGAAACCAAAACTTTCACGTAATGAACTGAGGTTGCAAGGATTACCCACCATCTCCTATGTTGGAGATCCTGACCTGTATAAGAGTAGAGATAGTGACTGAGCACTAACATGCATTAACTGCTTTTTGCTCTGCTGTGCTTATGTTAGGACCAGTTGCTTCAATTCCTTACCCCTTTTACTTTCCTTAAATGATAGACTGTCCCTTAGGACTGTGAGCCACATTAACTCATCCTTCAGTTTCTTTGGTCAAGGTAGGTTACCATATCTGCAGACAAAGCAACTGAGACATATTCTTCTCATGATCTCATTCACAAAACACATTATTTTTAAAAGATAATGATTTTACTTGATATTTATCTTCCTAATATACTGAAACATATATATTGTTGTTATGAATTAATAATCCATGTGGCTTTATTGGCTTTTAAATAGAGAGTACTACTAAAAGGCTAGCACTAGTTTGTGTATTATGAATTGTCATTTTAAAGGAGGTAAAAAATGGAATTGTGTTATAAACCTATATATAGTTACCATGGAAGAATGTAGAAAGCAATTGCAAATGCTTAAACCCAATATTTGCTTAATTTGGCATATCTGTTTGATGTTAAATAAGATGTTCTTAGAAACATAAATAGAAAGCATTTACTTATTATTTAGAACATACTTCACATTTAATAAAATTGCTTTAAGTTCTTTATTTTTTATTAATTTAAAATAAAATGAATATTGGACATTTGTTCATGGAAAAATTTATCAACATAAAGAGTGCATATTTTTAATAAAAACACAGCATGTTTAACACCACCAAAGTTTTTCAAAAATGTGCATATGTAATAAATATTTAATATTAATTTTCAAAATGACTAGCTTTATACAAAATTAAAAACTAAGTGATATATACTTAAATAAAATAATAGATCATATTTATAAGGATAATTTATATGAGTGTCTGATGTAAAGTAATTAATTATTAAATGATAAACATGTTGATACACATTCAGATCAAGTGCTGATAAAGAAGCTTTTTAAAATCTAACCTTTTAAGAAATTGTTATGGGAAGTAATAGATTTCAGTGTTTATGCAAACCTAAACTTCATAAAATAAGAGGAAGAAAGTTTAGAAGACAACTCATTATTCTGTATGAATGAATGTTGCTATATGAGGTTTATTTTTATTTTGCTCACCTCAAGTTACTTTCTAAATATTTTCATTGATGTTCTATAGAAATAGAAGTTTTCCCACACATGAACAATAAACTATCACCTGTTTCCCATAGTTAATTGAAATAATGATTATTCTTAAACATGTGGTGTTGCCCAGTGAAGCTTATGTTAGGGTTATCAACAGGAAGCTAACAATTGGGGTGTTGTTGAGAAGAATGTCATAACACTTCTGCGTCTACTGCCAGATGGAGAAACAAATGTGTATATAACACAACCAAGAATAAATACACGATTCTAAGGTTTCTCAGGGTCAGAATCTACAAAGTTTAGGTCTGGAAAGTCCTAGTTTCCAAAACAACATCCTATTTAAAACCATGGGTTTCTCTTTATTAGCTAATATTTTTTTCGAGTGGCCTTTTTATTTATGGTACCTTCGATGATGTTACTTGGCCATACATGTTTGCTGATTTTATGTTGTTTGACTAAATAACTAGTAGTTCAGTGAAAGAGGCTACATCTGAATGTTTGTTTTATTTTGCCCAAAGTAAAAATTGAAAAAATGAAGTTCAGGATATACAAGATGGTAGCGTTGACCACCCAGGGTATCTGAACAGCACCTCAGCAATGAGAGCATGGTGACCGGCAGGCTGTACTCTGGAACCCAAAACCCCGACGTGTGTGTTTCTCATGTGAGAACCCACGAGAAACATGGGGTCCATCTTCAGGCCACCCAGCTAATACCGGGAAAAATTCTTGGGCTCCTGCCGGGCACTGCCACAGTCCTATGCCACACGCCTAAGTCCACCATCTGTGGATACCTTCCTGGTACCAGTGGCTCTAGCTCTGACCTTGGGAACTCACTCTCACTGATACAGTTCTCACGGTCATGTGGACACCTTCTTGATCGCAGCAGCTAGTGATACTCACTCTCATTGTCCTGCAGAGTGGATTGCTTCCTCTACTGAGAATGGGGCACGGTTCCACTCTGCTCCCCAGCTGCCTGGCCCACCTGGATAAGAAACAGCAAGCCCAGCACAGACAGTGAACCCACTGGAGCGGAGATAGGTTTGGAACTCAAGTCATCTCGAAGAAGCCTGTGGGGCACTGTAACAGCCCTACTCTTGGAGATCTTTCTGCTTGTGTCCCAGGTGCACGAAGGTCACACACAGTGAGCCAGCAGAAACAGTGAACTCAGCAGAGCGCCTTTTCTGCATCTGAATCTCCAGCATCCACTCTTGAGCCTCTGGACATCTCTCATCTTCCTGTAGACTACTCCAGAGACAGATAGGCCCAGTCTGCAGTACAGGCTGCAGGAACAGAAAAGGCTACAGAAAACCAGATGGCTAGAGGCCTGCATAAGAATACAATCAACAAAAAACAGACATCACTAACAAAAGAAGGAAAAACTATGTTCACTATTTATTATTAAAATATGCTAAATAAAGTTCATTGTTAATTATAGGTAATTTTTTGTATATGTAGTTCAAATACACAGTAATTTTAAGTATTACTTTAGACATAGGCACTACACTCCTGTGTACATACCTATATACAGAAGCACATAAAACATTTAAAAATAAAGTGCTCATTAAAATAAGAAAAAAGCTTCTAAGAGATCAAAAGGACATTACATATTAGTAATTTATCTTCAATAAAGAAATCATCATTAATATAGCAGTATATTAATCATACCAGACTTAACATATAAACTCTGGTACATAAGTATACCAGAGTTTGATGACATGTCATCAAAACACATGAAACAAAATGTGACAATACCAAAAAAAGAAGTTCTACAATGACAGTTGACTACTTGATACTCCACCTACAAGAAGTGATAGAGCATACATAAATAGAATGAATAAAGGAAAGGGGAAGTTCAACTAAATGATAAAATGACGAGTTCTAAAGGACATTCATCAAACATAACAATACAGACTTTAATTTCAAACTCTCAAGTAATCATGAAACTTATTTTTTATATTGAACATATCTTAAGACACAAATTATTTTTAAATAGATTTGCTTCTTTAGTATTTTATATGCATGAATTTTTATGTCTTTGTATGTGGACCACATATGTGTCTGGTGCCCATGAGGCTAAATGAAGTCATCAAATCCTCTGAAGTGGGAATGAAAATTGGCTGTGAGCTGTCATGTGGGTTTTATGAATCTAATCTGTAACCTCTACAAGAATCACAGGCCTTTCTAATCTGTGAAGCACCTGCCCATCCCCAGTAAATTAATATATTTAACTATAATAATTGACATAATATACATTTGATTAATATAAGGAAATAAATTACTTTCTCTGCTTCTACAGGCAGAAAAGTAAAAGTCATTTATGAAATTAAAACTTAGAAAATGCACCAAATTTTGAAATTTCTGATCATATTTTAAAACATATAACTAATATAAGAGAAAAATCGTCATACATTTTAAATTTTGTTTATATGTTTATAGATACTAGAAATCAATAGCTTTTAATAAAAATTACCAAAATTGAATTCCCCAAAGCAATACTGAGAATTTATTGATACATTTATACTAAAAAAATCAAGAAATATTTCAAATCAATAAATTAATTGTATAATTAAATAAATGAGCACTAACTGTAAAAATATGAAAGTGTTTTCAAAGCCATCCAATGAAGGCAAACAATAAAGATTAGAGTGGTGAAAACAGTGTCTACTCACTCTAAGTGTTCTGAGGATACTTACTCTCTGCCCAAGTCCGTTCTGTCAAGTTCTCTAGTAGTCTGAATCCCACAAAGTGTCAAGGCCCACCCCCAGGTCACACATACTTTGCCTCCAATATGTCTGGTTAGTCTGGACTTCACCTTCTCAACCCCAAGGCTGAGTCCAGGTTGCTCATCCTATGCATAGGCCCAATCTGATCATTCCTGGCTAGTTTCCCTGCAGCTTGTACCTAGTACACATCATTTACACTATCCTTACCTCATAACAGAACAGGACTCTGACCCCAGAGAGTATACCAGATATAGCTCAGGTATACATCTTGGAGATCTTGCCTGAAAATATCTAGATTTTTTGGCCCATTGGGATCATTTCTGTTCTTCCAATTCAGAACCAACTTAGAGTGTTTGATGGACTTACTTATGAGTTCCTCGTATCTGACTTGAAACTACCCAAGTTTGGGCAACAACAGCATAAAACAACCGAACCTTAGTCTCCACAGAAATAATCTATCATCAGAACCACAAACTATAAAAATGTCCACATCTCTTGTCAAAGGAATAAAAATGGGAGAGTAGGGTGGGGACAATATGCCTCTCTAAAACTTAACAAGCTCATATAATGGTTCTCCAATGAGAATTACCCAGAAGAATTCCAAGACACAGAATGGAAGGGAACAATTATAAACACTGTCAATAAGTTCGGGGAGTTTAAAGAAGATAGGGAAAAAAACAAAACAAAACATAAAGAAACCAAACTCTAACAACAAACAAACAAACCATCATGTCCACAAAACACAAATATAATTGAGTGAATCTACAAAGACAATCCTGGATTTAAAAATTTGATTTTATAAAGAGGTAGATTCTGAAGCTATCTCAATCTAAAATGAATTAGAAATGAACCCAAGTAGAAAATTCAAGTACACAAAAAGGAAATAAATAAAATAAGAGAGAGAGAAAGAGAGAACACCAGGTATAGAATATGTAAGAAAAGCAGGATACCATGAAAAGACTGATTCTATGACTTAGATGCATAGATAAAGGAGAAGTGTACCTGAAGGGACTCTGGCCAGCTTGAAAACAATGAGTATGGCGCTGGCAGGCATCTCCCCACTTACCTCTGCCATGCGAAAAAAACATTAGATTCCATTCCTCAAGCTAGTCCCCAAAGACTACTTCCTTATTTATTTGGTCTATTTCCTTCTCATGAGCCTGATTACCAAGGTTCAGCTATCAAAGTATTGACAACCAGCAATCAAAAGTCCCCTTTGTGTAAATGTACCACAATTTCTGTATCCATTCCTCAGTTGAGGGACATATGGGTTGTGTCCAGATTCTGGCTATTACAAATAAAGCTGCTAAGAACAAGGCTGAGGAACTGTCCTTGTTGTACACTTGAGCCTTTTTTGGATATATGCCTAGTAGTGGTATAGCTTGATCTTGAGGTAGCACTATTCCTAGTTGTCTGAGAAAGCACCTGATTAATTTCCAAAGTGGTTGTACAAGTTCACACTCTCATCAGCAAGACAATGGAATACTACTCAGCAATTAAAAACAAAGTAGTCATGAAATTTGTCAGTAAATGGTGGGAAAACAACAACAACAACAAAAAGCATCCCGAGTAAGATTTCCCTGAAGCAGAAAGACACACATGGTATATACTCACTTATAAGCGGATATTAGATATATAATATAGGATAAAAATACTAAAATCTGTACACGTAAATAAGCTAAGCAAGAAGGAGAACCCTGGGCAAGATGATGAATCATAATTCAGAAAGGCAAATGGGATGAATGGACATCGGAAGAGGGAGAAAACAAGGAACAGAACAGGAGCCTACCACAGAGGGCTTCTGAAAGACTACCCAGCAGGGCATCAAAGCAGATGCTGAAACTCATAGCCAAACTTTTGCAGAGTGCAGTGAATCTTATGGAAGAAGGGGGAGATTAAAACATCCAGAAGGAACAGGAGCTCAACAAGGAGAACAACAGAACCAAAAAAATCTAGACCCAAAGATCTTTTCTGATACTGATACTCCAACCAAGGGCCATGCATGGAGATAACCTAGAACCCCTGCTCAGAGGTAGCCCATAGCAGGTCAGTGACCAGGTGTGTTCCTTAATAAGCGGAACAGGGGCTGTCTCTGACATGAACTCAGTGACTGGCTCTTTGATCACTTCCTCCTTAGGGTAGAGCAGCCTTTCCATAGGAGGACAATGAAGTCAGTCCTGAAGAGACCTGATAGGTTAGGATTAGAGGGAAGGGGAGGAGGACCTCCCCTATCAGTGACTGGGGGAGGGGCATGGGAGGAAAAGAAGGAGGCAGGATGGGAGTGAGAAGACACAGGGAGGGGGCTACAGCTGGGATAAAAAGTGAAAAACTGCAATAAATAATAATAATTAAAATAAATTACACTTAATCAAAAATAAATTAATTAAAATGTTAATTTAAAAAAGTTCCCTTTGGCTCACCTAATTAACATAGCCAATTAAAATTAAACACATCGTCCTAATACAGAGTTACCTATTTCACCTTTGTAAACTGCCATTTTTCTATGTACCATGTCTGTCTCCTTTCTATTCAGAGGCAGTTATTTGTCCCACTCCAGGACAAATATCCCTTACTCATCTCCCTTGTCTCTCTTCTCCCTTCTCCTTTGTTCCCTTCTCTTTCTCCCTCTTCCTTTATTTCCTGTTTTTTATCCCTTATCCCTGACCTCTCTCCTTTGTGCTGAGAACTTGGTGTGAGAACTTTGTCTCTTGTGTCCAGATCTGATACATTTTTTCGTTTTATTACCAGGTCAAAGGCACGGAACAGATCTTCAAAACATTATAGAAGACTTCCTAAACTAAGGAATGAATTACTCATATGGATCATTTTTTTACAATCAAAAAGAAACACACATAACCTCAAATACACAAGATTAGACAAGAAATTCCTTACAACATATTATAGTTAGAATACTAAATATACAGAAGACCAAGTATTCAAAGTTCCAAGAGGAAAAAATGTATCATATTGAATTGATATTGAATACAACTCTTCAGAGTAGCATTGACTCATTTTTTTACTAATTACATTTTATTCACTTTGTATATAGCTGTAGCCCCCTCCCTCATTGCCTCCCAATCCCACCCTTCCTCCTTCATTTCCTCCCATGCCCTTCTCTAAGTCAACTGATAGGGGAGATCCTCCTCCCCTTCTAGCTTATACGGTCTCATCAGGACTGGCTGCAATGTCTTCCTCTTAATGGAAACATTAAAAGCTAGAAGAAATTGGAGCAACATAACCATGTTCTGAAGTCACATAGATGCTTGAGAGTACTGTGCCCAGCAAAACTATCTACAATAATTTGAAGAGATACAATTTTAACACGATATAAACAGACTAATAGAATTCATGTCCCTATCTAGCACTAAAGAGAATACTGGTAACTATATTATAGACAAAAGTAAGGAAAATGCATGAGTAAGTGACTTAAAAAAAAACAGCAATGAGCTCTGATGACAGAAACATAAAATACAACTATGAAAGCATGTAGAAAAACAACAGTGAGATTCTAACAATTGATATACTCTCTAGATAATATGATTAAATACTGATGACTTCCATTTGCTAGTCCAATACCACAGGTTAGCTGAGTATATTAAGTAAAGAAATCTGTCTTTCTGCTTTCTAAAAGAAACTCATCTTAGCTTTAAAAAAAGACACCACTTTTAAGTGATCATATAGAAAAATATTCCAAGTAAATTACAACAGGTAGCAGGTAGGTATAATTACCTTAATAGCTGAGAAAAACAGAGTTCAAACACAAACAATAGAAGTAGCAAATGTGAGGGGGATCCAAGATGGCTGCCACGAGAGAACACTGTGTCTGAGGAGTAGGAGAGCAGAAACAACGCAGCGACCAGGAGACTGAACTCTGGGACCTAAAACGCCAGCATTGTGAGTGCCAGGTGAGCGGAACTCCTACGGTGAGAAAATCAAGTGGGAAAACCCTAGGGACACCCAGTTATTACCTGGAGAAATTT
>CM053764.1:79526733-79557065 GCA_028658305.1 Pachyuromys duprasi
GGCTCTGTGTGCCCAGCTTCATGCTCTGTGCTAGAAGCTGTGAGCACTGCAGGCTGCTCACCCCTCTGGTCTGGAGTCTTTACTCCTCATTCTGTGCTAGAGATGAGTGTCTAGTTTTGAGATGTCAACTGGGGGCTGTGCACTCCGCCCTGGGCTTGCTGCTAAGGTCTCTCCCCTGGAATGGAGATTTGGCACCTCCTTCTGTGCCAGGGGCTGTGCACCAAGGTCTGAGATGATATTTGGGGAACACACAGTGGGTTTGGGTTGGTGTGCATCCGCTGTATGCAGGGCTGTCTGAAATGGTGCCAGAGGCCTTCTCTGTCTGGCCTGTGGACAGACACCTGAACTGGGGTTTTTGCTAGTGGATGCGTGCAGTTTTCGCCCTCAGTGTGCAGTCTGGTCAAGATGGTCCCAGGATCCTCTCAGCCGTGGGTTGAGACAGAACTCGGGTTCCTCCCAGATCAGCCTGCGGACTCACACACTGACTGAGTTTTTGCTGGTGGAAGCGTTCGGCTCGCGCCCCCGCAGTGTGTGGACTCGTCAAAAGGGTCCCCCAATCCACTCAGTTGTGGTGGTTCGATGATTGGTTCGTGCCCACTGCACACCCGTGGGTTGAAGCAGAACCTGGGTGCAGTGTGAGCTCATAGGGTGCAGTTCAGTGAAAATGGCAACTGGTTCCTCCTGAGACTGCCTGGGAGACTGTGTGATTCAGTCTACAATGGCGGGTGTGGGCGCCCAGCACAGCTGCTCATTCAGATCAGAGCTGTGTGCAGCTGGTCACTGGGAAATTTTTCCAGGTAATAACTGGGTGTCTCTAGGGTTTTCCCACTTGATTTTCTCACCGTAGGAGTTCCGCTCACCGGGCACTCACAATGCTGGCGTTTTAGGTCCCAGAGTTCAGTCTCCTGGTCGCTGAGTTGTTTCTGCTCTCCTACTCCTCAGACACAGTGTTCTCTAGCGGCAACCATCTTGGATCCGACAGAGATGAAGCCGAAAATGATTATTTTAATAAGTGTATGCTTCCCTATATTTTATTGAAATACATTTATTTATTTATAATGAGACATTCTTTCATATTCCCTAGATGATCATTTACTACTACTTACACAAGGATGAACTTGAAACTCTAATACTCCAGCTTTCACCTCAGGAGTGCTAGGAGTATAGGTGTAGAGTACCACACCTGTTTTCTGCTATGTTGAGGATTGAAACTAGGGCCTCTGCATGACAGTCAAGCACTGTTTTTACTGAGTTATATCCACAAGGCTATTACTTTTTGGGTTATAAGCCTAGGCTTTAATAGCTGAGCCATCTCTCCAGTCCAAATCATTCTAAATCATTCCCTGAGTACAATAACAACAGGTCTATTTTATGTCACATGACTTATTTTTATTTCAATTTAAAATTTATATGACAGAATTGAATGATATTAATAATATATATGCAAGAATATTTTTCAATTTAATTTTAGTTTCTTATTTTTAAAACATGTCTTAAAATTCAAATGTTTCTAGTACTTCAGGAACTATGACAACATCTGGAAGCCGGAAGGAAGACAAGATATCCTAAGGAGAGTAATTGTCCATATTTCTTTTGTTATTGAACTATTATCATTTTTTCCACTGGAAAAATCAATATAATCAACAAGAATGCAGAATTCAGGGGTTAACATTGATCTCCAAAGAAATGATGAAAGAGCATTTTTACTATTCATTACCCAGGGAATGGACTTCCATAGGAAAAAGTCTACCAGGTCTGGAATGTGAAGGACTCTTACAAGTACAAAAGAAAAGATCTTTTTTTTTTTTAAGGAATTTATTTATTTTTATACTAATCACAGGTTATGTACTTTGTATCCCAGTGGTCGCCTCCTCCCTCAATCCCTCCTACTCTCCCCATCCCTCCCTCATCTTCTCCCTGCCCCCCTCTAAGTCCACTGATAGGGGAGGTCCTCACCCCCTTCCATCTGACCCTAGATTATCCTGTTTCTTCAGGGCTGGATGCAATGTCCTCTTCTGGGATCTAGTTAGTCTGCTCCTCCCTCGGGGTGGGGGTGGTGGGCAGTCGACAAGCCAGCCATTGAGTTCATGACAGAAATAGTACCTGTTCCCCTTACTAGGATACCCAGTTGGGTACTGAACTACCATGGGCCACATTTGAGCAGGGGTTATAGTTTATATCCATACATGGTCCTTGGTTGGAGAAACAGTCTCATAGAAGACCCCTGTGCCCTGATCTATTTGCTCTTTGTGGAGCTCTTGTCCTCTCCAAATCTTACTAACTCCCACTTTTTTTTCATATGATTCCCTGCACTCTGGCGATGGCTTGGTTGTGAGTCTTAATATCAGCTTTGATTCATTGTTAGTTAGAGTCTTTCAGAGGCCCTCTGTGGTAGGCTCCTGTCCTGTTGCTTGTTTTCTCCTACATTCAATGTCCATCCCATTGTGTTTTTATATGATTGGTTTGGGTTTGTATTTCTTCTTTAGGAAATATTTAAGACTCCAATTCTTGGCCCATACTTTAATAAAAAAGTTGTAACAACAAAATATGGATAATGTAAAAGAGAAACAATAAGAATCTTAGAACCCCTTCTCCCAAGATATCATTTATTCTGTGTTTGATCTACTGAATTTGATCTACTCTTGGTCACAGGAATTTTCTGTAAGAGAGATATGGAAATAATTTGATCAAACTATAATTATATGTATTTCCCAGTACCAATATATTTGCTGTTTAAAAAGTAGTTCTAATTTATAAATAATAAATTAAGCACAAAATTTATTCACACAGAATGATTCTTTGGCAACTTATTATAATTACCTTTACTATAAAAATTTGTTTTCATCATTATATATATAAAATATTGTCCTTAATATGCCTCTCATGCTACCTATGTATCATAGTATAAGTGTTTGCATGTATGTATATAAACATATATTCATGTGCATGATGTATGTGTATATGTACATATTTTTATTTCTTACTTTTACATGTATAAAAGACAGGTCTATCTATACTATAGAATTACAAAGAAAGTTTTAATTGCTGTATACCCTATAATTTATAGGCTACCATTTCATTGTATATACAAATATAAGCGGGACTATACAACTGTTATCATTGCATTAGATAAGTAAAAAGTAATACACACTCTACCTATTGAAGGCATTCAGAAGTGTTCACTAAGTTCTCTTAATATTCTTAATATTCTCTTAATTCAAATAGCTGCATGTAAGGACAAAGAACAGTCACCACATTGTTAGATGGGTGGCTGAAAACAAGATATCAGCCTTTCTCTTATTATCGATGTTGTACCTATTTTACTTTAGATATATGAACCCAAAGTAGTTCCATAATAATGAAAAATGATTCATCTTTTATATGGTTTGAAACTTTGTTAAAAATCTATAAGGGCAAAAGCAACAGTTTTAAATCCAAATAACTCATGTAATTATTGTATATATATATATGAATTTATTATTAAAGAAATTAATCATTCCCATAGCTCTGGACTCAGGCTCTTTTAGAGTATGCTCTCCATCTCATCCACACTCTCAAGGTTTATCCCTAGATGCACACACTGTAGGAAATAATCACACCATCTGATAATTGCTGCCACTGTGAATTTACGTCTAGCAGCCACAACCAAGCCCTTGAGCCTGCTTCTAGTTTCCTGTTTTCCTTAGGGTTGGATGAAAAATTCCCTCCTGTCTTCATATAACCCTGAATCCTACCTATGTTAATTGCAACTCAACCTTGTGTTCTTTGAGCTGCAGAGTCAGAAATTGGATACTCCCTTCATTTACAAATGTCTGATGACAAAACATATGGGCTTCCTATTGCAAAGGAAAAGCAGCTTCTCATAATTTCTTCAAATACTTGAAATAATTCCTTCCTGTCAAGGATTTTCATATTTTGAAAAATCTCTAATTTCTATAGTTTCTCTTTCTTTTCCATCTGCGGTAATTTCCAATTGTGCTCTTATGTCTCCCACCTTAAATAGAGAATGCATTATTTTATTTTTTGAAACCCTCATGACTACTTCTAGCCATGGAATTCATTAAATATTCTCTTTAGTTGACATAACAGTGTATTATCTTTATCAGGGAGAATTGTTTGTTGTTTGTTTTTTGTTTGTTTTAAATAGTCCTCAGCTCCAGCTACATTATGAATTGCCTTTCTGGGATTATTCATATTGATGGAAGTCTTCCTAAGTTTAGAATAAAGCAGGATCAGTCCTTTTAAAATATATTTATTTATTATTCACTTTACATCCTTGAAGCCGCTTCCCTTCTTTCCTCCTAGTCCCACCCTCTTTACCTTCCTCTTCCCTTTTCCTCAAAAAAAGAGGCGCTCTCTTTGCTATCCATCCCAGCTCATTAGGTTAAATCAAGACTGAGCATGTCTTCTTTTCCTGTGGCCTGGAAAGGCAGTTCTTCCAGGGGGAAGTGATCAAAAGTCAGCAAGTGAGTCCTTGTCAGCTGCAGTCCCCACTTCCCTTACTAGAGGACCAACACAAAGCCTAAGCTATATCTTTATTGGGGGCTTAATTATAGTTCATGCATGGTCTTTGGTTGATGCTTCAGTCTCAGCCACACCCTCTGTGCCCTGGTTGGTTGGCCTTGTTGGTCTTCTTGTGTAGCTCCTGTTATCTCCAGTTCTGTTTCTCTTTCCTCTCATTTTTATATAAGATTTCCTAAGCATCACCTAAAGTTTGGCTGTTAGTCTCAGCATCTGTTTTGGAGCTCTTCTGGGTAGAGTCTCTTAGAGAACAACTCTGTCAGGCTCCTGTCTTGAGCTTAGCAGAGCATCATTCATACTGTCAGGGGGTAGCACTCTCCCAGAGGATCAGTCTTTGGTTGGGACACACATTGGTTGGGCATTCCCTTATTCGTCTAGAGCCTAAAAGAGAAATGAAGATCAGGCAGGATCCAGAAGGGGAGACAGGCACCAAGACACTAAGGAGGATGAGGGAGGCAAAGATGAATCAGAGATATGACCTTTGGGGGCAGTGGCCAGAGTCCATGAACCACTTTGGCTCAGTGGATGTTATCATCCTGACCTCTGAACTTCAGCTTCTCCCTTGTAAGTTGGGTATATGGAGAACAGTGCTGCTCCCCAGAGCTGCCATGAGGAGGGTCTCTGTTTTATTTGCTCTGTCTATATCCCAAAATATCTTGTAGGCAAGGTAAATTTTGGGGTGATGTTTTTGTGGGTTGATTTGTGTTCCCATCCATCTACTAGTAGGCTAGTCTAGTCAGAAGGTGTCCTCTTCATTCTCTTATGGCCCCTGCTAATAAGAATCTCTGCTTGAACCCCCCTCATATCCTTCCAGAGGTCTAATTGACATAGTTCTCCACCTTATCAAAGAGACACCCACCCTCCATTTCTCTTTTTTCTACAGGCTTTCTGTCTTCTCTCCCTCTCTCTTCCCAGGTCTGATCACAGCCCTTTTAAATCTCTCTATCCCCTACACTAACTTGTTCCCTCTCTTCATCCACTACCTCTGTCTGTTCCGTCTCTCCTATCAAGTGAAATTTATACATCTTTCCTTGGATTCTCCATGTTATTTATCTTCTTTGGCTCTCTGCCTCATACTATGCTTATCCTGTACTATAGGGTTAAAATCCCCTTATAAGTGATAATGTGCCATATATGTCTTTCTGGGTCTAGGTTACCTCATTCAGGATGATCTTTACTAGTTCCATCCATTTGCCTGCAAATATCATGATTTCTTTGTTTTTAATAGCTTAGTAGTGTTCTATTGTGTAAATGTGCCACAGTTTCTTTATCCAATCTTTGGTTGAGGGACATTTATGTTGTTTCCAAATTCTGGCAATTATGAATAAAGCTGCTATAACATAGTTGAACAAATGTCCTTGATGTATGTTGGACCATCTTTTGGGTATATAGCCAGCTTGGTCTAAAGGTAAAGCTATTCCCAGTTTTCAGAGAAACAACAGGTTAATTTCCAAGGTGGTTGTAGAAGTTTACACTCCCACCAACAATGTAGGGGTATCCCCTTTCTTCACAACCTCTGCAGCATGTGCTGTTAGCCAATTTAAAAGGTGTGAGATGGGATCTCAGAATTGTTTTGTCTTGCATTTCCTTGATGACTAAGGAAGTTGATCATTTCTTTAAGTGTTTCTGGAACATTCCAGATTCTTTTGTTTAGAATTCTCTGCTTAGTTCTGTGTCCCGTTTTTGTTCTTGATTTTTTTTTTTTACTTTTCTTTTTATTATCATTATTTATTGCAATTTATTCAGTTTGTATCAGAGCTGTGTCCCCCTCCCTCATATTCTCCTAATCCAACCCTTTCTCCCTATGCCCCTCCCCAAGTCCACTGATAAAGGAGGTCCTCCTCACTTTTATCAGACCCTACAATACCAGGTCTCATCAGGGCTGGCTGCATTGTTTTCCACTGTGGCCTGGCAAGGGTGTAACCCAAGGGAGAGGTGATCAGAGAGACTGCCACTGAGTTCATGCCAGAGAAAGCCCCTGCTCCCCTTATTAGGAAACCCAATTGGAGACTGAGTCTATGGGCTACAACTGAGCAGGGGTTTAGGTCCTCTCCATGCTTTGTCCTTGGTTAGGGTATCAGTCTCTGCAAGGCCCCCAGGGTTAAGTTTTTTTTCTTTGTTGGTCTCCTTTTGCCCCATTTTTAATTGAATCAGTTCATTTATTGGTATTTAATTTCTTGAACTCATTAAACATTTTGGATATCAGCCCTTTGTCAGATGTAGGATCACTGAGGATCTTTTTCCCAATCTATACACTGTCATTTCATTCTATTGACAGTGTCCTTTGCTTTAAAGAAGCTTTCAGTTAGAAGAGGTCCCATCCTGAATGATGTATCCCAGAAGCCGAAAGACACACATGGTATATGCTCACCTTATAAGTGGATACTAGACCTATAAACGTACTAAAATCTACACACCTAAAGAAGATAAACAAGAAAGAGGACCTGGGCTAAGATGATCAATCCCCACTTAGAAAGACAAATGGGATGGACATTGGAAGTAGGAGAAAACAAGGAACAAGAGAGGAGCCTACCACAGAGGGCCCCTGAAAGACTCTTCCTAGAAGTGTATCAAAACAGATGCTGAGATTCATAACCAAACCTTGGGCAGAGTGCAGAGAATCATATGAAAGAATGGGGAGTTATTATGACCTGGAAATGTCAGGAGCTCCACAAGGACCAAAAATATCTGGGCACAGGGTTCTTTGCTGAGACTGTTTCTCCGACAAAGGACCATACATGGATACAACCTAGAACCTCTGCTTGGATGTGGCCCGTGGCAGCTCAGTATCCAAGTGGGTACCCCAGTATGAGGAACAGGGACTGTTTCTGACATGAACTCAATGTCTGACTCTGTGACACCCCCACCCCCACCCGAGGGAGGAGCAGCCTTGCTAGGCCACAGAGGAGGACACTGCAGCCAGTCCTGAAGAGACCTGATAAGCTAGGGTCAGATGGAAGGAGGGGAATCCCTCCTATCAGTGGACTTAGAGAGGGGCAGGGAGGAGATGAAAGAGTTAGGGTGGCATTGGGAGGGAAAGAGTGAGAGGGCTACAGCTGGGATACAAAGTTAATAAACTGTAACATATAAAAATAAAAATTCAATTAAAAATAAATAAAATAAAGTTGTGTACTGAAAAAAAAAAGAACAGGTCCCATTTTTTAACTGTTGATCTTAGAGACTGAGCTGTTTGTGTTCTGTTCAGGAAGATGTCTCTTGTGCCAATGACTTTGAGACTTTTCCCACTTATTTTTCTAATAGGTTTAGTTTATCGATGTTATTTTCATGTCTTTGATCCATTTGGATTTGAGTTTTTTGCAAGGTGATAAATATGGATCTATTTGCATTTTTTACATGAAGACATACAGTTAGACCAACCTTTTTTTGAAGATGCTGACTTTTCTTTTTTTCACTTTATGCTTTTGGTTTCTTTGTCAAAAACAAGTGTCCTTAGGCTGTGCGTTAATTTCTGGGTGTTTAGTTCAATCCTATTGATCAACCAGTCTATTTCTATGCCAGCACCATGCTTCTTTTATTATTATTGCTCTGTAGTACAACTTGATGTCAGGGATAGCAATACCTCCAGACATTCTCTTATTGTATAGTATTGTTTTTAGCTATCCTGGGGTTTTTGTTTTTCCATATGAAGTTGAGAATTGTTCTTTCAAGTTCCATAAAAATCATTGTTGTTATTTTGATGGAGATTGCATTGAATCTGTGCGTTGCTTTTGGTAAGATGTTCATTTTTACCATGCTAATCCTACCAGTCAATTAGTATGGCAGATCTTTCTATCTTCTTATATCTTTTTCAATTTCTTTCTTCAGAGACTTTAAGTTCTTGTCATAAAGGTATTTCATTTGCTTCATAAGAGTTACAACAAGATACTTTATATTATTTGTGGCTATAGTGAAGTGAGTAGTTTCTTGGCCCATTTGTCATTTGTGCACAGAAGGACTACTGATTTTTTGAATTAATCTTGTGTCCAGACACTTTGCTGAAACTGTTTATTAGCTGTAGGAGTTCTTTGGTGGAATTTCTGAGGTCCCCTTACATACACTGTCATACCATCTGCAAATAGTGATACTTCATCTTCTTTCTTCCCCGTTTGTATCGTCATCTCTTTTAGTTTCCTTACTGCTCTAGCTACTACCTCAAGTACTATATATTGAAGAGGTAAAGAGAGAGTGGGCAGTCTTGTCTTGTCCCTGATTTTAGTGATACTGCTTTGAGTTTCTTTCCATTTAATTTGATGTTGGCTATCAACATGATGTATATAGCCTTTAATATCCTTGATCTTTCAAAGAATTTCATCATGAAAGTGTTTTGGATTTTGTCAAAGGCTTTTTTACTGCATCCAGTGAGATAATCATGTGTATTTTTTCTTCAATTTTGTTTAGATGGTGAATTATATTGATGGGTATTTCTATGTTAAACCATCTATGCATCTCTGGTATGAAGCCAACTTCATCATAGTGGATGATGTATTTGATGTGTTCTTGTATTTGGTTGGCAAGTATTTTATTTACTATTTTTACATCAATGTTAATGTTTGAAATTGTCTTTGTTGAGTCTTTGTGTAATTTAGATATCAGAGTGACTGTGGCTTTGTAGAATGAGTTTGCCAATGTTCCTTCAGTTTTTGTTTTGTGTAATAGCTTGAGCAGTATTGGTATTAGCTCTTCTTTGAATGTCTTGTAGAATTCTGCACTAAAACCATCTGATCTTGGGCTTTTTTGATTGGGATCCTTCTCTTTTCTTGAGGACGGTAGGACTGTTTAAGCTCTTTACCTGATTTCTATTAACTTTCGTAGGTGAAAGCTATCAACAAAACTGTCCATTAACTGTATATTTTCCAATTTTGTGTAATACAGGCTTTTGAAGTAAGACCTATGGTCTTTAATTTTTTTTATTTCTACATTGTCTGTTATTATGTCCCCTTTTTCATTTTGATTCTGTTAATTTGGGCACTCTTCCTGTTCCTTTTAGTTAATTTGGCTAAAGTTTTGTCTACCTTGCTGATTTTCTCAAAGAACCAACTCTTGGTTTCATTGATTTTGTTTGTTTATTTGTTTCCAATTTACTAATTTATTGATTTCAGCCCTGACTTTGATCATTTTCTATAATCTACTCTACTTCCTTCTGTTCAAGAGCTTTCAGGTGTGCTGCTAAATTAGTCGCATATGATCACTCCAGTTTCGCTTAGTGCTCTGATGTTTCCTCTTAGCACTGCTTTCATTATGTCCTGTAGTTTGGGTATGTTATGCCTTCATTTTCAAAGACTACTAGAAAGTCTTTAATTTCTTTCTTTATTTCCTTCCTGATCCAGTGCTCATTGAGTAGGAAGTTGTTCAGTGTCCATGATTTGTAGGCTTTCTGCTGTTTCTGTAGTTGAGTTCCAGCTTTAATCCATCGTGGTCTGATAAGATGCAGGGGGTTATTTCAATCTTCTTTTATCTGTTGAGACTTGCTTTGTAACTGTATATGGTCAGTTTTGGAGAAGGTTCATTGAAGTGTTGAGAAGAAGGTATATTCGCTTGTATTTGGGTAAAATGTTCTGTAGATATCTGTTAGATGTATTTGATTTGTGATGTCTAATAATTTTGTTATTTCCCTATTTAGTTTCTGTCTTGCTGATCTGTCCATAGGAAAGAGTGGAGTGTTGAAAACTCCCATTATTAATGTGTGGGGTTCAATGTGTGATTTAAGCTTTACTAATGTTTCTTTTACAAATGTGGGTGTTCTTGTATTTTTGGTTTAGATGTTTCGAACTGAGTTGTTGTGTTGGTGGATTTTTCCTTTTATGAGTATGAATTGTCCTTCCCCATCTCTTTTGATTACTTTCAGATGAAAGTCAATTTATTAGATAGTAGAATGAGTACTCTAGCTTGCTTCTTGGGTCTGTTTGCTTGGAAAATCTTTTTCCAGCCCTTTGCATTTTGGCAATGTCCATATTCTTTGCTGAGTAGTAGTTCTTGTATGCAGCAGAATTATGGTTAATATTTTATCATCCATTCAATTAACTTGTGTCTTTTCATTTGGGTGTTGAGGCCATTGATGATGAAGGAGATTAATGATCAGTGGTTGTTACCTATTGTTATTTTTATGTTGTTGGTTGTAGAGAGAGAGTGTGTGTGTTAGTGTGTGAGCATGCTTTTGAACAAGTGAGTGATTCCCTTCTTTTGGTTGTGCTGATGTGGAGTTATTTCTTACCTTTGTTTTCCTGGATGGAGTTGTTATTCTTAGGTTAGGGTTTTCCTTCTAGTATATTCTGTAGTGCTGGATTTGTGGATAGGTACTCTTTATTTATTTATTTTTTTGTCCTGGGATATTGTATTCCCCATCTACAGTGATTAAAAGTGTTCCTGGGCATAGTAGTCTCAGCTGACATCTGTGGTCTCTTAGTTTCTGTAAGATATCTGTCCAGAGCCTTTTGGTTTTTACAGTTTCTGATGGGAAGTCAGGTGTAATTATGATAAATTTGCCTTTATGTGACTTGCCTTTTTATTGTAGCTTTTAATAGTCTCTCTTTGTTCTGAGTTTTCGAGTTTTAGTTATTATGTGGTGGGATGATTTCTGCTGTTTTGTAAGTTTCTTTTATATTTATAGGCATCTTTTTCTTTAGGTTGATGAAGTTTTCTTCTATGATTTTTGAAAACATTTTTCTGAGCTTTGTCCTTTATTCCTATTATTCTTATGTTTGGTCTTTTCATAGTGTCCTGATTTCTTGGGTGTTCTGTGTCAGGAGCTTTTTAGATTTAAATTTTTCTTTGACTAGTGTATCAAAATATGCTTTCATATCTTCTACCCCTGAGATTCCTTCTTTCATTTCTTGTATTCTGTCTGTAGTTCTTGTTCTCATCCCTAAGTTTTCCATCCCCAGTTTCCTCAGATTGTGTGTATGTGTGTGTGTGTGTGTGTGTGTGTGTGTGTGTTTAATTGCTTCCAGTTCCATTTTCAGGTCTTGAACAGTTTTATTCATTTCCTTCACCTTTTGCATTGTGGTTTCATGTATTTGTTTAATTTTCCTAAGGGATTTGTTCAATTCCTTCACCTTTTTGCATTTTCTTATGCCAGTATAAGGGATTCATTTTTCTCCTCCTACTATTTTCATAACATCAGATTTAAAATAATTTTCTTGTGCTTCTTATATGACAGTATCTTCAGGGTTTGCTCTGGTAAGACTGCTGATTTCTGTTGATGTCAAATGGCCTTGGGATGTGTTGCTTGTGTTCTCATCCTGACTTCTACCCACTGATGTCTTTGGTATTGACAGGTCTGCTGGTCTCTGATAGTCAGAGAGTGAGGGATTAACTACAGACAGGGCTCTAAATTGAATGTTGGTCAGGATCCCACACTGGCCTTTTCAGTGTGACAGAAGAGATCCAGTGTGCAGATCCCTCTGCTGGCGTTATATCAGTTGGGTAAGGTAGAGCAGAAGTCAGCAGGGGGTGGGCACTTCCAGAGTCCATGGGATTGAGGACATCCAACTGGAGGACCTATCTGCTGGCTATGCCCCAGGTGGGTATGTTGGATCAAGCAGATTATGAGTGGGCATTGATGTTTTGGGTTCAGCAGCTGCAACAAATGGGCAAATGGGTGTTGTCTTTATGGATTCAGATTCAGCCATTCAGCTACTTGCTGGCCCAGTAGGGGCTGAGCTCCTGGTACTGAGATTTGGCTTGGCCTCACCAGTTTGAACCTAGGACTCTGTAAATTTGTCTTGTCCAGCTGGTCTCTACATGTGGAGTAGAAGAACCCTGGATTGGGGTGTGGTGCTGCCTCTGGTCTAGACACTGTCCTCGGGGATATGGGAGTGATCTGAAGTCTGGTTGATGGAAAGAAGCACTCCTGGACCTGCCAGTTCTGGTAGGCAGAGTGGGTGCAGGAAGCCCTGGACTGTGCTTGGCCCCTAGACCTTAAGAATTGGTATTGGATGCTGGCTTCAGTAACCAGGCTGGGATTTCTGGAGGGATCTGCATCCTGCACTCAGGTAGCCTGGAGGTTTTTGGCAGGGGCCACCAAACCCAGACCATGATAGGCAGAAAGCATCATGTCCCAAACCCTGTCCTGGAGATGGTCTGGTCTGGAATCAGGTGCATTTGTTGCACCTGGTACAACTCCTTCCTTCCAGGTGAAGCACATGTTTCAGTGACCTCAGGCTCTGATCTTCCACTCACATACAGTAGGCTCTGGCTGCTGCCATTTTGGAAAGCCTTTTAAAGAGACTGCAGGATCACTCTTAATGATGCTCTTAGTCCCCTCTTTTCCCTGTAGGTTTGTGCCAAGCTCTATGAAATAAATCTTTTATCTTGTATCTTTTATCTTATTGTTTTGTATAACCCTAAATAACAAGGGTTTTGTTTGTTTGTTTGTTTTTGTTTTCCAAGGAACTCTGTAGAACAAAGTCAAGGCTAAGGGTGCTTGAGTGCAAAATCAGGATTCTGATCATAATCTAATGAGAGCGAATTAAGAACTGTGAAGTCCTTTGTATCATATCTTAATGTTCTTGAAAGGATCTCTGACATGAAAAACCACTGAAAGACCAATTAGGTAAAAGAGGATGACTCACTGACTTTAATCACAAACTGTCTTTGACCATTCCAAAGCTGCTCAGACACCACAGGCACATGAACTAAGCACATCTAAAAGAAGAGATGGGATACATTCACATTTATGTGCTTAACACACCAAGGATGAGTGTTCATCATTCAATAGCAGAGAGCAAGGATGAACTTTTATTTTAATTTAACATCTCTATTATAGTATGGATCTGAAATGGGCCCCTACAGGCACGTATGTTGAAGGCTTGTTAATCAGATGAAAATTGCTATATTGAAGTAAAACAGAATTTGCTCTACCTTTGGTCATAGGAATTTCTATAAGAGGGCTATGGACACAGTTTGATCAAACTGTATTTGGAAATTGTGACTAGTAGACTGAAGAAAGTCTCTTGGCTTATTTACTTGAATATGTTGGAACAAACCCAATCTATCTTCCTTTCTTTCTCCTTTTTAGTTTTTCTCTAACCTGGCCACAAGGAAGTGAGCAGGTTTGTTCTTCCTTGTATACCCAAACAAAAGCTTTTTCTTCCCAGTTTAAAATAATACAGTCTACTAATCCTGGGTTAGAACCTCTGACACTATGAATAAACCCAAATCCTTCCTCCTGTTGAGTGACTTTTCCTAAGGAGATTTCAGCAACTTCACCCTAGAGAGGGTACCAATAAAAGAAAGACAAATCCAAAATAGATTCCACCCAAACCTAGTTTAGTGATACAGAGGATTTTATGTGTGCTTTTGGCAGAGCAGCTTGGGTGAGTAAGGCTGCATCACTGAAATCATACCAGAACATGGGTGATATAAACAATATATGATTATGAATTGTAAATCCTGAAAGACCATATACGATGCATGTTCAGCTGTTTACTATTTCTCTGATTGTCAGTTTAAAGAATCTTTGCTAATATTGCTTTTCTGGACAAGAACTTCTGGGTGATGATTACATATCTATGGTTTTCTTCACTTTTGCTTGGGATTTCCTGATGAATTTTCTTTTCTGTTAGTTGAAGAAGGAGAATATTTAATTTAATATTCATAGTATACCCTTCCTAACAAAGCCCATCAGGTAAATTAATTCATATCATATCCAATATGCAATTTGTCAATTTTAGATTCCAATTACCCACTTCAATCATGGTGAGCCTAATTTTTCTATACCATATCTTATTTTAAATTAGAAATTTAAAGGCTATACTATCTAAAATATCAGTTGCTAATAATTGTGATGTTATCATTCCAATAGTATATATGATTACTTAAAGAAACATCACCTCAAATCTGATGATTTCATTAAGAATGGTAATTACAAGCACAGGCATAATACTTCTAAACTAGACATAGGATAATTTAATACAAATAAACATTAATTTATTCTCTGTGTAACTTTACATGGGAGATTCAGACTCACTCCTCACTCAGTCATACTTTTTGTTTTGTTTTTGGATCAGTGTTTTTTTGGCAAATATGAATGCCTCAAACTTCAGATATGATCTTAGTCTTAGGTGATCTATCACTTTTTATGTGTAAAATCAGATATGGTTGCCTCCACTTTGTACGTACAGAACTGTGGTGCCAGTGATAGAGAACCTCTTTCAGCGACAAAAGCAAATGCACACAGACTAGTTATTTGGCTGTTTGGTACAAAAATCACATTGACTGTTCCAGAGTTTTCACAGAGACCCACAGATGTCTCTTGCCTGAGGGCAAACCTAGCTCAGTGGTGGCTGCTGGGCCTCTAAGTGCCCCTCCCAGCTGACCTAGTTCATAACACCTTCCAAACAGACAGGCTATTCTTAGGAGAGCCAGGTGCACTGATTGAGCAGGCTGTGCACAGACTTCTCTGTCACAGGTTAACCTGTGATTAATATGAAATACTGAGTTATTTCACCAAATTTGCCTCACAGATAAAAGGCATGTTAGGAGTTCTTTTTTTATCCACTCATATCTAGGACATGTTTCCTTATGAATACAGAATTTCAAAGGGGGAAAGTGTTATTTGCTGTTCCATATTAAGAATTTATAATGTATTTATGAACAAGGAAATATTTAATGACTGGATTCAGGTAGTTATACATAGCTCTGACTCACAGTGATTCTAAAAGAAAAACAAGATGAATCTGATAGCTGCTTCCCTTTCAAATTGCAAGGAAATGTGAAGATGGTCAGAGAGAATTTAGAAAAAAAATGCTTTATTTCTTATCTTTAATTTTTATTAATTACACTTTATTCACATTGTATCCCCCATAAATCCCTTCCCCCTCCCTTCCCAGTCCCTCCCTTCCCTTGCTCCACACATATCCCTCCCCAAGTCCACTGATAGGGGAGGACTTCCTCTCCTTCCTTCTGATCCTAGCCCATCAGCTCTCATCAGGAGTGGTTACGTTGTTTTCCTCTGTGTCCTGGTAAGACTGCTCCCCACTCAGGGGGAGGTGATCAAAGAGCAGGCCAATCAGATCATGTCAGAAACAGTCCCTGTTCCCATTACTATGGAACCCACTTGGACACTGAACTGTCATGGGCTACATTTGTGCTGGGGTTCTAGGTTATCTCCATCAATGGCCCTTGGTTGGAGTATCAGTCTCAGAAAAGACCCCTGTTCCCAGAATTTTTGGTTTTGTGGAGTTCCTGTCCTCTCCAGGACTTACTATTTCCCAGTTCTTTCATAAGATTCCCTGCACTCTGCCCAAAGGTTGGCCATAAGTCTCAGCATCTGCTCTGATACCCTGCAGGGTAGAGCCTTTCAGAGGCCCTCTGTAGCTAGTTTCTAATGCTTTATTTCTAAAACTTAAGATTACTGTTAATTACCAGGGAATCTCCATTTGATGAGTGTGAAGCATTTACTTTGTGTGCCTTACCCTATGTGTTTATGTGTGTAGGCCTTCAATCCTAACTAAGAGCCTATATTAGGTAAACTATTATCCCATATATGATCTATATTTATAAACCCATTATATATAAATATATATATTTATATATATTTCTTCATATGAGAGGATGAGATGAGAGCCATACTCAAGCTGTTAAAATACAAATGCTTCTTGGGCTGAGCTCAGAACGTGTTCTATCTAACTATTCCTAGGCTTAGACTATTCTAGCCTTTATACACTCTGATCTTTTGTAAGCCTGGGAGGGGGTCTTGAAGGCTTCAGCTTCCAGCATTCCTCAGTTAACCTAGGTCTTGAATTATTTTCAGTCTTCAAAATTTACTGGTTGAATGAGCTTAAGAAAAGAGTTCTTTCTGAAATCTGGCTGGCTGGTTCATCTCAGCTGTTCTGGTCCAAAACTCATCTCCAAGCATACTGATTCAAACTGGCTTCTCTTGCCTTCTCACTGAATTGCTGTGCTTGAAATAATCTGCCTCTGACCTCCAAGTACTGAGCTGCACTACTGCACTGACTGCACAAATTGAATCGCACTCACTGAACTTCACTGAACACAATTTCACTACTCTTTATTAATTTTAATTTTTTATTTATTCATTTTACATCTGGTAGTAGCCCACTCCCTCCTCTCTCCCCAGTTTCACATTCCCTCCCTCTTTCGCTTATCCCACCTCTCCTATTCCTCAGAGAAGGGGATCCCCACCTACTCACATAACCTAGCATACCAAGTCCCATCAGAACTGAGCACATCCTCTTCTGTGGCAAGGTAGGACCACCAAAGGAAAGGTATCAAAAAAGCAAACAACAGATCCATGTCAGAGTCAGACCCTACTTTCTTTGCTAGGGGACCCACATGAGGACCAAGCTGTTCATTTGCTACATCTATGTAGGGAACCTAATTCCAGTCCAATCACGATCCTTGGTCAGTGCTTCAGTCAACACAGTCCCTCCTCAACCCCAGGGCTCTGGTTAGTTGTCTCTGTTGGTTTGATTAGAGATCCTTTCTCCTCTGAGTCATTCTATCCTTCCCCCATTCTTCCACAATACTCTTTATGTGCCATCCAACTTTTGGTTGTGAGTCTCTGCATCTGTGTCCATCACATTGTGGGTGAAGATACTCAGAGGACAACTGTGTTTAGATCCCTTCTGCAAGCATAACAAAGTAGGTTGATCATGTCAGGGCTTGGCAGTCTCCCATGGGGTGAGAACATCAACCCACAAAACACTGCTCTTAAGTAGCCTCTCCTTATCCTCATGAGAGTTAGGCATATCCTATCTCTGATTCATGCTGTCAATACTTTCTCTGATTTTTCACTTTATCTGCCCCTCAATTGATTGTCACTTTCAAACAGGATTATTTTCTTCTATAAACTAACCTTACCCACCTTGTTTGGAATTAAAGGTGTGTTGTAAGGGGAAGTCAGTATTCCAGCAGGATCATGCTGTAATCTAGAGCCAGTCTGCATTAGAGCTGGATCACATTAAACAAGGAAGGTCTTTGGATATGATACTTTGGCAGAACAGCCATGTTCTGGATTATAATTCCTCTATAACTGTGTAAGTAAATAGTTTAACTGTTAAAATTGTCTTTATTATTAATTAACTCCCCTTTTTCCCCTGTACTTTATATTGATGATTTCTAGAACAAACCAATAGTAGAAAATAAGTTTTCTCTTTATCACTCCCACCAAAGCCTTTAGGTAACACGATAAATATTTACTGCCATGTCCCAAAATATTTTCATTTCTGAAGAAAAATATCAAAAAAATAAGCAAAGGAGTAAGAAACGATTTTAAGAAATAACATTTGAGAGAACAACAACCAAACAAAGCACATTGATTTACTAGGTTTTGCTTTCATTTATTTTTATTTCATTTAATTTGTTTGATTTGTGATTATTAGAAAATTATTATATTAGAAAATAAATTAATTTCATAAAGTTAATAGGCTAAAACATAAAGAATATGAAATACATATTCTCTATACAGTGTTATATTGCTTTTAACAGATTTCACTAAACTTTCCCAAAACTATAAACATATCTAAAATATGTTCATTTTCATATTAGATCCAAAAATTTTAAAGAGTTATTAAGGTCTCTCATTTAGGAAGTGGCAACTTGTAGATTAAACTGGGACAGTAGAATTGTCCTGAAATAATAATAAAATAATAATAATAATAGTAATAGTAATAATAAAAGCTTTCTGTTACATAGTATTTAATCCTTCATAGGTGTTATTAGTAAAATATTAGTGAGAAATAACATTTTGCATTTGTACAATTATGATATCTAAAGGGCTTTGTGATTTTAGCTCACATAGATGATGACATCTGACTTTTAAAAGTAATTTTTCAAAGATATACTCACTTTTAATTTGTGTTTGTGAGTGTTCTCCTGTGTATATATGTGAACTATGTGTGTGCCTTGAGTCTGCAGAGGCTAGAAGAGTGTATAGGAGCCCCTAGAATGTGCAGAGCCCCTAGAGTGTGTAGGAGCTATAGACTGTTGTTTGTTCTCATGTAGGAGAAAACCAAACTCAAATCCTCTGGGAGAGCAGAAATTATTTTTAAATGCTCAGCCATCTTTCTGCCTTAAAAAGAGAGCTTTTTACTAGAACTTTTACTCAAGAGAAAACTGAAGCAGACAAGCTAAAGTTTTCATGGTTCTTTAGAGTGAGGTCTATTGGTAATTGACTCTCTAACTTTTCTATTTAAAAAGGAACAATATTTTCATGACATCAGTTATCTTCTTATAGATATTAAAAATTTCCCAGATTGGTACAGTAGGGAAAGAAATGTGTGTTTTTTTTTTGAGGCATCACTATTTATGTGAAGATATCTTTTAAATGTGTAGTTGTTTATTGACAGCTACATATTTTGATTATTATATCTAGAATACAATCTTGTTGTACTTACAGTTTTAAGTTGTCCAAATTATAACTTGTTCATTGTTCAATGTTATCAGACAGTTTCAATTAGTTATGGTAGTAATGACTTTTAAAAGAAAATTATAGTTTAAATTACATACTCTCAAAAAAGATCTTTCAAAAATCGTTAACTTTTATGGGCTGCTTTAATTATTTTAATCTTGCATTTCAGCACAGAAGTCTTTCCTACTGCCAAGTTAAATCTTTAGAAGAAAATGAAATATAATTATCTTTTTATATTATATGAAAATTAATGATATCATCAACACTTATATAAGTTTCTTCAAGAAGTTAGGCCAGACTTAGAAATCCATTCAGTCCATCTTTGAACATGCCATCAGCAATAAACTTCATCTTCTTATAAATCTGTATGGCTACCTTGAAGCTGTGCTCTGTCTAAAGGAAACCTGTGCTTTTGAAGATGGCTGCTTTGGAGGAGAAGTCCAAACTACACTGTCCAGGACAGAAATCATTGTCTTAGCCACTGCACTGATACACAGAATGTTTATGTTGATAAGTGTGAGCAGACAAGAGTATTGACTGCATAATCTGGAAGATGTTTGTCTTCCTTGAGGGTAGAGTAGAGCTATATATGAGAAAGTTGGTTATTGGTGGATGTGTATCATGCCCAAGTTGAGTTTAAATTAAAAACCCCTAAGCGGGATTACAATGTAAAGGGACAGCTACGGTGTTCCATGATGGAGGGTGGAACCAAGGGATGCAAGGCTGTGGTGTATGAGATATTCCAAAAATAGAACAGGTGTGTGATTGCCAAGATGATTCACAAGGGAGACCCTGTTAATTACTACAATTTTTTTTTAAAAGAGGGTGGGAGCCAGCATTTTGACGAAACCAGGATAAAAACAAAACAAAACAAAACAAAAAAAAACAAAAAAACACTAAAGAGGCTAATATGTAATACAGCTAAAACAATTATTTCTTAGTTTATTTTTTATTTTTAGTATTAGTTACATTTTATTAACTCTGTATCTCAGCTGTATCGTGCTCCCTCATCCCCTCCCAATCCCATCTTCCCTCCCTCGTCTACTCCTTACCCCTTTCCCAGTTCACTGATAATGCATCACATGATACTCAGACAAGGTATGCTTGGAGGGAAAAAAAGGGGGAAAGGCATTAAATCCTGTGACCCAAGTGGTCAGATCAGCCTTTAAAAGTCTCTTCCTTTCCAGATGAGCATCGTTCAATCACTAGGAAATATCTTCCCACCAGCCCTATCTCAAAACATAAGGGTGGGAAGTCAACACTGCACACCATACTCTATCCAGCTAAAAGTTTATTAGCAGCTGCTTCTGGAGGTTGGATATTGCTTTGTAAAGTCTTTTTATAAAAGCCTTCTACAATGGAAACAAAAAACAAACAAAGCCCAAAAGAAGACCCACCATAACATCTTAATTTATAACAAAAGGCTATCTTAAACCATTGGAAAAAATTTTACATAACTGATAATAAATAGAAGATTTTTTCCTTAATTTATAGTTATCATGACATTTCAAATAAGAAAATACTATGAATAAAATTACAACACTGAAGAAATAAAATGAACTCGTATATCTACCTTCATGTTTTCCATGTCAACAAGAATGAAGTCAATGTTAATATTTACGTGAATAAGGGAAAGACATATATAAGTAGATATCTTTACTCAAATAAAAATTAATGTTATATCCAAGTGTGCCATAAAGTCTTTGAATTTTAATATTGCTGTTATTGCTGCCTACTCTGTTTGAATACCTCACAAGCAATGACACTGTCTGTGTCCTTTCATTACTTTTCAAATTGGTGCAATTACTTACATTTAATACTAGTGAAATGATTATCATATCACGGTTTAGATGGCACTGCACCAGAATGTATGGCTGAAGATGCAGTTACTGGTTTTATTCTATTCAATAGTAGGTCTTTTTCCTGTGGTCCATATTTCAGTACTTCTTTTCATAATTAAGCTATACGCTATGCAATTTTCATAGTTATTGTACATTTAAGTCTTTTTAAAAATATTTTTAATTTATTTATTATTAACACAATGTTCTGTCTGCATCTAGACATGCACAGCAGAAGAAGGCACCAGATCTCATTATAAATGATTGTGAGCCACCATGTGTTTGCTGGGAACTGGACTCAGGACCACTGGAATAGAAGCCATTGCTCTTAATCTCTAAGCCATGTCTCCAGCCTCCTCAAACTCTTTTTTTATGCAGGATTGGTAAGAAATAAATGTGGCTTATGATTAAATTAGAGAACCTGCTGCTGTTTCTCCCCCAGTTGTATTTCCTGGATTTAACAAATAAACGAACAGAAACACACACTGACAACAGTAGTGAAAACTAAAGTAACAATAATAAATATGTAATATATCATGTAGTTTAAAACTGTAATGAAAAATATGACTGGGTATTTGGCTTAAGTATTGAAGTCTACCTGCTTGTGCCATGTTTTAAAAGAGTACAACTTATTCTGTTTGCCTCACAGCTGCTCATTATGTTGATTAGAGTGTGGCTGTAGTTTACCAGCTACTGTTTCGTTTTAGGAGACATTAACCCTTAAAGATTTCTAGTTCATTTTATACAAAGATAGTGTGCTAATGATCATCAGCTGGAGCAGCAATGGGGTGAGGATTTCTGCAGATGTTTCAGTAGAGCATCAGTCACTAAGACTGCAAACATCATGAGGGAAGATTAAATATTCCTTTGATTTAAATATTTTTTTCCTGATTTGTTCCTTTTTGTCTTTAATTGTAGGGCCTTTGTTATGTTTTCAGTTTTGTTCACACAGGCAGGCTCTATTTTGGTAATATCTCTCTTAGTGTTTATTATTTCTTTCTGCTCATGCCCACCAGCTGTATTCACTCTTTTCAGATCTTATATTTAACATACTCTACTTCATATTTTGAAATGCTGCTACTTATATTATTAATGTACCATCTCATACAAATAAAATGAGGAAAACAGTCTATTGTTTAACTTCCTTGCAGGATTTTTATTTCTATTGCCCATATTACGTGTTAAAATTGCAATAAAGCCTCCCATTCTTTTTTATTTATTTTTAATTTTTTAATATTAATCCCAGGCTATTTACTTTGTATCCCAGCCATAGCACCCTCCCTCATACAGTCCCAATCCCACCCTCCCTCCCTCATCTCCTCCCTGTCCCTTTCCAGGTCCACTGCTAGGGGAGGTCCTCCTCCCCTTCCATCTGACCCTAGCTTATTAGGTATCTTCAGGACTGGCTGCAATGTCCTCCTCTTCTTAAAATGTGTTAAAGGATGGATGGCAACTTTGAGAAGATAATTCATTACATAATTGTAATGGCAAAGTATATTTCAAATTGTTTAGTTAATAAAGTTGAAATGTGTAGATGGCTCTTTGCTACATGAGTCAGTTCCATCTAATCAAACATGTTCTCTAATGTGGAAAGCCTTTAAAGGTGGAAGGAAGTGGAGATGGTACCAGAGTTGCTGGAAAGAGCAATGGAGAAAGGAGACTCAACTTGTGAAATGTCAATCATCTCTAGAAGCTGCAAACTAAAGAAAATACATTTCTCCCCTGAGATTTTGGAATGAATTGTTGCCCTTCAGTCATTATCTTCATTTCTGCCTCATGAGACTCACTATGGAATTCTAACACAGTACAAAGAGGCAACAAATTTGTGTGTTTAAAGTAACTAAGACCACAGAAATTTGTTAGAACTACAATAGACAATTAGGGTACATACTATCTGTTTCTTTCATTTAAATCCAAGTAAAATGTTTTCTTAGTTTTTCATGTTCAAAATTGTTTGGGGCAACATAAAGCATTTATTAAGCAAAGATGAGCCTTTGAGACTATGTTCATAATTGTTATGTTCTTACTGTTTCATGTTTTATTCCTTTGTCAGTTTGTCTCTCTGCTAACACAGCCTGTAAATAGCATTTAAGCATTTACATATGTGAGAAAGTACTATGGTGCTTTGCATTAAGTTTTTTCAAAGGCAAATTTATTATTCTAAGTAATGTTCACATTTCTGCCTCAAAGTAACTCATTTCTGAAGTTTAAACAAAATCTGCTGTTTAACTATATTATTGTGTAGTTAATTTACTGAGTTAGAAAATTAGCTATTTCTAAATAGGATTCTCTTCAAAAGAATCATTTGTAACATTTCTTGTGTTCTATCCAACTGCATCATTTTGTTGTTGTTGTTTTGAGACAGTGTTTCTCTGTGTAGACCTGGCAGTCCTGGACCTCACTCTGTAGACTAGGCTAGTCTTGAACTCACTAAATTCAGCCTACCTCTGCCCCCCCTAGAGCTGGGATTAAGGGCATGTGCCAAACATCATTTTTGACCAGTGCAGTTCCTCATCATTTCTCTGCTAAAACATGGAAAGTAATAAACGGTGATATTTTACAATCACTCATTCATTTTAATTGTGTGTCCACTGTATGGAAAATACATGTGTCCATTATATACATGGAAGGTGGAATAATTTTCTGTAGCTTTTCTATTTCCTACAAAGGAAAAGAATTGGACCAATGTTAAAGAAACTCAGAATTGACTTGGATAATCTTGTAAGATAACCTGGCTAATTATGATGGACACATTTCACTGATCAGAACATACTCGTATTTGCAGGAACAGCAGTAATTTTATTTGCCCCCACCCCCAATATCATTCCCAGGATTGTAAAAATTCATATAAATATACCATTCTGAAATACAGAACGGTGTCCCTAATTGTATGTTCCATGCTATATTAAAGCAAAGCTATGCAAAATGTCACATTGAGCTGTGAAAAATTAAAATGTTAATAATTTTATGAATAATTGCCTAATTTGCACATTCTGGGGTTTAATTTGAATGCTGTACTGATTATACAATCCTTTGAATAATTCATGTATAGACCTTCTCTATTACTCCGACAATCAGAGTTCTTCAGTGGTTCCAAAAAGCTGCCTTATGACAATATTACCTACTATGATTAGGGATGTAATCTTGCATTAACTATTTTTCAGAAAGTAAAAGAAATGATGAGAAGTAAGTGAAGAAAAATTAACCAGCAAATTTCTATTTCAGGTGACCTTTGTGGAAACATACATGAAGATATCTTTGTCATTTCTTCTAGCCAGTACTGTCTCATGACCTGATGAGCCTTATAAATGAAGATATAAATTTCTTTTTCCAACAGATGATAAAGATTAAAAACTCACTACACAGTTGAATATATAAAGTATAATCATAATTTTTATTCAGTAATACAGACACGTGATAAGTTGAAAAAATTCAATATCCAAAGTGTACAGCAAATAATTCTATTGCAAATAATTGAACATACTTTAAAAGTTGGTTAGCAATGTTCTCAATGGTAATCCAATAAATGCATCTCCAACTCTACTCAGAGCTTATTTTTGGAGGTACCTGGCTTCAGTACCCATTACCTAGGTGTAATCTTCTGAACGCAGCAGGACACCAAGCACCAGTGGAGATCTTCACTGCAGAGAAATGTAGTCTGCCAAAATTCCAATTCACTTGCACATCCTGAAACCTCTTAGAAATATCTAGCCTAATTTTGCAGTTAAGAATAAAAAGTCTGAATTTAGACTTCATAGATTAATTCCCCCCTCCCCATTCCCATTTCTCATTCTGGTATTATAAGGAAGGTTTTTATCCTGAAAATATTAGGTCTCATTGTTTTACACTTAGGGGAGGGTGGCAGTCACGACAAAAAGCATTGCAGAGGTTTTATTTGGTTAATAAATTTGCACAACCCATATTAAGTCTCATCACAGTATGCAGCAAATAGTAGGAATTAAATAAAATTAAACTATTATTTCTTTCACTAATGTTTTGTATATGTGGATTTAGTTATGTGGTTTTCATCATTCAGATAAGTTACGATTTAGGTTTTATATAGAAGATAATTTGACAACCGGCAACCATGATTCCTTAGAATCTCCAGGTTGGTTCCTATTCTGTTTTGGGTTTTTTTCCCTTCTGATGTCCATACCATTTGCCTTTCTGAGTGAGGATTGATCATCTTACCCAGGGTCCTCCTTCTTGCTTAGTTCTTTAGATGAACAGATTTTAGTATGTTTATCCTATATTACATGTCTGATATCCACTTATAAGTGAGTACATACTGTGTGTGTGTTTCTGCTTCTGGAATACCTCACTAACGATGATCTTTTCTAGATCTCAACATTGGCCTGCAAATTTCGTGATTTCATTGTTCTTAATTGCTGAGTAGTATTACATTGTGTAAATGTACCACAATTTCTGTATCCATTACCCAACTGAGAGGCATATGGGTTGTTTCCAGCTTCTGGCTATTATGAATAAAGCTGTTATACAAACATGGTTGAGAAAATGTCCTTTTTGTGTACTTGAGCATCTTTTGGATATATGCCTAGGAATAGTATACCTAGATGTTGAGGAAGCTCTATTCCTAATCGTCTGAGAAAGCATCACAATGATTTTCAAAGTGGTTTCATAAGTTTACAGTCCCACCACCAATGAAGGAGGGTTCCCCTTTCTCCGTATCTTTTCCAGCATGTACTGTCTTGAGTTATTGAACTTAGGTATTCTAATGGGTGAAAGGTGAAATCTCAGTGTCATTTTGATTTGATTTTTCTGATGACTAAGGATATTGAGCATTTCTTTCAAGGGCCTCTGAAAGACTCTACCCAGCAGTGTATTAAAACAGATGCTGAGACTCATAACTAAATTTTGGGCAGAGTTCAGGGAAACTTATGAAAGAAGGGGAAAATAGTAAGACCTGGAGGGGACAGTAACTCCACAAGGAGAACAACAGTACCAAAAAATCTGGGCACAGGGTCTTTTCTGAGACTGATACTCCAACCAAGGTCGTACTTAAAAATCTTATGTGAAACAAAATCTGAAAGTCTAAAAGGAATAGACAATTTTCTTCATAGATTCAATTTACAAAAGCTGAATCAAGATCAGATAAATAAATTAGTTTTGTATGCCCTAAGGAAATAGAAGCTGTCATTTCAAGTCTCCCATCCAAAAAAAGCCCAGGGCCAGAGAGTTTCAGCACAAATTTCTATCAGACCTTCCGAGAAGAGATAACACCAATACTCTTCAAACTATTCCACAATATAGAAACAGAAAGCTGCAGGGTAGGAGCACCCCTGTGTGTGCTGCATCTGCCAGTTCCAGGACGCTATCCAGAGATGGTGGGATCAGGCAGGTGGCCTATGGCTGCAGCAGTGCAGGGTAGGAGCTCTGGAATTTTTCCTGGTGTTAGCTGGGTGGCCTGAAGATGGAACTTCAAGTATCCCCGTGGATTCTCCTCTCACCTGAGAAACACAGACACTGGGGATTTGGAGTCCACACTACAGCCTCCTGGTCACCCTGCTCTCACTGCTCTGCTGCTGTTCAGGTACCCTGCATGCTTGGCACCACCATCTTGGACCACCATTGGTGTAACCCTAAACAAACAAGTGAAAGACCTGTATGAAAAAAAAAGAAAAGAAAAATTCAATTTTCTGAAGAGAGAAATTAAAGAAGATATCAGAATATGTAAATATCTTCCATGCTCATTGATCAGGAGGACTAACATAGTAAAAATGGTTTTGCTACCAAGAGCAAACTACAGATTCAATGCAATTCCCATGAAAATACCAATACAATTGCTTACAGAACTTGAAAGAAAAATTCTCAGTTTCACATGAAAAAAACAAAACAAAACAAAACAAAAACCCAAAACAGGAATAGCTAAAACAATCCTGTAAAACAAGAGATCTTTTGAAGTTATCTCCAATCCAGATCTCAAGATGTACTATAGAGCAACAGAAATAAAAACAGCATGGTACTGCCATAGAAACAGACTGGTAGGTCAATGTAATTGAATGGAAGACCCAGAAATAAACCCACACACCTATGGATATTTAATTTTTAACAGGGAGTCAAAACCATACAATGGAAAAAAAATAGCATCTTCAACATATAGTTCTGGTCTAAATGGATGTCTACATGTAGAAAAATGCAAATAGATCCATAATTATCACTCTGCACAAAGTTAAAGTCCAAGTAGATCTTAAAGACCTCAACATTAAACATACTAAGTTGGTTAGAAGAAAATGTGGGGAAGAGCCTAGAATTGATTGGCATAGAAGACAACTTCCTGAAGAGAATACCAACAGCACAGGCTCTAATACCAACAATCAATAAATGGGACATCATGAAACTGAAAAGCTTCTGTAAAGCAAAAGGCACTGTCATCAGAACCAAATGACAGCCTACAGACTGGGAAACGATCCTATATCTGACAAAAGTATCCAGAATAAATAAAAAACTCAAGAAGTTAAAAAACAACAAACAAATCAAGCAATCCAAATAAAAAATAGGGTACAGGGCCAAAGAAAGAGTTCTCAATAGAGGACTATCGAACAGCAGAGAAACACAGAAATACTCAAAGTCCTTAGTCATCAGGGAAATGCAAATCAAAATGACCCTGAGATATCATCTTGCACGCATCAGAATTCCTAAAATCAAAAACTCAAGGGATCTATATAAGTGAGTATATACCATATGTTTCTTTCTGCTTTTGGGATACCTCTCTTAGGATGATCGTTTCCAGGCCCCACCATTTGCCTGCGAATTTCATGATTTCCTCCTTTTTTATTGCTGAGTATTATTCCATTGTGTAAAAGTACCACAATTTCTGTATCCATTCCTCAACTGAGGGACATCTGGGTTGTTTCCAGGTTCTGGCTATTACAAATAAAGCAGCTACGAACATAGCTGAGCAAATGTCCTTGTTGTGTACTTGAGTATCTTTTGGATATATGCCTAAGAGTGGTATGGCTGGGTCTTGAGGAATCACTATTCCTAATTGTCTAAGAAAGCGCCAAATTGATTTCCAGAGTGGTTGTACAAGTTTGCATTCCCACCAGCAATGGAGGAGGGTTCCTCTTTCTCCACAACCTCTCCAGCATGAGTTGTCTCTAGACTTTTTGACCTTAGCCATTCTGGTGGGTGTAAGATGAAATCTCAGGGTTGTTTTGATTTGCGTCTCCCTGATGGCTAAGGACATTGAACATTTCTTTAAGTGTTTTTCTGCCATTCTATAATCCTCTACAGTCAGTTCTCTTTTTAGCTCCATACCCCATTTTTTAATTGGATTACTTGGTTTCTTGCTTTTTAACTTCTTGAGTTCTTTATATATATTGGATATTAGCCCTCTGTCAGACGTAGGATTGGTAATGATCCTTTCCCAATCTGTAGGCTGTAGTTTCATTCGGATTACAGTGTCCTTAGCTTTACAGAAGCTTTTCAGCTTCATGAGGTCCCACTTGTTGATTAGTGATCTTACAGCCTGTGCTGAAGGAGGACCCAGGTTGGTATGATCAATGCTCATTTAGATGAACTAATAGGATGGACATTGAATGGAGGAGAAAACAAGCAACAGGACAGGAGCATACCAAAGAGGACCTATGAAAGAATCAGTATAGCAATGTATCAAAGACTCAAAATTTAGCCCTTGGCAGAGGGCGGGAAGTAATAATAAAAATAGGGGAAGTTAGTAAGACTTGGGGAGAACAAGAGCTCCACAAAGATCAAATTGAGCAGGGCACAGAGGTCTTATATGAGACAGTTTCTCCAACCAAGGACCCTATATGGAAATGGCCTAGAACCCCTGCTCAGATGTGGCCCATGATAGCTCAGTATCGAAATGAAGACCCTAGTAAGGGAAACAGGGACTGTTTCAGTCTGGAACTTGGTGACTGACTCTTTGACCCTCCCCCATACATGCCAGGGAGTAACAGCCTGGCTAGATCCCAGGGGAGGACATTGCAGCCAGCCCTGAGGAGACAAGATGATCTGGGGTCAGATGGAAGGGGAGGAGATCCTCCCCAGTTGGTGGACTTGGAGGGGGCGGGGAGGAGATGAGGGAGGGTTGGGGAGGGTGGGAGGGAATGAGGGAGGGGGCTACGCATGGGATGCAAAAAAAACCTAACCTGTGATTGATATAGAAATAAATAAATTTATTAAAAAAAACTCAAGGGATGTTGCATGCTGGAGAGTTTGTGGAGAAAAGGGAACCCTCCTCCATTGTTAGTGGGAATGTAACCTTGTAGGCTAGGGTCAGATAGAAGGGCAGAAGCTCCTCCCATATTAGGGAAAAAGCACAGTGCAAGAAGTGGGAGGGTAAGTGAGACTGGGAGGAGACTAGCATGGATGCTCCAGAGAGGATACAAAAGGGGATGAGGGAGGGGACTACAGAGGGGATACAATGTGAATAAACTGTAATTTATTAAAATATAAATTTTTTAAAAGTAGAAAAAAGAATGTTAGGATTAAAGGATAGATTATTACAGAATAACCTATTCTTAAACTAAAAGTAATTGTAATAAATAATTAAATAAATAGAAAAATAAAGAAAACTTCTCTGAAGAAATGATGGAAATTGCTATAATAAATACAATATAAGCCAACTTTAATTTTGATTATTTTGTTATATACTATTTGTGTATAAGCATTCTATTTACATTTTTATTTACATTTTTATGTGTGTGTGTTTGATGTGTATGTGTGTATGTGTGTGTGTGTGTTTGTGTGTGTATGCGGGTATTTGTGGATGTATGATATGTGTGTGTATGTGTTTGTGTGTATGATGTGGGGAGGCATATGTTTGTGTACCTATGTTTGCAAGTGTACAGTGTTTTCATTGTGCATACATAGTGGATAGAGAACTAGCAGAATATTCTAGGACTTCGATATTTATTATATTTTTGGATATTTATTATATTCTGGAAACCCAAGATTATAAAATGATAGGATAATTTCACAAATAGGACAACTTATTTTTCTAGACATGGTTTTAAGGATTCCATATGTATTTAAGAAAGAAAATAAGAGAGAATTTAGCATACTATCTAAACCAAAACTCAGTGATAGATAAGGATATACACCTAGGTGACATCGACTGACTGAATAATTGATTTATGGCAGAAAATGTCTTTAGGATGTGTATAAAATGGAAAGAAATAAATACAAGTAGCATATTTTACACACTACATTTTAACATCTTATCTAAAAGGTTGTCCACCCGTCTTACTCTCTGTTCAATTGCAATGAAGAGAATCACTGACTGAAGCAAATCTTATTAAAGAAAGCATTTAATGCTTTGTTTGCTTGTATTCAGAGGCTTAGGAGTTTATGCTCAGAGAGAGAGAAAGAGAGTCAGAGACAAAGACACAGAGACAGAGACAGAAACAGAGAGGGTTCCTAGCATGAGCTTTTGAAGCCTCAAAGCCCATCCCCAGTGACATGCTGCCTTCAAGTAGACCTCACCTTTTTTTTTTTTTTTAATTTATTTATTTTTATCTCAATCACAGGTTGGGTACTTTGAATCCCAGGCGTAGCCCCCTCCCCCATTCCCTCCCACCCTCCCACTCCCTCCCTCATCTCCTTCTTCCCCGCCCCCT
>CM053764.1:79557565-79607762 GCA_028658305.1 Pachyuromys duprasi
TATTGGCACAGGAGACTTCTTCCTGAATAGAACACCAACAGCACAGGCTCTAAGATTAATAATCAATAAGTGGGACGTCATGAAGCTGAAAAGCTTATGTAAAGCTAAGGATACTGTCATCCGAACGAAATGACAGCCTACAGATTGGGAAAGTTTCATTACCAATCCTACTACTGACAGAGGGCTAATATCCAGTATATATAAAGAACTCAAGAAGTTAAAAAGCAAGAAACCAAGTAATCCAATTAAAAATGGGGTATGGAGCTAAAAAGAGAACTGACTGTAGAGGATTATAGAATGGTAGAAAAACACTTAAAGCAGTGCTCAACATCCTTAGCCATCAGGGAGATGCAAATCAAAACGACCCTGAGATTTCACCTTACACCCACCAGAATGGCTAAGATCAAAAAGTCTAGTGACAACGCATTCTGGAGAGGTTGTGGAGAAAGAGGAACCCTCCTCCATTGCTGGTGGGAATGCAAACTTGTACAACCACTCTGGAAATCAATTTGGCGCTTTCTTAGACAATTAGGAATAGTGATTCCTCAAGACGCAGCTATAACACTCTTAGGCGTATACCCAAAAGATGCTCAAGTATACAACAAGGACATTTGCTCAACTCTCTTCATAGCTGCTTTATTTGTAATAGCCAGAAAGTGGAAACAACCCAGATGTCCCTCAGTTGAGGAATGGATACAGAAATTGTGGTACTTTTACAGAATGGAATACTATTCAGTAATTAAAATGGAGGAAATCATGAAATTCGCAGGCAAATGGTGGGATCTGGAAACGATCATCCTAAGAGAGGTATCCCAAAAGCAGAAAGAAACATATGGTATATCCTCACTTATATAGACCTATAGGATAAGAAGGTCATCCTGAAATCTACACACCTAGGGAAGATATACAAGAAGGAGGACCCAGGTTGGTATGATCAATGCTCATTTAGATGAACTAATAGGAGGGGCATTGAATGGAGGAGAAAACAAGCAACAGGACAGGAGCATACCAAAGAGGACCTATGAGAGAATCAGTATAGCAATGTATCAAAGCAGATATTAAGACTCACAATTAAGCCCTTGGCAGAGGGCGGGAAGTAATAATAAAAATAGGGGAAGTTAGTAAGACTTGGGGAGAACAAGAGCTCCACAAAGATCAAACTGAGCAGGGCACAGGGGTCTTATATGAGACAGTTTCTCCAACCAAGGACCCTATATGGAAATGGCCTAGAACCCCTGCTCAGATGTGGCCCATGATAACTCATTGTCGAACTGAAGACCCGAGTAAGGGAAACAGGGACTGTTTCAGTCTTGAACTTGATGCCTGGCTCTTTGAGCCATACATGCCAGGGAGTAACAGCCTGGCTAGATCCCAAGGGGAGGACATTGCAGCCTGCCCTGAGGAGACAAGATGATCAGATGGAAGGGGAGGAGATCCTCCCGGGTTGGTGGACTTGGAGGGGGTGGGGAAGAGATGAGGGAGGGTTAGGGATGGTGGGAGGGAATGAGTGAGGGGGCTACACATGGCATGCAAAAAACCTAACCTGTGATTCATATACAAATAAATAAATTTATTTAAAAAAAAGGAACCTGTTAAATGTTATAGCTTCCAGGGAATACTCTGTTACCCACACATGATTCAAACTTATGCTCTTCCTGCCCCAGAATGTAAACTTGCTAAGATTACAGTCTTGTTCCATCATTCTTAACTCAAATAACCTCTTAAAAGCAATGTGGATAGAAGATTTACCCAGGGTACCTTGCTTTTTCAGTAGTTATGAAGCTTATTACATTTTAAGATATAATGTGTTTTTATTTTATTCCAGCATTCGTGGTACTTGCACCTTAAATCGAATATACAGACACTTGGAAAAGAAGTTGTCATTCTGCTTAGTCATAAACTGGAGATTACATGACTGTACAGAAATCTAAATAACTTTAAAACACATGGAAATCCTATATAATGTAATCTTAAACCAACTGGATTCTGCTGTTTGAAATTTGCATATTATTTCCTTCAGTCATTTGCAACTCTAAAAAGTATGATTTGAAGTACCCTGTAGTTGGCTAAAAATCCAAACACTCAAGCAATAATAAGAGTTATCCATCAGAATAATTATCTAATTTTCAGAGCACATTCGGATGAAAAATAATGGATAACATTCTGGTACCAAAAAAAAAAAATCTTAAAAATGTATTGAATTTCCACAGTTTTTAATTGGTTACAGTGAACCTATCAAAATGTGGACATATAGGCACTCTTGGAAATTTGGGCTTAATATGTACGTTTTCTGTGTGCCTATCTACTTAAATGCCATTTCTTATTTCATTTTTCGTATTCATTAAATTTTTAATCTTTCTCTATGATAAACAGCAATGATTATCTTCTTCAATATTATTTTCATTTTTCTCCTCTATAAATTGTATACTTTTGCTGATGCATTTATAATCTCAAAATAACTGTTTTATCCCTACTTATTCATTTTCAATGATTATTGTTAGGATCTATAAGTTAAAACACACATTGCTTAAAAACACATTTTTGGGACATGGTCTCAATATGTTCCTTTGGTCCTATTTAGAACACAATGGCTGCAAACTCAGAGATTCACCTGTCATTTACCCCAGAGTGCTGTCATTGAAGATATCACCACACCCTGATTACACTAATTTAATTTGATTTATTTTCTAAGTTTCTCTCTCTAATATAACTTTGTACCATGAAGCCACACTTGAATACTGCTGATCTCTTACCTTTTACATCTAGCTGACATTTTGAAATCACTCCATGTTTTATAATCATCATCCTTATAATTGTCTCATTGGTATTTGCATTTATACCATTTAGATCTATTAGTTAATTGAATATTCATAAGAAAATTTTGAAGTAAATGTCAATTTTATCATTGTTTATACTGAAGAGGCAACTAAAATATACAAAGTCTTTATAATTTTCCAAAGGTTACATGTTAGGTAACCACAAAGGTTAATAATACCAAGTCAAATTAACAGGAAGTATTTTCTACAGCTTGTTTATATGTTTACTTTCTACATTTTTAGTAGTTTTAAATTTCATTCAAATCATTATACCTTCATATTAGAAAATTATAAGCCTCTGACATGGTGGCACATATCCAGTCTCTCAGAATTGTTTCATCAGAATCATGCGGGTTTCAGTTTTGTCTTTCTGCATTTTGTTGATTTTTTATTTATTACAATATTTTCCATTTGTATCCCGGCTGTAGGCCCTTCCTCATCTCTTCCTAGTGCCATCCTCCTTCCCTCTTCTCTCTCTATGCCTCTCTCCAAAGGCAGAACCTGCCTAGGCTCATCAAGAGACTTTTTAGACCATTTCTATAGGAGGATTCCTACAATTATCTTCTTATTGAAAACAATGACCAAAATACTGTTTTCACAGCACAAATATGGTGTTCCTTACTATTTACTATCAGAACTTATTATTCTTCATTGCCAATACAATACAGACTAACTATAACTTAACCTGGAATAAAAAGACTTTAAAATGCAGTCTATCTGAACCTCCTATACATCACTTCTGTGCAACAAACATATGCTAAGCATAACTCCAGATACATATAACTACAGAAATTTACTACATTAAGAATGGGTCTTTTTATTGGAGAGTTGAGTCCATTGATGTTGATAGACAACAATGACAACTGAGTGTTAGTTCCTTTCATTGTGGGGCTGGTAGTGAGAAGTGTGTTTGTGTGCTTGTTTTCTTTTGGTTTTGCTGTTGTGAAGTTATCTATATCCTTCTGTTTTCTTTGGTATAGTTGTTTTCATTGGATTGAAGTTTTCATTCTATTATCTTCTTTAGGGCTGTTCTGCTGTGTAGATATTGTTTAAGTTTAGTTTTGTCATGGAAAAAATTTTTTCTCCATCTATGTCGATTAAAAGCTTTGCTGGGTATAATAGTCTGAGTTGGCATCTGTGGTCTCATAAAGTCTGCATGACAGCTGCGTAGCCCCTTCTGACTTTCATAGTTTCTGTTGAGAAGTCCTGTGTGATTCTAATAAATCTACCTTTATATGTTACTTGGCCTTTTTCCCTTGCAGTTTTTAATATTTTTTTCTTTGTTCTGTAGATATATTTTTTGACTATTATGGAGCAGGAGGAGTTTCTTTTCTGGTCTAGTCTATTTGGTTTCCTGTAGGCCTCCTGTATGTTAATGGACATCTCTTTCTTTATAGATTTTTCTTCTATGATTTTCTTGAAAATATTTTCTGGACCTTGGAGCCTAGAATCTTCTTTTTCATCTTTTCCTACATTCTTAGATTATGTCTTGTAATGGTGTCCTTGATTTCTTGGATATTTGTGTCTTGAACTTTTCCAATTTTACTTTTACTTTGAGAGATGTATCAATTTCTTCAATTTTATATGCAGTGCCAAAGATTCTCTCTCCTATCTCTTATATTCTGTTGGTGATGCTTATCTTCGTGGTTCTTGATCTTTTCTCTAAGTTCTCCAGCTCCAGGGTTTTCTCTGTTTGTGTTTTCTTTATTGTTTATAATTCTGTTTTTATGTCTTGCACCATTTCCTTCATCTTTTTGAATGTGGATTCCTGTCTTCACACAGTGGCCTCTCTCTCTCTCTCTCTCTTTTAACTTGGTTCCTTTCAATGTGTCTCTATTTGTGTGGTTACATTTCCCTGTATTTCTTTGAGAGCTTTGTTTATTTGTTTCTTTATTTGTCTGTATTTGTGAAGCTAATTCTGTGAGAGTTTTGTTTGTTCCCTCTTTATGTGCATCTAATAACTCCATAAGCATAGGTTCAAAATCACTTTTCTGTGTTTCCGATAAATTAACTTACCCAAAATTATGGGACACAATGAAAGCAGTACTAAGAGGAAAGTTCATAGGCCTACCTGCCTCCAAAAAGACGTTTGAGGCATCTCATACAACCAACTTAACAGCACACCCAAAAGCCCTAGAAAAAAAAAAAGAGCCAACACATCCAAGAGACAATTAGAAATAATCAAACTCAGAGCTGAAATCAATGAGTTAGAAACAAAGAACACAATTGAAAGAATCAATAAGACCAAGATCTGGTTCTTTGAGAAAATCAACAAGATAGACAAAACCATAGCCAAACTAACTAAAAGGAAAAGAGAAACTATCAAATTCTGCAAAATCAGAAAAAAAAGTAGAAGAGACACAAGTACAGATACAGAGAAAATCCAAAAACTCATTAGGTCTTAATACAAAAGCCACAAAATTAGAACATCAAATGAAACAGGTAATTTTCTTGATAGATTCCATTTACCAATATCAAATCAAGATCAGGTAAATAGATTAAATGATCCTATATCCCTCAAGGAAATAGAAGCAGTCATCAAAATTCTCGCATACAAAAAAGCCCAGGGCCTGATTGTTTCCATGCGGAATTGTGCCAGACCTTCATAGAAGTGCGAAATCCAATTCTCTTCAAACTATTTCACAAAATAGAAACAGAAGGAAGATTACCAAACTCATTCTATGAAGCCACAGTACCTTGATACCTAAACCACACAAAGACCCAACAAAAAATAGAACTTGAGAACTATCTCTCTTATGGACATTGATGCAAAAATACTCAATAAAATAGTTGTAAACTGAATCCCAGAACACATAAAGGATATCATCCAACATGACCAAGTAAGCTTTATCCCAGGTATGCAAGGGTAGTTCTATAAATGGAAATCCATCAATATGATCCATCATATAAATGAACAAGGAGAAAACACACGATTATCTCTTTAGATGCCAAAAAAACATTTGATGGAATCCAACACCCATTCAAGTTTAAAGTCTTGGAGAGATCAGGGATACAAGGCACATACATAAACATAGTAAAGACAATGTACAGCAAGCCTATATCCAATGTCAAACTAATAGGAGAGAAACTTAAATCAGTCCCACTGAAATCAGGAAAAAGGTAAGGATGCCCACTTTCTCGTATCTCTTCAACATAGTACTTGAAGTCTTATCTAGAGCAATAAGACAACTAAAGGAGATCAAGGGGATACAAATTGGAAGGGAAGAAGTCAATGTATCACTATTTACAGATGATACGTTAGTATACATGAGTAACCCCCAATATTTAACTAAAGAACTCCTTCAGGTGATAAGCACTTTCATCAAAGTGGCTGGATGCAAAATTAACTAAAAAAAAAAATCAGTAACCCTCCTGTATACCGAAGACAAAATGCCTGAGAAAGAAATGTAGAAAAAACTACACCCTTCACTATAGCCACAAATATAAAGTACTCAAACCAAGCAAGTGAAAAAAGTGTTTGAACAAAACTTCAAGTCTCTGAAAAAATAAATTGAAGAAGATATCAGAAGATGGAAAGATCTTCCATGCTCATGGATAGGGAAAGAAAACGGCCATCCTGCCAAAAGCAATCTACAAATTCAATACAATTCCCATCAAAATACCAACACATGACAGCTCAATATCAAAGTAATTTCTCTAGTAAGAAGAACAGGGATGGTCTCTGTCATGAACTCTTGATGGAGTAGCAGCATTGCCAGACCACAGAGGAAGACAATACAGCCAATCCTAATGAGATCAGATAGGCTAGGGTCAGATAGAAGGGGTGGAGGACCTCCCTATCAGTGGACTTTGAGATAGGCATGTGAGGAGTGAGGGAGGAAGGTATGGTTGGGAGGGAAAGTAGGAGGTGGCTGTATCTGGGATACAAAATAAATAAAATATAATTAATATAAAAAAGAAAAATTAAAAAAAGAAAAATCACTAAATTGAAAAAAAAAACACAACAACAATAACACAATTCCTTACAGAACTTGAAAAAAACAATCCTCAATTTTATGTTGAAAAACAAAAACCCAGAATTTCAAAAACAATACTGTACAACAGATCTTCTGGAGGTATCTCCATCCTCATCTCAAGTTCTACTACAGAGCAATAGTAATGAACACTGCATGATACAGCCATAGGAACAGACTGGTAGATCAATGGAATTGAATAGAAGACCCTGAAATAAACTCACATATTAGGGATACTTGATGTTTGACAAAGAAGCTAAAAAATAAAAAAAAAAAAACAATGGAAATAACACAGTATCTTCAACAAATAGTGCTGGTTTAACTGGATGTTTATAGGTAGAAACATGCATAGAGATCCATATTTATCACTCTATACAAAACTGAAGTCCAAGTGGATCAAAGACCTCAACATAATACTGGACACACTAAATCTGTGAGAAGAAAAACTGGGGAAGGGCCTGGAAATCATTGGCACAGGAAACAACTTCCTGAAGAGAATACCAACAGCACAGGCTCTAATACCAATAATCAATAAATGGGACCTCACGGCTGAAAAAGCTTCTATAAGGCAAAGGACACTGTCATTAGAACAAAATGACAGCCTACAGACTGGGAAAGGATCTTCAACAACCGTATATCTAACAGAGGGTTAATATACAGAATAATAAAGAACTCAAGAAGTTCAATAACAACGAATTAAATAATTCAATTAAAAATTGGTGTACAGAGCTTAAAAGAGAATATTCAATAGAGAAATATTGAATGGCAGAGAGACACTTAAAGAAATGCTCAAAGTCTTTAGTCACCAGGGGAATGCAAATTAAAATGATCCAGATATTTCACCTTATACCCATCAGAATGGCTAAGATCAAAAACTCAAGTGACAACACGTGTTGGAGAAAATGTGGAGAAAGTAGAAGACTCCTCCACTGCTGATGGGGATGTAAACATTTATAATCACTTTGGAAATTAATCTGGCTCTTTCTCAGAAAAGTAGGAATAGTGCTACTTCAAGATCCAGCTATACCACGCCAAGGCATATGTCCAAAATATGTTCAAGTATGCAACAAGGATAAAAGCCTTCATAAAAGCCACAATCCAGAAACAACCCAGATGTCCTTCAACCAAAGAATGGATACAGAAATTTTGGTACATCTACACAATGTAATATTACTCAGCTATTGAAAAAAGGGAAATCATGACATTTGCAGGCAAGTGGTGAGAACTAGAAAAGATCATCCTGATTGAGTTATCGCAAAAGCAGAAAGACACACAGGATATATACTCATTCATAAGTGGATATTAGACATATATTATAGGATAAACATACTAGAATACTTACACATAAAGAAGCTAATCAAGAAGGAGGAAGCAAGGTAAGATGCCCAATCCTTATTCAGAAAGGTAAACAGGATAAACATTGAAAGAGAGAGAATACAGGGAACAGTACAGGAGCTTACCACAGAGGGCCTCTGAAGGACTTTACTCAGCAGAGAATCAATGCAGATGCTGAGACTCATAGCCAAATTTGGGGCAGGTTACAGAGAATCCTATGAAAGAAGGGAGTGATAGTAAGATCTGGAGGGGACAAGAGTTCTACAAGGGTCAACCAAACACAAAAAAAACTGGGCACAGGGTTCTTTTTTGGGACTGATACTCCAACCACAGACCAAGCGTAGAGATAACCTAGAACCCTGCAAAGATGTAGCCCATGGCAGCCGAGTCTCCAGGTGGTTTCCTTAGTAATGAGAAGAGGGGCTGTCTTTGACATGAACTCCTTGGCTGGCTCTTTGATCACCTCTGCCCTGAACAGGGAGCAGACTTACCAGACCACAGAGGAAGACAATGAAGCCAGTCCTCATGAGACCTGATAGACTAGGGTCAGAGGGAAGGGGAGGGACCTCCCTTCATTAGACTTGGGGAGGGGCATGGGAGACAATGAGGGAGGGAAGGTGGGAATAGGAAGGAACAAAGGAGAGAGCAATGGAGGAGGGCTACAGCTGGAATACAAAATGTATAAACTGCAACTAATAAAAAATTTGAAGAATATTTCACAATTAATATAAATTACTTTAAAGTATACAGTATTTCCAAATATTTGTATTATAAAATTTATGAAATTATATGTACTTATGAATAAATGATATAGGCACAAATGTTTTTACTTAGAGGTTATAATAATGAACAGAACCACACTTGAAACACCTAGTAGGCAGCAAAGAGTTTCTCATATATGTCTAAAAAGAATGATGGGCAAATGTTCTTGTTGTGTGTTTGAGAATCTTTTGGATATATGCCTACGAGTGGTATAGCTGGATTAAGCGGTAGCACTATTCCAAATTGTCTAAGAAAGCACCAGATTGATTGCCAAAATGGTTGTACAAGATTACAATCATGGGTAAAATCTCAGAATTGTTTTGATTTGCATTTCCCTGATGATGAAGGACTTGGACCATTTCTTTAAGAGTTTTTCTGACATTTGATAGTTCTCTGTTGAGAATTCTCTATTCAGCTCTGTACCCCATTTTTAACTGGATTATTTGTTTTTTGTTTTTTTGGGTTTTTTTTGCTATTTAACTTCTTGAGTTCTTTATTTATTCTGTGTATTAGCCCTCTATCAGATATAGGGTTGGTGAAGATCCTTTCCCAATCTGTAGGCTGTCCCTTTGTTTTGATGACTGTCCTTTACTTTACAGAAGCTTTTCAGTTTCATGAGGTTCCATCTATTGATTGTTGATCTTAGACCCTGTGCTGTTGGAGTTCTGTTCAGGAAGTTATCCTCTATTCCTATGAATTCTATGCTCTTCCCCTCTTTATTTGTAATAGCCAGAAGCTGGAAACAACCTATATGCCCCTCAGTTGAGGAATGGATACAGAAATTGTGGTACATTTCAACAATGGAATACTACTCAGCAATTAAAAACAAGTAAATCATGAAATTTGCAGGCAAATGATGGGACCTAGAAAAGATCATCCTGAGTGGGGTATTCCAGAAGTAGAAAGACAGACAGGATATATACTCACTCATAAGTGGATATTAGACATATAATATAGGAAAAACATACTAAATTCTGCACATCTAAGCTATTCAAGAAGGAAGACTGTGTAAAATGCTCAGTCTTCATTCAGAAATGCAAAGAGAATCAGCAGCAGAAGATGGAGAAAACGGAACAGGACAGGATCCTACCACAGAAGGCCTCTGAAAGACTCTACCTAGCAGAGAATCAAAGCAGATGCTGAGACTCATAGCCAAACTATGGTCAGATTGCAGGGAATCTTATGAAAGAAGAGAGAGATAGAAAGACCTGGAGGAGACAGGACAAATCCTGTCCTGGTAAGACAGGCACTCCATAAAGAGAGCAACAGAACCGAAAATACTGGACACAGAGGTGTTTTCTGAGACTGGTAATCCAACCATGGGCCATTCATGAAGAATAACTTAGAACCCCTGAACAGATATAAGCCATGGCAGTTCAGTCTCCAATTGGTTCCCTAGTAATGGGAACAGGGACTGTCTCTGACATAAAATGATTGTCCTGCTCTTTGATCACATCCCTCTCAGTGGGGAACAGCCTTACCAGGCCATAGAGGAAGACAATGCAGCCGCTCCTGATGAGACCTGATAGAATAGGATCAGATGGAAGGGGAGGAGGACCTCCCCTATCAGTGAACTGGGGGAAGGGCATGGGTGGAGAAGAAGGAGAGAGGGTGGAATTGGGAGGGGAAGCAGGAGCGAGCTATTGGTGGGATACAAAGGGAATAAACTGTAATCATTAAAAATAAAATATTATAATTAAAAAAAGTGAGTAGAGTGAGGTAAATGAGTTTAATTCCACCATGATAAAATTCATATCCAAAATACAGATATTTGTTTAATGTCTAAATATAAAAATTCGTAATGGTATAGGCTATCTTCTCTCTTACACATTTCAAGAGTAAAAGTCTTAATAATTTCAGTGCTAGAGTATTACTTACTAAGCATAATACCTGACTAGCATCTACACAATCTTGGGTTCTAACCCGAATGCTGCAAAAATGAAGCATGGTGGTTGATACATGTAAACCCAGAAATGGTGAAGAACAAATAGAAAGATCAGAAGGTCTAGTGTTCTAAATACTTATTTACTACATTTGAATATGAGAGTCTATCTTAAAAATAAATGAATAAATTATAGTTACCTCATTTACATAACTGAAAGAACTATTATAATATAAAGGAAACTATAATTATCACCAACAAAGTATTCTTCATATATTGTAAAGGCAAATGTGATAATAATTTTAATACATTTAATTATTAATATGGTGATATTACAAAATATCTTAGACTGGAAACTTTCCAAGCAAGAGAAATTGATTGCTTAGTTTAGAGATTTGGAAGTTCATGATTCAGGTCTATCAGAACTCTTATGAAGAATTAATTCTATTTGTAAGGACCTGGCCTTTATTTCATACCCATCTCAAATATATCACCTTTTAAGACTGCCACTCTGATGATAGATATCTGCATATGAAATCTAGGGGAACATATTCAGACTCAGATGAAAATGAATTTGGGATAGCAAACATGTATCATTAAATTCTTACCACCAATATTGTAATAACCCCAATAACCCTAAGTCTAAAATTGGATGCATAATGCAAATCACTCTTTTTATAAACTCATGTGGCTTAAAATCTTATATGCCCGTTTAATGCTTAGAATATTCATTCGAGTTAGAAGAAGAATCTAGCTAGGTCAGAGGAGAGTGTATATTTCAAACACATTGCTTTTAAGTGATTAAGTCTATTGTGATCCTCATGATAGAGAAATTGCAAAAAATCATGATCATCTGATAATGCAAATAGAGTATAAAATAATTTGTAAATGATCATTATGTTTAATTCAGAAGAATTATTTATGTGTGAATCTAAAATACTCTTTTAAAAGAAAATTTTAAATAAAATCCTTTGAACTTGGCAATATACAGTACCCTCTGTATATTATTTCCATGGCACAGGATTAATTTAAAAGGTAAATAGCAAAAATTCAAATAACCCAATTAAAAAATTGGGTACAGAGCTAAACACAGAATTCTCAATAGAGGAGCATCGAATGGCAGAGAAGTATTTAAAGAAATGCTCAACATCTATAGTCATCAGGGAAATGCGAATCAAAACAACCATGAGATTTTGCATTATACCCATCAAAATGGCTAAGATCAAAAACTCAAGTGAAAACACATGCTGGAGAGGATGTGGAGAAACAGGAACCCTCCTCCATTGCTGGTGAGAATGTAAACTTGTACGATCACACTGGAAATCAATCTGGCACATTCTCAGAAAATTTGAAATAGTGCTACCTCAAGATCCAGGTATATCACTCCTAGCCATATAGCCAAAAGATGCTCAAATATTCAAAAAAGACATTTGTTCGACCATGTTCATAGCTACTTTATTTGTAATAGCCAGAAGCTGGAAACAACCCAGATGTCCCAGAGTTGCAGAATGGATACATATATTGTGGTACATTTACATAATGGAATAACACTCAGCAATTAAAAACAAGGAAATCATTAAATTTGCAGGTAAATGGCAGGATCTTGAAAAGATCATCCTGAGTGAGGTATCCCAGAAGCAGAAAGACACACATGGTATATACTCACTTATAAGTGGATATTAGACATATAATATCGAATAACCATTCTAAAATCTGCATACCTAAAGAAGCTAAGCAAGGAGGACACTGTGCAAGATGCTCAATCTTCATTCAGAAAGGCAAATGAGATGGACATTTGGAAAAGGAGAAAACAGGGAACAGGACAGGAGCTTATCACAGAGGGCCACTGAAAGACTCTACCCAGCAGGGTATCAAAACAGATGCTGAGACTCATAGCCAAACTTTAGGCAGAGTGCAGGGATGAAAGAATGGGGAGAGAGAAAGACCTGGAGGGAATATGAGCTCCACAAGGAGAGAATCAGAATAAAAAAATCTGGGTCCAGAGGTCTTTTCTGACACTGGTACTCCAACCAAAGACCATGTGTGAAGATAACCTAGAACTCCTGCCAGAAGTAGCCCATGGCAGCTCATTGTGCAAGAGTGTTCTCCAATAGTAGGAACAGGGTCTGTCTCTGACATGAACTCAGAGGCTGGCTATTTGATCACCTCCACGTGAGGGGGGGGGGGCGCAGCCTTACTAGTCCACAGAGGAAGACAATGAAGCTAGTCCTGATGAGACCTGATAGACTAGGGTCAGATGGAAGAGGAGGAGGTCCTCCCCTATCATTGGACTAGGGGAGGAGCATAGGAGAAGAGGGAGGGTGGGTGTGAATGAGAGAGGATAGGGGAGGGTCTACAGCTGGGATACAAAGTGAATAAACTGTAATTAATAAAAATAAACTATCCTAAGTGAGGTATCCCAGAAGCAGAAAGACACACAAGGTATATACTCACTCATAAGTGGATATTAGAGATATAATATAGGATAAACATACTAAAATCTGTACACCTAAGGAAGCTAATCAAGAAGGAGGACTCTCACTAAGATACTCAATACCCATTCAGAAAGGCAAACAGGATGGACATTGGAGGAGGAAGAAAACAGGGAACAGAACAGGAGCCTACTACAGAGGGACTCTGAAAGGATCTACCCTGCAGGATATTGAGGCAGATGCAGAGACTCATAGCCAAACTTTGGGTACAGTGCAGGGAATCTTATGAAAGAAGTGGGAGATAGTAAGACATGGAGAGGATAGGAGCTCCACAAGGGCAGTGACAGATCCTAAAAGTCTGGGCACAGGGGTCTTTTCTGAAACTGATACTCCAACCAAGGACCACTCATGGGGAGGGCCTGAAATCCCTACACAGAGGTAGCCTATGGTAGTTCAATATCCAAGCAGGTTCCATAGTAATGGTGACAAGTACTGTCTCTGACAGGAACTCATTGGAGTGCTCTTTCATCACCTCCCCCTGAAGGCAGAGCAGCCTTGCCAGGCCACAGAGGAAGACAATGCAGCCAGTCCTGATGAGACCTGATAGACCAGGATCAGAGGGAAGAGGTGGAGGACCTCTCTTATCAGGGGACTGGGAGAGGGACACGGGTGGGGAAGACGGAGGGTGGGATCGGGAGAAGCAGAGGGAGGGAGGTACAGGGGGGATACTAAGTGAATAAACTGTTATTAATAAAAATTTAAAAAACAATAAATTAAAAATTTGAAAAAAAATTGAGAAGATTGAGAATATGTAAATCAAATATGGTAAAATAGTCAGGAAAATAATATTAATTTGTAGAAATTGTCATATCTTAGGTTTGTGGTCATAAATAAATAAATTTTGGAGGAACTAAGTTGAAAAAAGTAATAAAAGTTTGAAATGCCTTGTTTTAGGCAGTTATGTTCTAAAGAGTTCATGAATTATCAGTTGTGGGTTAATGTTATCGACTTCTAATTTCATTTATAAGTATGTGTAAAGTCAAAATAGTACATAATCTAACACAAAGCATACAAGTCAGAGGCAAAAAAAATATAAGTCAAGAAATATTGCATAGATATTTTTATCAACTGAGCATTCTTCCAAACCAGGAAGTAGAAATGGAAGTTTTGTCTAAGAATGAAAATGTGCTATGCACATGATTTACTGATAATTGTTAGTCCATTCAGCTACAATCATGTTATAAAATCATGTAATTATTCAATTATATTTTTGTCCAATTATTACATTATTACGTTTTTCATACATTTCTTTCAAAAACTAAGGAGTGTTGCAGGATTGTATAAAATTCAATTTTAAGGAAAATTTTCATAATGATAATATCTTTGCATGTAAATCAGAATAACATAAATATTACAAATATAAAGGTATGCATTCATGAAAAAAACTCACAAAAGGACAAAAAAAATCATCCAGATTTATCATTTTTATCTAGGTTTTTCATTTCAATGAGAATATAAAAAACAACATTTGGATCAGAAACTGTGTCTACATTTGACAATGTACATGTCATAGTACAAGGTTGAATCTCATAATTTGAAAAGAGCAGAACAAACATTGTTAAAATGTGTCCTTTTCAATTAAATACAAATGAATTTAGATTATCTAGGCTTTTGTCAGGTATTAGAAAGAAAATGTTCCTTTCAATTTGCCTTAGCTTAAATATAATACAACATGACAAACATTAAATGATAACTGGAGATTTCTTTGTCAAAAAAATGTATTTGTTTTAATTTCTATGGAAATCTACACTCAAAGTAACATATAGTAAACAATAGGAGGGCTTTTAACATTAAATATATGTTTGTGTGGAAATATACCCATATCACACCTAAGAACAAAACAACTGAAATAGGGCTGAGGGTTCCTGAAGCAATTCATTTTATACAGTGAACACTGGAGACATGGCTGATCATAAATGCTCTGTGATCCACTTTCATAATCTATTAATTAAATTTCACATTACAATGTGCATGCACGTTACATTCTGGGAATGATATAAAGGTCTGAATGAGGAAAATCCTAATGAATATCAGGTTTTGACAGTTTACTACATGCTAGTTACCACACTAATATTTATTAGCAACATTTCATTTTATTGCACCCTAAAAATTGGTCTACTCTGAGACAAAAGTAAACACCCTAGACCACTATGGCAGTCCTGTCAAACAGCCTGTTATTTCTTTCTTCTTCCACTGAGCTAATAGTTCATTAATAGGTGCAGCTTTGGGCTTTTTGAAATCTTCATTTGTAGTCAAAACAATTGGCTGGGCCTAAATTACAACAGGAACCCTGAAAGATTTAGAACTATTCGAGAAATGATTTTCCACATAAAGGGTTTACAGTGTTTTTATCAGGCATTGCATAGTACAGTAAATCTAGTGTGGTTTGAATAAGAATGGCCCATAGACACATATATTTTAACGCTTAGTCCTCAGGCTGCAGTTCCGCTTAAGAAAGAATAGGAGGTGTGGCCTTACTGAAGAAGGTGTGGTCTTGTTGGAGGAAGTGCATCACTGGAGGTGGGGTTAGAGGTTTCCAAAACCCAAGTCAGGCCCTGAGGTCTCAACTTCTGCTGCCTGCAGATTTAGTTGTGAAATTTTCAGCTATGGCTCAGCACCAGCTGCCATGCTTCCTGCCATGATGTAATCTGAATGTAATCAAGGCCCAAGTAAATGTTTTCTTTTATCAGTTTTCATGGGCATGATCTCTTTTCAAAGCAATAGAAAAGTAATCAAAACACTTAGCATAATACTGGTGGCTGAAGTAGAAAGAACTTTCTATTGTTATTTTGCAACCAAAAATCAAAATAGCTTCTAACTCTGTTTTAATTTTGTGTCCTAATTCATACTGTAGTCTTAGATTTTGCAAACATCTCTTTTCAAAATGTTCCTGAATGCCTTTTCCTCCCTTCCAAGGCCCCTTCCCCACCTTATAGGTAGGAGTTTAGTAAGGGAAGGAGCTGTATACCTTCTTTGTCTACTTCCTGCTTATAAGGGTTGGCTGTTCCTTTGGGGATTACTAAACTCAGTCTTCAGGATACCAGCAGTCTAATCAAAGAGCAAAGCAGCAGCTGCAACAGGCATCAGCTGCAATATGCACCAAAAACAAGGGAATGATTCAGTAAGAGTGGATAGACTCTACCCAAATGGCTCACTGAAGCTGCAAAACTCTGCCAAAGCAGCCCAGTAAGTTCTCTGGATCTTTTCTCTCTGTGAACACAGCTAAGGATATGAACCAAAGCAATACAAAAACTTAGAGATGCAGAAAACCTTATCTCGCTGTCTGTGGGCTCTATTTAACCTTTCTCAGAGTCCACAATGTTTTGCAGCTCACAAAAACTATGCCACTCCGAGAAGATAGCTTTCAGCTAACCAACATCACGTACCCTTTCAAGGTGGCTGTTTTCTGCAGGGGAAAATCATACCCATACCTCACACTTGGGACCAAAACAAACAAACAAACAAAAAACATATTCACATAACACTTCTGAGTCCCCAAAGAAACCAGAAACTTCGAAGCTCTCACTCATTAAAAAGTGCCACCCCCAGACAATTAGAAACTATGAATGAAACTGAAAATTTATCAGATGTGGATAATAAGTAACTGTGGGGTTTATCCCCCAACAGATACATCTGCAATACAAATATCCATGGAGAATGCTCAGAAAAACTAAGAAAGGGCAGAAAGATTATAAGAGTCAGGTGCCCAGGATGCTGCTCTGATACAGTCTTTGAGATATTACAAGAACACTGCAGTCTTAAAGTGTCAACTATATTGTTCACTAAGTAAGGCCTCCATAGTGACAATACCATTCAATTTGCAAATGTAAATGGGGAAGATTTCACAAGACCCCACCATAAGCTGAAAAGTAATTGGCAACTACTGAGAAATGGAGAATCCTTTTTCTACAGGATTGCTGCTAGGTTATCCAATCACAGTTGGTCAACATGAAATACATGTATAGAAAAGCAACATCAAGTGGACTTACTAGGTTAAAAGATACCTCTCTCACTCGCTCTCTCGTGTTGTGTGTGTGTGTATGTGTGTGTGTGTTTGTGCTTGTGTAAGAGAGAGAGGCAGACAGAGAGAGAGAGATGGTAGAGCTTGGAGAGAGGAGAATGAGTTGTGGAAATGGTGTAAATTTTTGTAAAGGAGTCAAGAGTGAAAGACATTTTGTCAAGCCTATGTACAAAACGAAATAAAAATGTAGTAAGTACAAATTTACAGAGGCTAAAATCAACTTTACAATATGAAATATCCAAATAAGTGGTATGGAAAATAATATATTTTGACATATAATTTTTTTGTTTTAATCTAATAAGGTGATTGCAAGGACCTCTCTACAGCCATTTTTCAGTATCCCTAAAAAATTGATTCTAGGATTCATTTTATACACATTTTTATACAAATCCAATATTATCAAAATCTAAAAAAATCATATATTTGGCATAATTTACACTTACTTTTTTTGTATTCCTTAAATCAACTGTAAATTTATTTGTAATAGTTAAGCTAGTATGAATACTATATAAATACTGCCTAATCTTGTTTTGGAATAATCAAAAGAATAAATGTACAAAATACAAACAGACACACACAGACAGACAGACACACACCCAAGAGCCATCATTAAAACAAATATTTTTAATCAGAGCTTAGTTGATTCCACAAACATATAACTGATAGATATGAAACATCAATTATAAACCAGGCATTACTTGAGAAGCCACTGCGAAGTGAAAGGCTTTTCAAACCCACCTTTAATTGGCCTGCCCAGCATTTCCTAGGTCACATAATCAAGATTTAAATCATTCCAGGAAACATTTGATATCTCAGTGCCCAGTTCAAGGAAAGCATCCATTTCCTCATGCATCTACCTATCAGCTCATGTTTCTCTTGAATGTGACTGTCTCATAAAGTACTGTTTGATGAGACCAATGGAAACAATTTGAACTTATTTGACCCAATTGCTTATTTGGATCATTTTTGTTATTGTTGTTTTTGTTTTATATGTTTTCTTCTTGACTTTCATTGGCAATGTTATAGCATACATTAAATGTACAAGTCCTGTTTTGCCAGGGTTCCTATGTATCTACTATACATAACACTAATCTTCATCCACTTGACCAAATAATTATATTTATACCCAAATAATTCTTTAAGAAGAATAGTATAAATTTGTCTAGATTTAAACTGAAAATGTTTAAATTATAATATTTGATTCAATTTATCCCTAAGTTCTCTATCAACAATTGCTTATCACTCTATGAAACTTTATTAAGTCATTTCTATCATAGGATTTTCTCTATTTAAAACATCTCTGAGATCATCATGTCTTTTGTATTTTTCCATAGACAAATAGTAAGTCTTTAGGATTGTTTGTCTGACCTGATGCATCAAAACTCACTCTGTCTTCTTCTACACACAGAAAATTCAACTTCTACGCTATACCTGCTCTACAACTCACTCTTTAAATAAATGTTTTATAGCACTGCTTGAATCATTAGTTTTAGTTACTAAAGATGAAAAGTAATATATGGAATTTAGACCAAAATGATAAAGGCAGTGTTTTTCAAAAATAATTGCATTTTTAAACATTTTAAGGATTTTGTAATAAGGAAAACACATTGCATATCTTAATTATATGTATAATCTTGGCAGAAACAGAATGAATAGAAAGCAGAAAATTGACAAGATAGATCTGAATACAGTAGACTGTGACTCTGTAGGGATGCTTTTTTAAAAAAAAAATGTTCCTTTTAAATGTTTATAACACATTACAGTGAGTCATCTGCAGACTTCTCAAATGAGACACCGTGGGCTCTCTGTTTAGTTTATATTTGAATAAAACTAGTGTCTTTTTAATTTCACAGTTTCATCTACCAACAGCATAATAGAATCAAGGATTTCAATTTAGAGACTATGTTCTCAAAACAAGAGGGTTTCTGGCAATTTGTACATACAGATTGTGTTTCTGAAAACACCATAGGGTGATTTACAAATTTACTCTTGCTTTCAGCTAGAGAGTTGGAACCTGGTATATGAAGAAATGGTTCAGAAAGCAAGAGGGGAAAAAGGAGGTGGTTGACTTGGCTGGAAATGGTTTTCTTCCTGGATCATTCCTTCCAAGAGTGAGTAGGTAGAAAGAACATATAGAAATTCTCTCTGTATTGAATATTGATCCATGTGCAATGTGATGTTTTATAAACAGAACTGAAACATCTATTTAAGGAGTAAACTGAACCAGCTAAACAAACAACCAACCAAAGAAAGTTAATAGACATTGATATTGGGGCCTTAGGGGTTTGAATTCAAGTTATTTTATTCCATTTATATTCACCAATGTAGCTTCCTCTCATCTCATTTTGTGGTGTCTTGATTAACTCTATTATAGTTCTTGGGAAAGGACTCCTGTTGCTGTATACCACAAGCAAAAGCCTAGGATTGTATACTGTTAAACATTCTCAGAGCTAATATAATTATCGTATATTAGTAATGGATTACAGTCACGATCTTGCAGCATCTCTATAGGAAGAAATACATTGGAGAAAACATTCTGTCTAATCACATGCTCAATAAATTTATACTGTGTTCATGTTGTATGACAAAAACTGCTTCTGATACTGGAGATAGGAAGCAAACAAAACAGACAAAAACTTCAGCCTTCATGTAATTCCTGTTATAAGTAGACAGGAGATGCAATGACCAAAATAATTTGGTAAACTATAGAATGTGTTAGTGGGTGGTAGTGTCACGGACACAAAGTAAAGCAGAGAAGGAGAAAGGGATGGGATTACACTTGGGTTGTAATTGTACTTCAGAGTCTTTTTTGTTTGTATGCAAATTTATTTTATCTTCAGCCAAAGTAGTATATATGTACTTTCCTCAAGTGCTAAATGAGGTTAATGAAGGAAATGAATTATTAATGAATTCGCTGCACACACAAATGTCACTCATTTTCAGATGCCTGTAACATTAGTCTCTGCATGCAGTGATGCATGAGCACAAGGAACTAGGACCTCAACTATGGTACTGTTGAGTGAATAATTCACATATTATTTGATCCATGCAATTTATCTCTTGATTAAATTGAATATAGTTTAAATTGTAACTTCCCATATTGACCAGGTCAATAGCATTCAATTATTTTTCTATCCAGCCTCATTCATGTATTTTAGAAACTAACTATAGCATTTCACATGCAAATGATAGCAACCCTTAAAGAAAGAGTAATGAAGAAATTGGGGGTGGTGTCTCATATCAGGAATTTTTTTTTCTTTTGTCTGCAAATTAACTTAATTTTTCTTATTTCAGAAATATATGTATAGTAAAACTGTTCAACATATTTTAATAGTTGCACATACATTATTCTTTACCCCTTGAGTTAATATATTTCTATATATCCAGACCAGCAATTTATTTTTATATATTTATAAGCAAACCACACATAAAATTAAAGTGGAGATGTAACAATGCAAAGCAGAACTATTCTTAATAATATGCTGAGGAAATAGATTCAATTTTTATTTCATTTAAAAATAATTCTCAATATTAATTCAAAGTTTTAGCATAAAATTGGAAGTAGAACATTTCATCCATAACCTGTACATTTACTATTCTCAGAATAATGGATCCTCCCTCTGCCTGTGGTAACAGGCTGAGTATTCTGCCTACACATCAAGATTCCAGCAACCTAACTCAACAGAGCCAACCAAATCTTTCCTTTTTTGTCTCTAGATGATAATGACCAACATTTTTGACTTCCCCTATGCAACTTAGTACCCCACTTACTGAGAAAGAAAGCCTGCTGATAATGAAACATCATACTAAAATTGTATTTCACAGATTAATAAGACACACATCACCAAAGAAGGTACCACTTTAAGTCTCTCACATACAATTATTTAAGAGCAATAAGAAAAATGTGAGCTTCCAATGTAAATCTCTTAAAAAGAAATGAATGTTTGTTATAGTAAAATCGAGTAGCTCTGTCATAAATAAAATTTCATGGTTTTAAATCCACAGAAAAACTTGACATTATGCACCATCACACCCTAACAATACCTCCTACCGCATAGTTTCTTGACAGTGAATCCCTGCAATCATTTTGCAATCCTGGGACCTTTACATTTTTGCAAAAACTAACTTGAAGCTATTGCAGATTTCTTATTTACTGATGTTTTCATGAGTGGACAATGAACAGCACTCAGACCAATAGAATTTTTCAGATCAATCTGCACATAAATTGTAGGCATGTAATGTGTTTCTGCAGCACAACCAACTCAAGATATAGTTCTCAAAAGCCATTCTATTTTGGGTGAATATTGCAGCCTAAGAAGCTTATGAGAGTCACCAAACTCAACTTTGCTCCACAGAACAATCCAGTGACAGCAATTTATGAATCATAATTCCCTGAACTACCAGTTCAAAATCTATTATGAAGTATTTGGTCTCCAAGAGTTGAATATGCTTGATTCCTTTGATTGGCAAGAAAAAAAATGCTTCTTAAAAATGTGTTAAGTATGTCTACTTCTGAAATATGAATAGGCCAAAACTTACCTGAGTGTTGGATTTAAAATGTGTAAACCCTGACAGATGTAGAGAGATTTACACATGGACACAGGAAAAAAAGAGCAGATCTAAAAACATTGGAATATTTTAATGTTCACACAATCCTGGGGACTCATTCTTTTAATCCCAGAACTCAAGTGGCAGTAGAGGACTCAACAGGACTATCTAGCGATGTTTTAAAATGAATATAATAAAATACAAAAGTAAGTAAATAGGGAAAGTCCATTACAGCAGCTATATTTGCATTTCCCTTATCACTAATGATATTGAGCTTTTCTTTAAGTGCCTCTCAGCCATTCTATGGGAGGATGGCTTACCTTTGTAAGGACTAGCAGAAGAAAATGGAGCATAAGATGTGTATGCGGGGGGGGGGGGGTTACCAAGTTGAGATGAGGGAAAGGGTTACTATCAGTAGGTAAAGTGAATAAATTAAAAATCAACAAAGCCGAAGCTATAGTTGCAGCTTAGGAATAGAAAGTAGCAACATTTTTCTTTTTTTCTTTATTTATTGTTTTATTATTATTAATTACAATTTATTTTCTTTGTATCCCAGCTGTAGCCCCCTCTCTCATTCTCTCCCAATCCCACCCTCCCTTCTTCATCTCCTTCCTGCCCCTCTCTAAGTCCACTGATGGAGGAGGTTCTTATCCCCTTCCATCAGGTCTCTTCAGGGCTGGCTACAGTGTCCTCTTCTCTGGCCTACCAAGGCTGTTCCTCCCTAGGGGGTGGGGAGGCGTCAAAGAGCCAGCCATTAAGTTCATGTTTGAGACTGTCCCTGTTCCCCTAACTAAGGAATCCACTTGGATACTGAGCTGCGATGGGCTATATCTGGGCAGGGCCTCTAGGTTATATCCACTCATGGTTCTTGGTTGGAGAAACAGCCTCAGAAAATACCCCTGGGCCCAGTTATATTTGAAAAGATAATCCTGAGTAAGATATCCCAGAAGCAAAAAGACACACATATATATACTTACTTATAAGTAGGTACTAGACCTATAAGATAGGATAAACATACTAAAATTTGTACACCTTAAGAAGATAAACAAGAAAGAGGACCTGGGTTAAGATGATCAAACCTCACTTACAAAGACAAATGGGATTGACATTGGAAATAGGAGAAAACAAGTAACAGGACAGGAGCCTACCACAGAGGGCCCCTGATAGACTCTTCCTAGCAGTGTGTCAAAGCAGATGCTGAGAATCATAACCAAACCTTGGGCAGAGTACAGGGGTTCATATGAAAGAACAGGGAATTAGTATGTCCTCGAGAGGACAGGAGCTCCACAAAGAAAATAGCACCATTTTAAGTGAAAAAAATGTTCTAAAAACTAAAACATGGTATTTTGAGACACATATACCACTTTCTCAGTTCTTAACATTAGTGACTTTGATTCTCATGAGAGTTTTAAATGAAATCATAGGGCAGCCTACCACAGAAGTCCTTTGAAATACTCCACCCAGCAGGGAATCCAGGCAGATGCTAAAGACTCACAGCCACACTCTGGGCAGAGAGCAGGGACTCTATTTTTTTTTATTTTTATTCACTTTGTATCCCCCCCCCATAGCTCTGTCCTCCCTCCCCTCCCAATCCTTCCCTTCATCCCCCTTCTCCACACATGCCCCTCCCCAAGTCCACAGATAGGGGAGGTCTTCTTTTCCTTCCTTCTGATCCTAGTCTATTACATCTCATCAGGAGTGGCTGTATTGTCTTCTTCTGTGGCCTGAAAGGCTGCTCCCCACTCAGGGGGAGGTGATCGAAGAGCAGGCCAATCAGTTCATGTCAGAGGAAGTCCCTGTTCCCATTACTGTGGAACCCACTTGGACACTGAACTGCCATGGGCTACATCTGTGCAGGTGTTCTAGGTTATCTCCATGCATGGTCCTTGGTTGGAGTATAAGTCTCAGAAAAGAAATGTACTCAGATTTTTTTGGTTCTGTTACTCTCCTTGTGGAGCTCCTGTCCTCTCCAGATCTTACTATTTCCTACTTCTTTCATAAGATTCCCTGCACTCTGCCTAGAGGTTGGCCATAAGTCTCAGCATCTACTTTGATAGTCTGCAGGGCAGAGCCTTTCAGAGGCCCTCTGTGGCAGGCCCCTAACTTGTTCCCTGTTTTCTCCTTCTGATGTCCAGTCTCTTTGCCTTTGAGCATTTTAGCCACAGTCCTCCCTCTTGATTAGTTCATTTAGTTGTACAGATTTTAGTAGCTTTATCCTATATTGTATGCCTGTATGAGTGGGTATATACCTTGTGTGTCTTTCTGCTTCTGGGATAGCTCGTTGAGGATGATCCCTTCCAGTTTCCAATGATTTACCTCAAAATTTTGCAATCTCTCCCTCAGTACAGGGACTCTTATGAAAGAGTAGGGGGATAGAAGGACCTGGAGGGAACAGGTGCTAAATAAAACGACCAGCAGAACCAACAAATCTGGGCTCAGGGGTGTCTACAGATACTGATGCACCATGAATGGTGAGGATCTAGACCCCACTCAGATGGAGCCAATAAGCATCTTAGTCTCCATGTGAGTTCCCTAGGAAAGGGAACAGGGACTGTGCCTGACATGGATTCTGTTGCCTGTTGTTTGATTACTTCCCCCTGGCTGGGTGGCCTTACCAGGCCACAGAAGAAGAGGATGCACACATTCCTGATGAAACCTAAAAACCAGGTCAAATGGTAGGGCAGAAAGGATCCCCCTGTCACTAGAGGAAACAAGGAGGGATAGTGGGACAGGGAGGAGAGTAGGGAGGGGGCTACAATTGGGATATAAAGTAAATAAATTATAAAAAGTAAAAAAAAAGAAAAATGCTCTAATATTTTACTGAGTAAGCAAGAGTATTGTCATCGTGTTCTTACTTGTAAACATATAACTATATGTTTATTAGCAGCCTTGCTAGGCCACAGAGTAAGACATTGCAGCCAGTCCTGAAGAGGCCTGATTAGCTAGGGTCAGATGAAAGGGGAAGAGATCCTCCCCTTCTTAGAGAAGAGGAGGGAGGAGATGAGGAATGGAGGGTGGGATTGCGGGGGAATGAGGGAGAGGACTACAGCTGGGATACAATGCAAATAAACTGTAACTAATATAAAAAATTAAGAAGAACATCAGAGAAAAAAGGAATGTTTCATTTCTTTACCACTTTTATACCTGGAAGCTATATCATAAGCAAAATTTATTTGATCAAATCTATACAGTAGTGAAAAATTAAATGTTGATCTTCAAAGATTGATTAAGAATATTTTTAATAACCAACTTTAATTGAAATTCAGTAATGATATTATAATTACTTACTTCTATTTATCATTCCATAGTTATCAGTTAAGAATTAATATTTTCTGTATATATCAAAGTCAGGCAGGCATATCTTAGATTTGTGTGTAATTTAAGCAGCAAATTGACAATATCTGGTACTTTAATGCAACATGATATGGCACTGATTGTAAGATCAAGGTTACGGAATTTGACACAGGTTCTTTATGCATTAAAAAGTTGCAATAATTAATTCATGACTGCAACTGATTATATTTTGATGCACTTTGAACTTCAAAATTGGAAGATCTATAGTGTCCTCTTAATTAGTTCATGGAACAACACAGAAATAAACAATAGACATGGGATGTACATAAAATTGAATACAGATGCCTGTTCTTAGCATTAATTTTCATTAGGTACCATTTTTAAATTACATAATTATTTGAGATAAAATGTATTATTTCACTGCAAAACAATAATGTCCATCTGTAAAATTACTTTAAATTCAGCTATTTGTTCATTGGATGAAATTGAAGCATCATGTAAGTATTATGGAAAGGGTTGAATTTTTATTTAAGTATTTAAACACTGGCTTACTCTACATTAAAGAAAAAGTTTATAAGAAATTATTGTATTTTAATTGTCTAACCATTTACTCAAAATTACCCAATTGAAATTCAATACCAAGGGCTAACTCAAAAGGACCAGTAATATGATGATGAATCAACTTTTTCATTAATGCTGTCAATTGACAAAAAAAATGTCTATATATACTTTTTGGTTTGGTATGTTACAAACATAATTAAACTTCATTACCAAAAGAAAAAACATACACTTATATTTATCTTCTTCAAGAAAGTGTATAAAGGGAAATATAAATCTTGTAAGAAAATCAAAATCATTAATAAAATATTTTAAAAAATCAAAATCTCAGTTCAAATTTAATATTACCTTTTAAAAAGCCCAGACACAGTGTTTTGGGCTCTCTCGCATTCCAGGAATATCTTTAAAATTATTCCTAGAAGCTTTATATGTAGCAAGCAATTTTATTAAAAATTGTCCATAATTGTATAAAATTGCAAGGTAATTTAAATAGAATGTTATGTTATTGATAAATAACATAAATAGATAGAATGTTATGTATTTTACATATATTAATTTATGAATATTGTAAAAACATAAAATTGTCTCATTTTTCTAATTGTACAACAAAAAGCATACACTGTATTGCCAGCTTCCTTGATTCATCAATTGTCCTCAGATAAATTGAATTAAAGTAGTTTCTATTCAGATAGAAAATGAGTTAATAATATTTGTTTCTTATCTGATAACATTATACCTAAAACTCTTTGATCACCTACCCCTGGAGGGTACAGCTTTGCCAGTCCTGAAAGAAAAATGATGCAGCCAGCCATGATAAGAATTGATAGACTATGGTCTTATACCCCTCCCCTATCAGTGAGCTATGGGAGGGGCATAGGAGAAGAAGTGGGAGGATGGATGGGATTGGGAGGAGGCAAGGAAGGGCTACAGCTAGGACACAATGTGAATAAATTGTAGTAAATACTAATATATAAATAAATTAATTAAAATTTAAAAACTATATATACCAATACTCATGGGTTCTTTTTTTTTTTTTAAATGAGTCCATAGGAAAAAAAGACCAGTATAACTGATGGATATAAATTGTTATTGCAAAACCAAACTGAATCTTCACTTACTTGATCTGAATTTCAAAATTAATCTTAAAAGAAAATAATTTTATGCAGAATTTTCTTCAGGGTTAAAATGTCACCATCATGGCCTACTATTTAGTGATTTGGGAAAGGATCTATAACTGAATAAATTTTCAGAACAGAAACTCTTAGAATAATCCCTTAGTGTTTAAAATAATATGAAACTGTCTGTACCCTAATGTTTGAATTTTGCCTACCACAAAGATGAGCACTGTCATAGAAGCTGACATTAGCACTTGAGCTGGATAGGTCATCTCCCATGTGACTGGCCTTTTAATTCCTTCTTCCAATTTCACCTCCACTTTAATGCAAAACGATAGCCATACCTTTCCAACAAGGTCTTCATTAAATATAAATCATAAGCCAAAAATCATTAATAAATATTTGTTGGCATACAGGTAAGATTCCAACAAGCAGGGTCAATGTCAATTTGCATTTATGTTGCCAATTATTTAGACAACAAACACATTAAATTTAAGCATCAGGTGTTTTCACTAAAGGAATAAAAAAGAAACAAATGATGATTTAATGCTGAGGTTAGGTGTATAAGATAAAGTTGTTGTTCACTAAGTACTTACCTGATACAAAATAACAATTTTTGTCTTTCATTTTGTAAGCAATGTATCAATGTGCAGCCCAAAAAACCTTTGATTTATAATTAATCCACCTCAGCTTCAGAATGTGGTCATTTCAGGGGAGTGCCAGCACTGCTGGCCAATCCCTAGACTTTAGCAGTGGGAAAGAGGAAATAGACAATATTTCCTAATACCAGAAAGTTTCTTTAGTAATTAGGAAATGATATGCTAAATTTTTCCCCAGAGGTAAAATATTTTCTTTCCATAATATATATGTTATACATATATTTGTCCATTGTATAATTTCTAAACACATATGTATGTCTTTCCAGTTATGAAGTTCTTAATGTTTACCTACCTCCAATTCTGTGACAATGCCTACAATATTTTGTGGAGAAACTGTTACAAAATTATTATTCCCACTACAAATATTTTCTTTTTTTCCTAATTTATAAAGAATTAAAATACATATCTGACCAAAGAGAGAAATTGCACAGAGGCATAAGCCATTTTTTAAAACACATGTCATCATTAAGCTATATGAATGTTCTGATGTAAAGAGAATGGAAAGAGATTATACATTTATATGAAATTATGCATGTATGATTGGGATCAGTTGAAATATGTGATTATTATTACCAATGCATGTGTTATAAAGAATCCAGTTCTTTTATCATAAATTATTATTAGGATCATCAAGCATATGCTATCATTCTCTCATTACTATTGTTTTTATTCACTGGCAGGAAGGTGTACAAATATTTGGCTATGTATGTTTTAGATGTCTATGTGCTACAAACCTAGATATGTATTTATAAGTTAAGCACGCTTAATTTTCAGCTTCAAAAATTAGTCCACTGGCATACCTGAGGGCATAAGCTCATGATGAATCATCAAAAATAACTCTCCAGCTTTCACCCAAGCTTAATGTTCATTTGTTGTATTATAGCTGAGAGAATTTCTTGCATCCTGCCAAAAATACACTTAAATATGATTATGTAAAATCAAGCATTGTAAAACTCAGCTTTTCATACAAATAAAAAATCTTTTCCAAAGTAGATTATTTTCCCTGGTAGAATCATAATAATCAATTTCAATTATATATTTTATTAAGTGTTTCCAAACTTTTATAGACCCAGTACTAATTAAAGAAGAAAAATTTAAAAAGTGTTTGATTCAGGTAATGCTAGAATGTTTGAGTGAGAAGAAAAGCTAAACATGTGTATCTAACTATTGAACTTATACAGAAAAATTTTAAATTATGCCTCAAGGGACAAAACACTGTGTACACAAAACAGTTTTAGTCTATGATCAAGTTAACAGCCAAAATTCTCATGACTTGTTACATGAGTGTTTTTTTAAACTGTTAAATGCAAACTGTAAGAAACAAGTCAATTCATATCATTTACATAAAGACATGTAATGAGCTTGTGGAAATAGTAATGATAAGTTGAATAACAACTCTAAAATTAGTTCTATTCAGGTATGCACCTATAATTAAAGCCAGTATTCACACAAGGAAATAGAAGGGAAACACACTAAGAAAGGAACCACTTGGAGAAAGAGAAAGATTGGAGGAGAATAGAGAGTAAAAAAAAATTAAAATCTTTATGAAAATATACAGTTATCAAACAGTAAAAATGAAAATAATAAAAATTAAGAATTAATAGTAATAAAAAATAAACACAAACTCTGTTTTTTGTAAAAAGTGGCATTCTATCAGCTTAAGTAGTAACTCAATCTATTATTTATTCATGGTGTTGTGCACGCAGTATGACACTTGAACTTATTATTTCAGCCCCTGTGGAATGTGAGGGGGAAATAACAGTTTTCTCTTTTATTTATCTTGACTACAATGCCTAAGTCAACTAAGAATCACTCTGCATTCACAATTTGCAGCTCTTTAATAACAAGGGTATGATGCTAAAATTAAGGTTACATGGAAAGATATTAATTGATTTCAGCTATTGTGATCATGGGCATCCATGGCTATTAAGTAGTGATAAAAAATTATCAAAGACTTCTAAGTCTAGAAGTTATCATAAGTACCTGGAGCATGTCACCCTTGTTAACTTCTTTCTAGAGGTAGTAGCGTGAAGGCAAATGGTGGTTCAGTTGCTGGTCTTTAGGACCAGAGAGAAAGCTTGGGACTGACATGGGCTTTTGAAACCTCAAAGCCCAGCCCTTCTAAAAGTCCAAACCTACTCAAACAAGGTCACATCTCCTAATAATTTTAGTATTTCAGAGAATAACACTCTCTGGTTATTAAACATTCAACTATATGAGCCTATGAGGGCCATTCTTATTCAAACCACTTACCCCCTGGCCCCACAGGCTATATCCATGTCACAGTGCAAACATAAATTTTCTCCAACTTCGAAAGTCTTCTTTATCTATTAATCTCAATACTATTTAAAAGTTCAAAGTCTCTTCTTATTCTCAAGGCAATATCCTAATGGTAACTGCCTGCAAAATCAAAATCGAAAGGCAGATTGCATACTTCCAATAGACTGTGGCACAGAATACACCTTACCACTCCAAAAGGAAAGAATGGAAGGATGAGAAAACACTGAACCAAAACAAGACTCCAACACAGAAGGGCAAACTCTAAATTCTGAATCTCCATGTGTGATGTCCAAAGACTCTTCAGAACTCCAACTCCTTTCAGCATCATTGACTGACACATAATTCTCTTTCTTGCGCTGGTTTTATATTCTGTTATCAGCATTCCTTGGAAGGTATTGCACAACTCTGGTATCTCCAACAAGTAGATGGAGGAAGATATTCCAACACAGTCCAGGCTTGACTGTCAAGACCTTCATGCAAGAGACACATCTGATACTTCTTTGTCTCCAGTGGCTTTCCTAAACTGCAGAGGGAGATTGCACACACACACACACACACACACACACACATTCACCAATGTTAATTAGAGAAAGAATTTCTCTCTGTAGTCTTCACAGTCCTGGACTCTCTGTGTAGACCAGCCTAGCCTCGAATTCACAGAGATTCACCTGCCTCTACTTTCTTGGATGCTGGGATTACAGGCATATGTCATGATGCCTCGCTACAACCTCTTTCCTGTACTCTTGACTCTAACCCTATGGCCAAGTTCTGCTGCTTATTGGGGTTGTTGCAGGATGTCTTCATTCAATTACATCTGCATCGGCTTTCTGTGTTGATGGTTTCCTTCATTGCCTAAGCTTTTATTTATTTATTTTAACTTAGAAGCTTAGCTTGATGGGGGTCTTACCTTGAGATCCTTACTCCTTTTATTAATTGTCATCATTTTCTTGAGAACAGGACTCCTACTTTGCCTTTACTGATGCTCACTTTTTTCCCAACTGTACATTTTATATTTCTTTGCCCAGCTTCCTCCTTTTCAATATAATCTACATATAAGTGATTACTAATAACAAAAAATATAGCCAATACTTGGCTGTCTCAAATTTTTTCAGCCAAAGCCATTAATTGAAAATTCTTTAATTTAGTCTCAGGCAGATCTTTAGGACAAGGGCAAAAGCAGCTACATTCTTTACCAAAGTATCATAAGAATGGTCTCTAAGCCATTTACTAATATCCTTCCCCTTTGTAACTTCTTGAGATGCTCCCCCTCAAAGTTCAAGTTGTTTTCTGCACAGTCTGTCTTTCATGATTCTACCATGACTATGATTAAGCCACTGCTTAAAATGTCCAACTGCTTTTCTAAATCAAAGTCCCAAAGTCTCCTATATTCCTTCAACAAACAGCAGGGTCAAGCCTACCAGAGTAATTTTCAGATCCCTGATACCAACTTCTGCCTTTGCCCCTGTTCTATTACTGTAAAAACTCACCATGATTAAGGCAACTGTTACAAAAGGAAACCCATAACTGGGAAGGGCTTACAGTCTCAGAGACTTGGTCCATTTTCATCATGGAAGGAAGCCTGGCTGCCTACAGTCAGGTTCCAGTGCAGTAAGCTAGGAGCTACATTATGATTCATAGATAAGAAGAGAGCCTGGGCCTGGCTAGGGCTTTTGAAACCTCAAAGCTTAGGACCTATTCCAACAAGGCTGCACCTTCTAAACCTTATAATCCTTTTAAATAGTGCCACTTGGTGATCAATAACTATTCATATATATGAGCCTATGATGTCCATTCTTATTCAAAGAAATAACCTAAATTCAATGTAGTTGCAGTAGGCTCCAAAACTTCTGTAGTAACAAAACAAATTGTGCAGGGAAGTAAAACGCCTTGCGTTCCTTGCATCAGCACTTCCTGATGTGGTTACAAGGAACCAATCTTCCTTCATCAGTAAGTACGTACTTTTAACCACTGAAGCATCCCTCCCGACTCAGTTTTTAATTAAAAATTTTGCAAGAAAGAATAATTTTATCATTCTATGCATCTATTCTGTATCCACAATTTGGATTATTCCTAATTCCTGTGTTGTAGCTGCTCAGAGTATGAAGTCCTTATGCCATCTAGCACCGTGGTCAAAAAAGCTCACATGTACTATCTTGTTTGTGACAGGTGTAATGAACTTTTGTAGCTCAAACTAATATGTTCTAAAACTTTATACGTGAGAAGAAGGGTGCTAAAATGTTTCTACAGAAGCTAAAGAATATTCGATTGTGTATAATTATTGTACTAATTCCTGATTTATACACACATGCACACATGTTTTAGTGACAGCTATATCATAAACTACATCAAGCCTACTTGGCAATGATAAAACTCGTTGATACATCAAAAAGACACACTATTTTGAAATTATCATAATAAATATATATAATAATATATTTCACATGTTTATATATTATAAACAAACTTTATATATTTACCTATTACATAAAATATATTTTACTGAATATATATTTATCTAATATATTAAATATATAATACATTTATAATATATAATTTATTTGTAATATATTATTTACATTATTTTAATATATTTTGTTATATTATTTATATTATTATGTATGCATAATATATATGATCAATCCTCACTTAAAAAGACAAATGGGATGGACATTGGAAATAGGAGAAAACAAGTAACAGGATATATATATGTATATTATATTATATATAATAAAAATAATAATATGTTATATAATATAAATAATATGTATAAATAATAATATACTATGTATTTAATTTTATATTATAATTACATATTTAATTATAATTATAATTTATATTTCTTAATAACATCACAAGTATATATTATATATTTTATAAATAAGTATCAGAATTTTAAAACCATGCAAATAAATTTTGATGAATCGATCTTGTTCAGCCTTGTATCCCCTGATTCAATGGAGGATGAGGCAAGGGATTACAGTTCAAAGCCTGCCTGGCTACATCATGGTTCAAGGCCAACCTGAGCATCTTATTAAGATCTGCTTACATGATAAAGAATAACAGACAAGGCTAAAGGGATTTATTATTATGCTTGAGGTCCTAGGTACAAGACAAATTGTAGCAATACAGAAATTTACACACAAAGCAAAACACAAACACACATACATAAATGCACAAACAAGGAGAAAATCAATGAGAACAATGTTATAGATCATCATAATTCTAAGAGATAAAAGGAGGAATATTAGATTGAACTCATTAAACATGGTGTGATTATCAAAATAAGCAGACTGTTGCCATCAAATATAAACAGTGATTCATCTAATAGAAAATACATTACTTAACCACACCATAGTTCCTGGAAATGAATTATTGAAAGGTATTTGGAAAACCCAAATTTCAAAGAAACTAAGTAATTATAAAGAGAAGATAAAAAGAGGAAATCATGAAATTTGCAGGCAAATGGTGGGACCTGGAAACGATCATCCTGAGTAAGGTATCCCAAAAGCAGAAAGACATACATGGTATATACTCACTTATATAGAGCTATAAGATAGGATAAACATACTGATATCTATACACCTAAAGAACATAAATAAGAAAGAGGACCTGGAGTAAGAGGATTAATCCTCACTTAGAAAGACAAATGAGATGAACATTGGATGGATGTAGGAGAACACAAGTAGCAGGACAAGAGCCTACCACAGAGGGCCTCAGAAAGACTCTGCCTAGCAGTGTATCAAAGCAAATATTAAGACACATAACCAACCCTTTGGCAGAGTTCAGGGAATCATATGAAAGAAGAAGGAGTTAGTATGACCTGGAGAGGACAGGAGCTCCACAAGGACCAAATATATCAGGGCACAGGGATGTTTTATGAGACCGTCTCTCCAACCAAGGACAATGTATGGTTATAACCTAGAATCCCTGCTTGAATGTAGCAAATGGTAGCTCAATATCCAAGTGGGAACCCTAATAAGGGGACCAGGGACTATTTTGGACATGAACTCAATGGCTGGCTCTTCGACACCCCCCCACACCTCCCACCAAGGGAGGAGCAGCCTTGCTAGGCCACAGAAGAGGACGTTGCAGCCAGTCCTGAAGAGACCTAATAAGCTAGAGTTAGATGGAAGGGGAGGAGGTCCTCCCCTATCAGTGGACTTGGAAAGGGGCAGGGAGGAAATGAGGGAGGGATGGGGAGGATACGGAGGGAATGTGGGAGGGGGCTACAGCTGGGATACAAAGTATATAACCTGTGATTAATATAAAATAAAAATGTTAAAAAAAGAAAAAAGAGATAATGATAGATATTAAACAGCCTTTAATTTGTGCAAAGGGAAGTATCTACAAAGTATATCATAGTATCATTAAGATGTGTATGTGTGTGTGTGTGTGTGTGTTGCTATGCTTCTAATCCCTTAACTCAGAAAGGATATCAATAAAAAAAATTCAAAGCTAACCTGTTCTACAAAATATGATATTGTAAATTTTAAAACTTTGTTGAAAAGCTTTAATTTTGTCAAAACATTACTTATAAGAGAATTTATGGTACTAATAATTATTAGAAAGTCAGTTATAAAATCAGTTATCTCAGCTTTAATATTCTTGAGAAATTCATCAAACTTGTTTAAACTATACACTGAAAAAAAGCTAAAATAGTAAGAATTAGATAATGTAAGAATTAAGAGAGTCATAATAAGTATTGCTAGAATAAATATTTAAAATATAATAAAGGAAGAAAATAGCCACTTTATACAAATAAATTGATGTCTTACATGAAATGTACAAATTCATTACAAGATACAAGAACTATCAAGTTTCTTTCTGAGAGAAATTGATAATGTCATTAATTTGTACAAGGTATAGATCTCCTGTAAATTGTTTTTACTTTATGTTTCAGTCAATGAAACAAAACAGAAATTCAAAAAATCCTAAAGAGATTTTGGAAGTATTGTATATGCTTTTGATTCTGATTGTGAGACTGATCTCATAGGTATATGACCATGTGTAAATATTTTCTAAGTATATTCACAAATATTGCATGGATTTTCTGTGAGTATCAGCTCTATCATTCTAATTTTATATTTAAAATAATTTAAATGTAAAAGTATTTTAAAAATCTCCCACATATGGCATAGCAACCAAAATCAAGCATATAGCAATAATGATAAAAAAGAGAAGGTTGTCAATTTGCTAGGTGTGGGCAGTCCTGGAATGGTTAGGAAAGCAAAGACAGAGAGAAGAAATGATGTGATTCTTGATGTCATGATTATTATAAGTGACACAATCTAATTATAGCTGTGTAGGAGTTTATATTGCTTGCATTAAGTAGCTTGAATTGAAGTAGGAAGGTCTACCCATTATGTTTGACAGAACTCCCTGGCAGGGATCTTGGAATATGTAAATGGGGAAGGTAAGCTTTGCAACACAATGCATCAAATGTTTTCTGATTATGGATTCAATGTGACCAGCTCCCTCAAGCTCCCACTGCTATGACTTTCTCTCTATGCTAGACTGTGCCCTTGAACCATCAGCCAAAGTAATCCCTTTCTTCCTAAAATGGCCTTTTGTGACAGAATTTTATCAGGAGGAAAAGAGAAACTAAGATAGAAATGATACTGGGAAGAAATAGGATAATAGGAATTATAGTTCTGGTCGTGTTGTACTTGTGACTTTGAAAGTGTTTTGTTGATAAAACATGCAAGCGTTCAGTAATTAATGATAGGAAAGCCTTTGCTTGCTAGAAAAAGAGTTTAGCGGATCATCTGGTGGGAACTTGGAAGTCAGTAATAAAAAGAAAATATTAAATTAAATGTATATCACTATGTACTTATTGAAAGGAGTTAAATCAAAAATATTAGAAAAAAGAAATTCTATTCTCATGTTAATGAGTTGGTAATATGGTAAAATTATTTTGGAAAAATATTTTTAATATCATTTAATTTTTTTATTTTATTATTACAATTTATTCATTTTGTATTCCAGCTGTCCCTTCCCAATCCCATCCTCCCTCCCTCTTCATACCTCTCTCCCAGTCCACTGATAGGGGAGGTCCTACTCCCCTTCCATCTGACCCTAGTCTATCAGGTCTCATCAGGACTGGCTGCATTGTCTTCCTCTGTGGCCTGGAAAGGCTGCTTCCCCCTGGGGGGGGGGGTGATCAAAGAGCCAGCCAAGGAATTCATGTCAGAGACAACCTCTGATCCCACTACTAGGGAAGCTGAGCTGCCATGGACTACATCTGTGCAAGGGGTCTAGGCTATTTCCATGCATGGTCCTTGGATGCAGTATAGGTCTTTGCAAAGACACCTGGATCCAGAGTTTTTGGTTCTGTTCTCATTGTGGAGCTCCGGTCCCCTCGAGGTCTTTCTATCTCCCCCTTCTTTCATAAGATTGCCTGTGTACTCTATCCAAAGTTTGGCTCTGAGTCTCAGCATCTGCTTTGATACCTTGATGGGCAGTCTTTCAGAGGCCCTCTGTGGTAGGTGACTGTCCTGTCCCTATTTTCTCCCTCTTCCAATGTCCATACCATTTGCTTTCTGAGTGAGGATTTTACTCAGTGTCCTCCTTCTTGCTTAGCTTCTTTAGGTGTATAGATTTTAGTATGTTTATCCTATATTATATGGCTATTATCCACTTATAAGTGAGTATAAACCATGTGTCTTTCTGTTTCTGGGTTATCTCATTCAAGATAATCGTTTCTAGTTCCCATCATTTGCCTGCAAAGTTCATGATTTCTTTGTACTTAATTGTGTAAATGTACCACAATTTCTGTATCCATTCCTCAACTGAGGGACATGTGGGTTGTTTCAAGGTTCTGGCTATTAGAAATAAAGGTGCTACAAACATGATTGAGCAAATATCCTTGTTGTATAGTTGAGCATACTTTGGATATATTCCTAGGAGTGGTATAGCTGGATCTTGAAGTAGCACTATTCCTTATTTTCTGAAAAAGCACCAGATTGATCTCCAAAGTGGTTATTCAAGTTTACATTTCCACCAGCAATGGAAGAGGCTTCCCCTTTCTCCACATCCTCTCCAGCATGTGTTGTCACTTGAGGGTTTTTTATCTTTTATTTTTATTTTTTAATATATTTTTTTTAATTTTTACCGTTTATTCACTTTGTATCCTGACTGAAGCTCCACCTTTGCCCCTTCCCATTCCCACACTCTCTCCTTCCTTCATCTCTATCCATACCCCCTTTTCAGTCCACTGATAGGGGAGGACCTCCTCCCCTTCCATCTGACCCTAGCCTATCAGGTCTCATCAGAACTGTCTTTCATAGTCTTCCTCTGTGGCCTGGTAAGGCTGGCCCCTGCCTCAGGAGAAGGTGATTAAAGAGCCAGCCATTGAGATCATGTTAGAGATAGCTTTTGATCTTAGCCATTCTGATAGATTTAAGATGAAATCTCAGGGTTGTTTTGATTTGCATTTCCCCGAAGACTAAGGATGTGGAGCATTTCTAATTTTTATTATTAAATTTTCATTTTATATTAATTATGCTTTATTCACTTTTTATCCTAGCTGTAGCCCCCTCTTCATTCCCTCCCAATCCCACCCTCTTTCCCTCATCTCCTCCCATGCCCCTCTCCAAGTCCACTGATAAGGGAGGTCCTCTTTCCCTTCCATCTTACCCTAGCTTATCAGGTCTCATCAGGACTGGCTGCATTGTCCTCCTCTGTGGCCTGGCAAGGCTGCTCCCCTCTCAGGGGGAGGTGATCAAAGAGCCAGGCACTGGGTTCATGTCATTCCTTTAAATGTTTCTCTGCCACTAGATATTCTTATATTGAGAATTCTCTGTTTGTCTCTGTAACCCATTTTGTTTTGGTTGGATTACTTGATTTGCTGGTGTTTAACTTTTTTTTGATACATTGAAAGGAGTCCTTTATTTTCTGCTTACATTATCTTTCAGTTGTATTTTCAAATATACATTTACACTTTTCTATTGTCTCACCAGTTCCATAGGCTGCTGTGGATAAACATGAAAAATAAAAAGACAAGTAAGTTTATAAGCATGCCAATGAGTCTTAGACTCATAGAGATGGATTAAACATCTTTCAGTATATTTTCTATACACTCATGTTTGCTAGAACAAACATATTTGCTCAGGACACAAGTGAACACCACGCACACCTTGTTTTTGCCGGGTGCCGCGGAGGATGACCTTGTTCTAGAAGTGGTTATAATGTTTGGGACCATATCTGTGGACAACTCCTGTACTGCACTGCTAGCTAAGTCTGAGGTGATCCCAGCACTCACTGAACTGCTGAATAGCAATTCTCATTTTCATGCCAATGCCTAAAGTATATTATTTTAAAATTTAATAATATTAAACAGATTCTACAATGTTATAGGGGAGAGGCATAGGGGGAAGAGGGTGGGATTGGGAGGAGATGAAGGAGGGTGCCACAGCCAGAATACAAATTGAATAAATTGTAATAAATGATAATAATAATAAAATATAATAAAAATAAATACAGAACAAGTGTTACAAAATATAGGGAATCTAACTCAAAAGACAAAATCAGACAGAAAGCAGAGCTTCAGTATTACTTGTTGGAGCTGGTTAAAAGAGGGAAGCACACATGAAATTAGTGCAAAATTTCTTCATAGTAACATTCTTAATAGCAACCTGAAGTCCTTTCATATTATTCTATCCAATGCCTGTTAGTACCTTATTTATTTAATATTTTGTAATTCTATAATTTACTTAATTCTATGATTAATGAAACAAAACAAATATTATTAAAACGCTGCAGGTGTTTAACTTCTTGAGTTCTTTAGATAGTCTGGATATTAGCCCTCTCTCAGATATATGGTTGTTGAAGATCCTTTCCCAATCTATAGGGTGTCGTTTTGTTCTGACAACAGTGTCCTTTGCTTTACAGAAGCTTTTCAGTTTTGTGAGGTTCATTTATTGATTGTTGATCTTAGAACCTGTGCTGTTGGTGTTCTGTTCAGAAAGATGTCTCCTGTGCCAATGAGTTCAAAGCTCTTCCCCACTTTTTCTTCTAACAGGTTTAATGTGTCTGATTTTATGTTGAGGTCTTTGATCCACTTCGACATTAGTTTTGTGCTGCATGATAAGTATGGATCTATTTGTGCTTTTCTACATGTAGACATCCAGTTAGACCAGCACAATTTGTTGAAGATGCTGTGGGGTTTTTTGTGTGCTTTTTTGTTTTTGGAAAAATATTTTTAGCTTTATTTAATGCTGTGAACTTTCACCTCCAATAAGATGCAGCCATATTTTGTATTTTTCAGGAAGAAATTAGTGTGTAAAAGCTTCTATAGTGGTTGAAGGACATGTGCAAATGTTTTATTGACAACAGGCGAATTCATGAACTACTAAAATTCCCAGTCTCCAGGAGAGTAGATTGGCAACCTTGAATCCAAAACAATATTGTCTGAATACAGAAGAACTACTGATAAAAAAATAATTTCAAGTATTCTAACTGTATAAATTCAATCATAACTATCATACTACATATATAAGTTCCCTTGTTTAAAAAAGCCTGTAAAATTTAAAAAAATTCAGTTACAGGAAGTATGTTAATATTTGATTAGTTTGAAATGTGAAGAATATTTTAGGAAAAATGATTATTTGAATATGGTGCACACATGTCACCCACATGTTTATATGCCTACGTATTCATACATATTTATCAAAGCTTCAAAGCTTCCAGGTTGTAGCTTATAGGTATGTCTTTACTGTAAGCCTCATATTATTTCTCAATAATCGTTTTAAATAATATTTTTATGTTACACTTTTTTTCTTTTATTTAACTACATTATCTTTCCATACAATGTATCCTGAGTCCAGTTTCCCCTCACTTTACTCCTCCCAGTTTCTCCCCACCTGTACTATATGTGCAGAGGACGTTGTACAAACACATGTAGGTCTTACACTTGCTCATTCAATAGCTGTGAACCCATTAGCACCTTAGTTGATTCAGAGGGCTTTGTTTTCCTGGTGTCCTCCATTCACTCTAGCTCTTACAATCTCCCAGCCTCCTCTGTGGCAGTCCCTAAGCAGTGTCAGTATAGCTTCCCATAAGTTCTGTGCTGCCATTGACCTAGCAAATTTTGCAGATAGGACAAATTGTAGGTCACAGAAATGTCCCACATCCTGAACCTCCAGGGAAATGCAAATGAAAACTACTTTGAGATACCATCTTATACCTGTCAGAATGGCTAAGATCAATAACACAAGTGACAGCCATGCTAGTGAGGACTTAGAGCAAGGGGAAGACACCTCCAGTGCTGGTGGGATTGCAGACTTGTACAGCCACTACGGAAATCAATATGTCAGTTCCTCAGAAAGTTGAAATACGACCTATCTCAAGATTCATCTGTGTTATTTGTTGTCATATACCCAAAGAATGCTTCATCCTAGCACAAGGAAACTTGATCAGCAATGTTCATTTCTGCTTTATTCTTAGTAGCAAAAAAAACAAAACAAAAACAAACAAACAAAAAAAAACACAATCCAGATGTACCTCAGCAAAAGAATGTATAATGAAAATGTGATGTGGTTCACTTACACAGTTTAGTACTACTAAGCTGCTAAAAAATTACATCAAGAAATTGGCAGGCAGATGGGTGCAACTTGAAAACAATATATCCTAAAGGAAGTAACTCAAGCCCAGAAAGATAAATATGGTATGTGTTCACTTCTAATTGGACATTAGCCATTAAGTATGATAATCTATCTGCAATTCATAGACCTGGGAAGGTTAGGTAAAGAGAAGGGATTCTATGGGGTACATTATGGATCTATCTGTGAGGGAGACATAGGATATATTTTAGCGGTGGGCTAGGTCAGGTAGCAATAGGAGCAAGGAAAGTCAGGTGTGGGAGATGGTGTGGATGGAGAGAATTCAGGGAAAGACAGCTGGGTCATTTAGTATGTGGTCTGGAAACCTAGTACAGTAGAAACTTCCTGAACTTTATGAAGATAAGATTCAAAGGAGGACTCCTAATAATGGAATATATAGAGTCTCAACTGGCCATCTCTTGTTGCTAGAAAAGGCTTCCACTGGTAAGACTGGATTGTATTCAACTGAGTTGTTGGGCAAGTTGTTTCCACAGACTTTCCCAAACAACCCATGCTGTAGCTAAGACAAAGGGTTGTCCTCCGCAAACTAACAGTGGGGCACCATCACCAAGAACAATACCCACATAATTCCTTGAACATGGATAAGTTGATCTGGTTCCTACTTGTAGCCTTCACCACCCCACCAGCCACTCAACACCCATGCCTCTCCACAATGATCAACATTTCTGTTTCTAAATACATAAACCTGAATAAATACTTCTTTCTAACAGTGCTCTTTCATCAAGGGATTCAATCACAGAATAAAGCAGTAACTCATACACTTTGTGTGCATAAACTGGGTATGGATATGTGTTTCATGGCATTCCTGTAGAGGCCTGAGAAGATTTTCACAGTCAGTTATTTCCTTTAATATTTATGTGGGTTCCAGGGACTAAACTCAAGTCACCTTCACTTGCTCAGCAATCTTTTAGGCCTGGCTTTGGAATTTGGTTGTAAATTTGTTTGAATTGAGAAATACACACATAGGACATTCATTAGGCATGCCATTGAGTGTGTCTTTGAGGACCATTCTTAAAATAAACTAAGGCTATGATACATCCTAAATGTTGACAACACCATTCTGTATACTGGTGTTATCAATGAAATGGAAAGAAAAACAGGACAGCTGAGAAACCAGAATTCCTTTGTCTACCCCATGATTTTCTCAGACGTCAGTATTTACACTCAGTCACTATGTCATTCCTATTATGAGAACTGATCCAATGGGTATAAATAAAAACAACAACAACAAAAAAATACTTTTCTCCTTTTATTGAAATAGCTTCAGGTAATTTATCATAATAAAAGTAGTTTACATATGCTATGGTAAGCCAATGCTATTTCAACCTGAAGATGATTTCCAATCCCAACTGTACTGAATAGAAGATATGTGCCTCTATTTGTAATATAAACAATTATTTTTCCAACTATGATAATTATTGTAAATTTTGTGGGTATCTTTGTTAGTTTACTTATTTGATAATAAACAAAACAAAGAAACTGAATTTAAGCACTCCATGTTGATGTCCATGCACACAAAGTTGTAATACATTCTGTATATGAGCAAAATGGGGTGGTAGGTATCATATGAACTATATATACATTCAGTTATAATAGACATTGAATAAATAGTAATACCTGAAGAAATAAGAAAAAATTTTAAAAAACATTGAAAACACCAGATCTTTATTCTGTTTTCAATTTTGATAATAAAATGTAGTAAAACAGGCTTAAAATGGAACATCAAAATTTAATTATCTTACAAAATAATTATAATCAAGGCTGCTATAATAAATGTCATGGACTGGTTTAATCTCAAAAAAAAATGTCTTAAGCAAAGATTCAGAATTGACACAACACATTTTATTCATTGGCATGCTGTTTTGCCATAATTGAATTGTAAGGGATTTATAAGATATTTGTATTTATTTAGGAACATGTAGCAGTGTGAACATTCACAAACATCTTCATTGAGTTTTCAATAACTTATTAATTAGTAAATAGGTTTGTGGGTATGTGCTTCAGACTATGGACATATGAAAAATTCACAAAACTTTAAGAGCATAGCAAATGTCCAAGGCCTTGCTTTTAGGCCCTTCACTGAATCAAAGCTCTGGGATTTTAACCATAATGGATATAATAAGACTAATTTGCTTTTATAATGCTGAGCCAGAATCTGGTACATGCATAAGGTGAATGTATCTGAAAGTAGCAAGAGTTTGACATGCTGTCACAATCATGCTCTATTTCCCAAGCAGACCTGTATTAGAAGAAAGAGAAAAAAGGGGGATTAATTGGTTCTCTCTGCAGAACATTTGCTTTTTTCTCCCAACCAGAGATAAATATCAGAAATTATTTTTCAACACTTTGCTTGTACATGGTATTTTTTAAACTCCTTCTACTTTTCTCCCAAGCTAATCACTTTTCTCATATTTTTGTTTGTTTCCCAATATTTCCCTACCAGCCATTTACTCCGAACTTTTGTTGTGAATTAATACAAGGCATATTTTTATATTCGGCCCTAGAGAACTAAATCCAACCAGTTCAATGCCTGAATCCATAAAATGAAGTTACATACTCTGTCAGTGAAATTCAAAAAAACTCATGCTATTATTAGATCCATCTATAATTGCAAAGATTTCTTCACAGGACCTAATGCTTCTTAGAGGACCATGATAGCTTCTTGCACTTCCCATAAATCTCAGATGTATCTTTAACAGCATATAATGATGGGACTTCATAACGGGCTTGAAATGGAGTCCAGATGAGTGAAGACTCTTTCAGCCTAATGAAAAAAAGAGCAGACTGCCTAGGGGACCCGGATTGTAACTTCCATGACAACCTCCATCTTTTTGTGTTGAATCCCAGCTTCTTGAGTGCAGCTACTTTTCAGTTCCATGGGGTGAATCTCAATTTGTACCACTGGCACTATGCTATGAAGCAGATTTGCCAATGCCCTTTGGAGTTCTGACTCTTCTTGTTAGTTTGTTTGCATGCTTGCAAATCATCTTTACTCTACATAATGAAACACACCAAAAGATTTCCTGAATTGAACTTTCTTTCCCCGTGGAAATAAGATAGAAAGGAAATTTATATTACTGCAAAACAAATTAATACAGAGATTTTTCTCTGCACTCAGTGATACATAGTGCTCCCAGGTGCTTGCAGATGAAGTTGTACAAAAAGACATTTAAAGGTTCCTGTGCAAAACATAGTGAGTGTTGTGATAAGAATATGAATAACTAAAGAGAATTTCAGGAGGAAGGGTAGTTTTTGAACATTAAGTTATTGTTTTAAAGTATAAGTTACCTGATTTAAAGAATGTTAACTATTAGAACAGATATTTAATTTATTTTTCTCTCCTTCAATACATCCACACCAGTTTCTCTTCACTACACTATCCCAAAAGCTCCCCCTTCCTCCTTCCCCAGATCCACTATTCATAAACAAACAAACAAACAAACAAACAAACAAAAACCAACAAGCCTTCCAGGGATAACAACAGAGAAAAGCACAACAAGTAACCATAACACCAGGCACAAACCATATCAGTGTTGAGTGAGACAATCCTGAAGGAGGAAAAGGGGTCCCAAACTTCTACTGTCAGAAGTCCTACAAAAATACCAAGCTAGCAACCATAACATATATGCAGAGGACTGTTTATAAGAAAATTATTCAGATAAATTTCTTCTCTGAGAGACATGTGATTATATGAATTTAAAATAAATAAATTCAAGTAGTTTTCCAATTTTATGAGCTCTATTTCAGATTATAACTGGATATTCCATTTGTTGGTATTCTGAAACAACCTGCTTCTGGGTTACCTAGCAACTTATGATGTCATCTTGTATCACCCAGCCAGGTGGCCACACCTGGGGCATGGTTAGTGGTTACCTGACCTCAAAAAGGACAACCAGACATGTGTTCTCTCTCTTACTCTTACTCTTCTATCTCTTCCTCTTCCTCTTCTTCTCTCTCTCTTTATCAGGGCGCCCCTCTTTCCTCCTCCTCTTATCTCTCTCTTCCTCCCATCATGGCCCACTCTCCCTGCTCCCTCTCTTTCCACTTAATAAACCTCTTTCATAGAAAACCTGTTGTAAGCCTCTTTTTATTTATAAATTAATACTAACATTGGCGAGCCACCCAGGACAGGGTCACTCCTGGTTTTCCTAGGCCCCCTCTTCCAGACTAATAGAACTAAAATAAATGGCTTTTACAAGTTTTCTCTGTTACCTAAACTGCTTTCTCTGCCCTCCGGAATTTTCCAGGCTACCTATGCTTTTCCCAGGCGCCTGCTTACACCCTGCTGTGTGTGCCGGGCAGGAACAGGGTGGCCCTCACCGAGACCTCTGGCTACAGCACCAGAGCTACTGGGGCTCTCCCACTTCAGATAGACACAGCCTGCTTCTATCTACGTAAGCATCCTTCCCTCTGGCTGCACAGATGGCTCTGATCCCCTCCCTCAGCAAGCTGCAAGTTGGATCTGTGCCAGCCTGCGTGGGGCTCTAGAGACTCCCGCCACAACCACGCTTGCGTTGGGGCCACTGAACCTGAGGTGTTCTCGCTGCGCTAGAATCAGCTTGAGGGTACTTGGGTATTAGGTAAAAAATTTCCCCAATGGATTAAACAAGATTTTAAACTTGCCACAGGATCTTAAACCTATCGCAAGATTTGAGACGCCATGTTGCTTTTGGGCAAATTGGGCAGAACCATCCTTCACTATGGGCTTAATGCATTTTTAATTAGGGCAAAGAGCTTCCTGCTCCCATGCGGTAGCCCCTCCCCCACCAAAGCCGTGTTCTTCCTAACTCCGGGAATTCTACAAAACTTCAAGATGTGCTTTTTAAACTCAGACTTCCAATCCTTTTGATCTTTTACCAAAGCTTTTAAATAGCAAAAAAATCTTTTCTTCCTAATTTCTGTATACTCTTTTTTTAAATGCTTTAAATTTCTATTCTAATACTTTATATAATTTCTTCATGTTTTTAAAGCTTTCTTAATAACTGTTTATTTTATCTTTTAGATTAGACCACAACGAAAAGCTTCATTTAAATTGGTCTACATTTTGATAAAAATTCAAAATTATGTTTTACTATTTATGATTCAACCCTGCTTCAAAATAAATTTTATATAGTAATAAAAATTTCAAACTGATAAATATCTGTTCAAGTTAAGTTGGTTTAAAATATATAACTGTTTATGTCTCTTTCAGTTCTCAAATTCAGTTCACAAATGTTTTTCCTACTATGATCCAAATTCACCACTAGGCTTTCTGGTTAATGGGTTTGCTACAATAAATTCAAATATAATTTAAAATTGCTTTATACTGTTTTACTATATTGTTGGTTTTAAACTTACAGCTCAGGGGTTTGTTATTAAGTACAAGTTGTCTACCAATATCCTAAATTAAGATCTATTAATTTAAAATTATATTTATATTAAGATAAGGTCATTGTGCTATATCTCTAGTCTTAAGAGGTTAAAATATGCTTGGTCTTATAAACTATAAACTTTTATGTACTAAACTAAACAAAAATCACTTGTGCTCTCATTTTAATGGACTGTATTTATAACTTTTAAGGTTCTAACTTAGCAAGGATAAAATCTAAAGTCCTAATATTTAATGGTTAACAAATAAAAGTTAATAGTCATCTCATAGATATGCAAATATATTTATACTCCTACAAATAGAAATATAGTCTCACTGCAGTTTTTAATAAACAGCTGAGAATGGTCATTGAGTCACTCATATAAGCGTTCCCAATAGGCTCTAGACCTTGGTTGCTCCCATGAGGCTGCTGGTATTCCTGAACAAAAGACAGGAGGTCTGCAGTGCCCCATCCCAGGGAGATGTCGCCAAAAGTCAGTTCTGCCAGGTGACCATTTCAAATCCAGCCAAAGGGGACACACTGATCCTGTTGTTGCCTCAACATAACTGCCTGTCAGCATACTGTCCTCTGGAAGTCAAAAGGTTCCCAAGCAGGCTTGTCCTCTGTGGCCAGCCATAGAGGTCAACCATCACAAGGACCACAGATATTTCCAGCCTTCTAGCTCTTTGGCCTGGCGGAGGACAAATGGCTCCTCAATTCAGCGACCTCTACTACTCTCACCCAGCCCAGGGTAACAGTACAGGTCTGTTTTGGCCTCAGTGAGGTCCCATGGACATACTGCCAACTTGTGTGTTGGGAGACTTCAGATGCTTTCTCAGTTCTCTTCATATGCAGGAGACCAGGCCTTAAGCCTAAGTTCTAGAGCTGCCATTGTCAGGCCTAGACACAATATACATTGTTGCTAGACTCAAAAACAGGCCTAAATAAAATCTTTAACCATCCCTTTATTTAGCTAAAGGACAATTAATGTTCATAGCAGTTTCAACTATGTCTCATGGTAAACAACTATACAAAGAGCCTAAAACTCTTTAATGGTCTGAAAAAATGTTTAATGTTAGTAAAGACAAGTTATACATATCTGAGAGTTTTTAAAGTGTCTTAAGGTTGATAAACACAAGTGATACTTGTTTGAGAGCCTAAAATTTGTGTCTTAAAGTTGGTAAATGCAAGTTGTAAAGGTTACAAGGTCTAAGGTAATTTAAAATATCCTAAATAGGTAAAACTGCTTTATGGTTTCTCCTGTTCCTATGCTACTGTTCAGAGTTGTGTTGACTGTTCAGAGTTATGACCTTTATCAATAAAGCTCTAATTTATTAGTCTAACTCCAATACAAAAACATTCCACTCTGTCATGTACTATTATGGTTCTAAGTTCAAGACTGTTTCCATAATATGTATTTTTATGCTGTTAAGATCAAGTGAGATTTTGTTTTACTTCATGAAAAACTTTTGCCTTTTCAGAGCTTACCTCAATGAAGGCTTATGCTATTAACACGTATATATGTCTATTGCTTTTTCTACAATGTATATTTCAGTGCAGATTACAATTGTGATACTCACATGTCTAAAGTTTTATCTCCTTCTTCAAACTTAAAAGTAATCCTTGTAAGCTGCAAGAAGTCCACCTAAATCCACCTCTCAGGTCAACTGGACTCTATATAACTACTGTACTTATTGCCTATCTCAAAAGGTGGGATTTCTCCCCTTCCCCTGGTTCTGGGACGTCCTTTACTGGCTACCAGACTGCTATTTACTGCAAGCAACACTGGCTGGATTGGTGAGATCTCCTTATTGCCAGCTACTACATTGATGAGTTCACCTCAGTTGTCAGCATAAAATGCCTCTCTTGGTAGGAGAAGCTTGACCGTTGAGCTCACAGCAACTTCATACTATCTTTTGAGATGGAGGGACCCTTCCAACCATATCTAGGGCTAACCCTCTGTTTACCTTCATTTTAAGGCCTCACTTTCATTTTAGGATTCACTTTCCCTTGGGAGGTGCATTGCCACTGTCACACGTAGTTTCTCTTTTGCATGCTATCGTTTGTGTTGTTCGTGGGAAGTCCTAACTTTAGGCAACCACTGTGCTCTCATTGTGCCCCAGGGGAACGTGCCCTGCCCTTTGGCAGCAGTGGCTTCCCTTCTGACTGGACCAGCTGACAAGTGTCCAGCCAAATAGGGCTTGGTTCTGAGTCATATCTCCCCTTTGGGACGCCCAGACACCAGTTCTCTAAATTCTCCCATGAGATATCGTCTAGAGAATTTCAGGTTTCTACACCTAGTGCCTCCTGGCACTAGGGACTCCAAGTTTACACCTTTCTGTAACCAAGCCTTGCCTCAATGATAGATCTAGAGCAAAGCCTTCTTAGCTACTGCCAGCGATTGGGTAAATAAAGGTTCCCCAGGTAAACAGAGATTCCCATGTACAAGTCTCATTGATTCAAACCTTCCATCTCTGTTTGCTATCCCAAAAGTTTTCAATGTTCACCTAAAGGATTTTCTCCATAATCTACTTAACTTTATCTTTTGCCTATATATGTGTGTTTCAGTGTCCTGCCAGACACAGATGTTCCTATAGCCATAACAGTGCCAAAGCAGCTATCAAGTGTTCAACCCTGACCTCACAGACATCCAACAAACTGGACCTACACTTTCCCTCCCAGCCATGGATGTTCTCACAGATCCGGGACAGCATCAAAGCAACCTGTTCTTCCTGGACTTGGCCAACATTTCAGCCCTTTGACCCCCATACAGCGACCCCAGTGTCAGTAGGAAGTAGCCAGAAGAGAATCTATGCCCGTTGTTCACTTATTATTAACAAAAGGCTGAAATGGTGTGCTCCAGGACCAGGACAAGCAGTTCCAGGTTCTCCCAGCATTCCTTAGTCCCTACTTGCTGCCTTGCATGGCTGACAACTCTCTACTGACAGCACTCTACCTTAAATTTTCCAGGGCAGAAGCTTCTATTCCTCCTCTTGACTATGTAATCTGACCATTTTTATTCCTATAGTTGTCTCTTGCATGACAACCAAGAGCTGCTTCCAATGAACCTACACTTATATACTTTAACTTGCCTTACATGAAAAGCAGACCAAGTTCCTCATTTTTTAATTATAGAAAAATGGAGGAATGCTAGTATTCTGAAACAACCTGATTCTGGGTTACCTAGCAACTTATGATGTCATCTTGTATCACCCAGCCAGGTGGCCACACCTGGGGCATGGTTAGTGGTTACCTGACCTTAAAAAGGACAACCAGACATGTGTTCTCTCTCTTACTCTTCCTCGTCTATCTCTTCCTCTTCCTCTTCCTCTTCCTCTCTCTCTCTTTATCGGGACGCCCCCCCCTTTCCTCCTCCTCTTATCTCTCTCTTCCTCCCATCATGGCCCATTCTCCCTGCTCCCCCTCTCTCCACTTAATAAACCTCTTTCATAGATAACCTGTTGTAAGCCTCCTTTTATTTATAAATTAATACTAACACCATTTAAAACCATAAAACACTATTTTATAAATATTCTCTTTCAGTTACATCATGTAAAAATATGTGCATATTCTTTGAAAAGTGTTAATGTATTTGAGGTTATATTAATGATATGAAGAACATCAGAGACAATCAAAGTCTGGGGATATGTCTATACTTTCACTTGGTTTAGAGATATCATCTATCTTGCTTATGTCCGTGAACTACTCCCTTGTCTGGATGATCACCCAGTTACTGGTCAAGTAGCAGCTCCCCTCTTACAGGTGTTCACCACATCAGGAATCAAACACATGGGTCCTGGGATAACAATGAGGTTGTGCAGGCTATGTAGCAAATACTTTTTCCCACTGAGACATCTTTCTGGCCCTTTCAAAATTTATTTTATTTTTATTAACTACAGTTTATTCACTTTGTATCCGAGCTGTAGCCCCTCCCCCACCCTCTTCAAATCCCAGATTCTGGCTATTATAAATAAAGCTGCTACAAACATGGTTGAGCAAATGTCCATGTTGCATACTTGAGCATCTTTTGGATATATGCCTAGGAGTGGTATAGCTGGGTCTTGTGCTAGCACAATTCCTAATTGTCTGAGAAAGAGTCAGACTGATTTCCAAAATGATTGTACACGTTTACATTCCAACCAGCAGTGGAGGAGGGATCCTCTTTCTCCACATCCTCTCCAGCATGTATTGTCAATTGAGGTTTTTTTTTTATACTTCTTTTTTATTTTTATTTTTTTGTTATCAATCACAGGTTAGGTACTTTGCATCCCAAGCCCCCTCCCTAATTTCCTCCCACCCTCCCCAACCCTCCCTCATCTCCTCCCCGCCCCCTCCAAGTCCACCAACAGGGGAGGACCTCCTCCCCTTCCATCCAACCCCAGCTCATCCTGTCTCCTCAGGGCTGGCTGCAATGTCCTCCCCTGGGATCTAGCCAGTCTGTCACTCCCCGGCATGTATGGGGGAGGGTCAAAGAGTCAGCCATCAAGTTCAAGA
>CM053764.1:79607862-79625568 GCA_028658305.1 Pachyuromys duprasi
TTAGGGTCTTTAGTCCTACACCAGCTATCCTGGGTCCCATCTGAACAGGGGTTCCAGGACACATCCACACGTGGTCCTTGATTGTAGAAACCATCTCATACAAGACCCTTGTGCCCTGCTCAGTTTAGTCATTGTGGAGCTCTTGTTCTCTCCAAGTTTCACCAACCTTCTCCATTTCTATCATCACTCCTTGCCCTCTTCTAAAGGCTTGATCGCGAGTCTTAATATCTGCTCTGATACATCGCTATGTTGACACCCCCCCCAGAGGTCCTCCTTGGCAAACTCCTGTCCTGTTGCTTGTTTTCTCCTCCACTCAATGTCCATCCCATTTGTTCATCCAAAGGAGCATTGATCATACACACCTGGGTCCTCCTTCCTGTATATCCTCCCTAGGAGTGTAGATTTCAGCATGACCTTCCTATTTTTGATCTTAGCCATTCTGCTGGGTGTAAGATGAAACCTCAGGGTTGTTTTGATTTGCATTTCCCTCATGACTAAGGATGCTGACGCTTTCTTTAAGATCAACAATCAATAAATGGGATTTCATGAAACTGAAACACTTTTATAAAGCAAAAACACCGTTAACAAAAGAAAATGACAGCCTACAGATTGTTAAAGGATCTTCACAAATCTATATGTGACAGAGGGCTAATGTCCAGAATATATGAAGAACTTAAGAAGGCAAACAGCCACAAATCAAGTAATCCTATTTAAAAAAAGGGGTATAGTACTAAACAGATAATTCTCAATAGAGGAGCATTGGATGGCAGTGAAACACTTTCTGGCCCTTTTAATAATTATTTTATTTACTTGATTTAGCACTCTTCATTCAAATTTTAAGATTTTTTTATGTTTTACAGTTTCTCACTGAAAGATTTATATTCTTTCCCCTTTTTCTTTTATTAAAAATAAAATGCTTTCAGATAGTAAATTCTAATTATGTCTTTCTTTCCTTCAACTCCTCCTATTTCCTCCCCCACCTCCTCTTCCATTAATATCCACACCTTCCTATCTCCTTGGAAAGCAAGCAGGCTTGTATGGACTAATAATAAAGTACAATACAATACAACAAAAACGAACAAATAATAACTCAACAAAACAACCAAACAAGCAAAATATATAAGGAAAAAGCACAAGAAATGCACATAAACATGCATCCATTTGTATACAAAGGGTTTCCAGAAAAACATTAAACTGAAAGCCATAATATATATGCCAAAGAACTGTGTTGTCCGTGTAGGGCTGGGAATAAAGCCTATCTATAAAGGTGGTTTGTTTTCCCAGTAAGACAGCCTTGAAGAATATGAATTTTTCATTGTAGGGGCTATCACTCTGAATTTTTCATTGTAAGGGGCTTCTGAGTTAGGAATGATGGAGTGTATTCACTTCTTTAAGTTCTAGGATTTTATCTTGCACATATTTATGTAGGCCCTCTGAATGCAGCCAGAGTCTCTGTGAGTTCATTTGTTTGTTGCCCTGTTGTGTCTAGAAGGCCTTATTTCCTCCAAGCTCTTCATGCTCTGGATCTTCTATATGCTTTCTGCTTGATCTTCTGCAGAATTCCTTTATCCTTGAGTGGAGGAATTCTATAGAGACATTCATTTTGGGGATGAGTGTTCCAAGGTTTCTTTGCATATTTTGTATCTGTGGATCTTTGTATTTGTCACCATCCTCTGCAGGAGAAAGCTCCCCTGAGAAAGGCCCAGCAAGACACATATCGATGAGTATAGCAGAATATCATTAAAAATCATTTCATTACTCTTTTCTTCTAGCATAACAGTAGTATTTAATAACCTCCGGAGTTCCTGCTCTATCAAGTTAAGGTTCTTGGCCATCTAAGCAGCATTGACTGTTGTTCCTCTCATTTAGTGGATCTTAATTCAAATCAGATATTGGTTGGTTACTAAATTAAAAACAATGGGATACAGCTTTAACTGAAAAGTCTCAAAAGGGGAAATTAAAACGGCTAAGAAGCTCATAATTTTATTTTTCATAAAATTCCCTGCACTATGGCCAAAGACTATGAGTCTCAGCATCTGCTTCAATACCCTGGTAGGTAGAGTCTTTCAGAGAACCTCTGTGTGAAGCTCTTGTCCAGTTCTCTGTCTTCTCTTACTTCCGATGTCTATCCTGCTTGCCCTTCTGAAAGAGGATTATGCCTCTTCCCTAAGGTCCTCCGTGTTGTTTAGCTTCTTTAGGACTATAGATTTTAGTATGTTTATCCTATATGAAATGGCTAATATCCAGTTATAAGTGGGTGTTCTATGTGTGTCTTTCTGCTTCTTGGTTACCTCACTAGAAAGGGGAAAAAGAAAGACCTGGAATGGATAGAATCTCCACAAGGAGACCAACAGAACCAAAAATTCTGGGGCCAGGAGGGCCTGCAGAGACTGATGAATCAACCAAGGACCATGTATAGAAAGGACCTAGACCTCCTGCTCAGATGTAGCCCATATGCAGCTCAGTCTCCATGGGGCTTGCTACTAAGAGGATCAGGGACAGTCACTGGGATGAACTTATTTGCCTGCTCTTTGCTCACCTCCCCATGGGTTTGAAGCCTTACCAAGCCACAGAGGAAGATGATGCATCTAGCCTTGATGAGACATGATCAGCTAGGGTCAGAGAGTAGGGGAGGAAGACTTCCCCAATCAGTGGACTATTGAAGGGATATAGGTAGGGAAGAAGGAGGGAGTGTAGGAATTGGAGAAGGTGAGGGGGAGCTTCAACAGGGATACAAAGTAAGTACATTGTAATAAATAATAATTATTATGATTATAATAATAATGAAAATTTTTCATTATCCTTGTTATCAGAGAAATGCTAATCAAAAGAATACTACTTAGAATATCTAAGATCAGTCAAAGCAAATTAAAGCCCATACTGGCAAGGAACTGAGGTGAAGGAAACAATCATCCATTGTTGGTGGGACTAAGAACTTAAAAAAAAACATTATATAAATAAATGTGGTAGTTCATCAGAAAGATGAGAATCGATTTAACTCAAGATTAAGTTATACCATCCTTGGGCAGATATTCAAAGGACACTTCATTCTACTACAACAAATTTCCCTGGAAAGGGGAAATAGAACAGATAATTATGGATGCATGAAGGGTGTGACTGAAATGAAATGATCCAAGTGAGAGGGAAGAAAAGAAGGTGGCAAGGGAGGAAACAAGAGAAGGGACAACTAAAAACTGTGGGTTTATATGGAACCCTAATACAGTAAAAGATTCCTATGATATCTACATGGGAAGACAGTCTAAATGAAAATGCCAAATAACAGAGGAGACAACACCCCAAGAGGACATCTCTCATCACTAAATGAAGAATTTACTTCAGGAAATGGATTATATTCAATCAAATTGTTGAAGCATGAGGTTCCCTGTGTACTTGCAAACAGTCCAAACTACGTCCAAGTCTATTGGTGTGGCTCTCCAAAAAATGACAAATGCCCTATTTCTGGAGACACCTACACAATCATCGACCACGGAGAATCTGCAACTGAGGTGGTGTCTACCTACAGCCTCCTCTGTTTGGACAAGTATTCATGAGACTAGAACATACTCTGCATGATCCCAAAGGAAAAAGGAAAACACTAATCTAACTGCAAATCTGGTGTTCCTCAACAATGACCAGCCTGTAAGATACACTGGTGAAACAGCAGCAAAAACCTTGTGATGTTATATTTTATTAACCATGAACAAATTTCTCTTTGCATGTGGAAAGAATTCTGTTTAAATTCACTTTTAACTAATAGTTACATCATTGTTATGATATCTATTGTGTATTTCATTGCTGTGTTTGTTTATCTTTCTCAGTTCCAGTGTCTTTGCTCTTATATTCTATTGTTTTTTCTTGATTTTTCAGTTTAATATAATTTCCAAGTTGTCTACCAATAACAAGAAATAAAAAATACTTTATCCTTAATATTTATTATTTAAATCCAAAAATGTTTTGAAATTTATTTTACCATTAAACTCTGGTCTTTATGGCCCCACTCCTCAGCACTTTATTTTGTTTTCTGTCAAAATTTAAATATTATGAACGAGCAATGTATACTTAGTGAGAATTATTTTCATACCTATTTTTGAGTTTTGCATTTTGCTTTTTTCATTTGTTCTATATATCCATGTATTTTCCTTTTTCATCCTTAGTTTTTTTAAATACAAAGAAAATTCCTAATTATATCTGTTTCTGAAGAAATAAGTTTACTGTATGCTCATATACCTATGAAAAGACACAGAATTTAACCTGTTTTTTAGTTTCATGAGAACATGTACCTCTCTACCCACTTAAAAAAAATTCTGCTTGAAGACTCTTGTTAACATACTTTTCTTATAACATGTTTTGAGAGATAAGAATCTGAAAGTACCATTGTTCACCATTCTTAGTGAAACAAACTACTCCCTTCTCAGAACAAAACTTTAAAATCACTTGGATCATTTAATGTGGTGGCACACAGTAGAGCAGAAAAACCAAGCTGTGTGTTTTCTTTTTTTCTATTATTATTATTATTATTATTATTATTATTATTAATTTATTCACTTTGTATTCTAGCTGTAGCCCCCTCCCTCATCTTCTCTCAGTTCCACCCTTCCACCCTCTTCTGTCCGGATCCCTCTTCCCTAGTCCATAGGTAGAGGAAGTCTTTCTCCCCTATTATCTAACCCTAAGTTATCAGGCTCCATCAGTACTGCCTGGATCTTCTTCCTCTATGGGCTGGCTAGGTGGCCCCAGCATGGAGAAGTGCCTTCAAAAAGACATTTGCAGGTAATCTGATGGAAGAAGGGGGGCATAAAGGTACATGGAGGGGACAAGGAGTTCAACACACCTAAAAAATATATGAGCCCAGGGTGTCCTGCAGAAATTGATGAACCAACCAAGGACCATGCATGGAGAGTTACAGTTCAGAAGTAGCCAATTGGCAGCTCAGTCTCCATAAGGGTCCCCGATAAAGGGAAGCAGGGACTGCCTCTTTCATAAAATCTTTGCCTGCTCTTAGATCACTTGCCCCTGGCAATGCGACCTTTCCAGGCAGTTCTGATGAGACTTGATAAAATATGGGCAATTGGCAGAGGAGGAGAACTCTAGGGACAGATGATACAGGAATAGAGGGAGGGAGGGCAGAAGTGGGAGGAGTTGAGTGAGGGGGCTTCAACTGAGAGATATAATGAATAAATTGTAAAAAAATAATAATTAAAAAAGAGGAAATTCAGGACATCTCACACACAAGCAATGTAAGGACACACCAGAAAACACTTGAAGAACACAATGCAACTAGTCCTGAGGAGACCTGATGGGCAAGGGTCAAATAGAAGGGGAGGAAGACCTCACCTATCAGTAGACTAGGGAGGTTCATAGGGAGAAAAGAGAGAGGGAGGGTGGGATTGGGAGGGGATGAGAGAGGGGGCCTCAGCTGGGATACAAATTGGATAAATTGTAATAAATGATAATAAAAACAGAACCCACTTAGGATGATCATTTCTAGATCCTACCACTTGACTGCAAATTTCATGATTTCCTTGTTTTTAATTGCTGAGTAGTATTCTGTTTCGTAAAAGTACCACAATTTCTCTATCCATTCCTCCGTTGATGGACATCTGGGTTGTTTCCAGATTGTGGCTATTACAAATAAAGCTGCTATAAACATGGTTGAGGAAATATCCTTCTTGTATATTTGAGCAACTTTTGGATATATGCCTAGGAGTGGTATAGCTGGATCTTGAGGAAGCACCAGGTTGATTTCTACAGTGGTTGTACGAGTTTATATTCCCACCAGCAATGAAGAAGATTCCCCTTTCCCCACAACCTCTCCAGCATGTGTTGTCACTTGAGTTTTTTATCTTAGCCATTCTGATAGATGTAAGGTGAAACCTCAGGGTTGTTTTGATTTGCATCTCCCTGATGGGTAAGGATATTGAGCATTTCTTTAAGTGTTTCTCTGCCATTCTGTATTCCTCTGCAGAGAATTCTCTGCTTAGCCCTTTACCACATTTTCAATTGGATTGCTTGATTTTTTTTTTTTTTGCTTTTTAACTCCCTTAGGTCTTTATATATTCTGGATGGATATCAGCCCTCTGTCAAATATAGGGTTGGTGAAGAACATCTCCCAATCTCTAGACTTTCGTTTTATTCTGACGATACTGTCTTTGCCTTACAGAAGTTTTTCAGTTTCATGAGGTCCCATTTATAAGTGGATACTAGATCTATAAGACAGGATAAACATACTAAAATCTGTACACCTAAAGAAGCTAAACAAGAAGGAGGACCCAGGATAAGATGATCAATCCTCACTTAGAAAGACAATTGGGATGGACACTGGAAGTAGGAGAAAACAAGTAACAGGACAGGAGACTACCACAGAGGGCCTCGGTAAGATTCTATCTTGCAGTGTACCAAAGCAGATGCTGAGATTCATAACCAAACCTGGGGCAAAGTGCAGGGAATCATATGAAAGAAGGGGGAAATAGTAATATCTGGAGAGTACAGGAGCTCAACAAGGACCAAATATATCTGGGCACAAGGGTCTTTTCTGAGACTGATTCTCCAGCCAAGGACCATGCAAGCATTGATATAACCTAGAACCCTTGCTCAGATGGAGCCCATGGCAGCTTAGTATCTAAATGGGCACCCTAGTAAGGGGAACAGGTACTGTCTCTGACATGAACTCAGTGGCTGGCTCTTTGACCTCCCCACTTCCAATTGAGAAGCAGCCTTGCTAGGACACAGAGGAGGACATTGCAGCCAGTGCTGAAAAGACCTGATAAGCTAGGGTCAGATGGAAGAGGAGGAAGGCCTCCCATATCAGTGGACTTAGAGAGGGGCAAGGAGGAGATGGGGAAGGGAGGGTGGGATTGAGAGGGAATGAGTGAGGGGGCTACAGCTGGGATACAAATTAAATAAACTGTAATTACTATAAAAATTAAAATTTAATTAAAAAAGAAAAGAGGAAACAAAATAAAATAAAAACAAGATGCTGACACACCCAAGAGGAGTAGATGGTTGGAAATAATCAATCTGAGAGCTGAAATCATTAGAAACACATGGAACAATTCAAAGAGTCAATGAAACCAAGAGCTGTGTGTATGCTAAGTAGAGAATGCAGGAGACCTGTCAGAGAAATGAAGAAAGCATCTCAGGATATAGAACGGTGGTAGAGCAATTGTTCAGAATGAGAGCACATTTTCAATCCTCTGTACTAAAAGTGGACATAACATATGTAGACCTGTATCTTAAATCTAGAAGTTGACAATATTTTATGAAATAAAGTGTTTTTAAGGAATTTAAAACTAACTTATCTTTCCAGTTAAATATAACCAAAACTTCATTTGCTAGACATTCTTTGAGTCATATATTATCAAATGACCTATTTAATCAAGTTAATTTTTGTCTTTAAAATTAAGTTTAGAAAGTGATAGTTAAATGTTTCATCAACATACTTGTCAAAATCAAAGTCTAAAAACATGAACAGGAGATCAAAGCACAGTGTTCATCACTCCCATCTCCTTGAATACAAAGAAAGGTAAAGGCATAGCTAACTCAGCTTCATCAAGGTACTGTGATTCTTTGAAGAACGTGGGGCTCTGAATGGAGAGGTCTGATGTGGAACTGGACTCAAATATATTAATGGTTAATCTCCTGAACCTTCGGTTTATTCATGTGCTGTTGTTATTATTCAGTGTAGAGATCTTTTACAGATTAAAAAAATCAGCCTTAATTTGGTGAAAAACTAACTCCCTCGATATATTTTCCAAACCTTTTTAGTGATTATTCTCACATGGATGATGCATGTGGTTCTGGAGTTTCCAAATGTAAAGTACTGGTTAAATAGGAAGGACAGAAAAGCGCTAGCCTGTTATTTCCATTTGTTCATATGTTTCTTTTCCTTGATGAATATGAAGTGTCCTTTCCCATCTCTTTTGATCACTTTTGGCTGAAAGTCTATTTTATTAGACATTAGAATGGCTACTTCAGTTTGATTCTTGGATTCATTTGCTTAGAAAACTTTTCCAGACCTTTACTTAGAGACAATGTCTATAGTTGTTGTTGAGGTGTGTTTCTTGAATGCAGCAAAAAAAGATAGTGCTTTTGTGTGTTTGTGTGTGTGTGTTCTTCCCTTCTTTTGGTTTTGCAGGTGAAAACTTATTTTCTGTGTTTTGATGGGTGTAGTTAACCTCCCTGGGCTGGAGTTTTACTTCTAGTATCTTTTATGGAGCTGGATTTATGGATAGATATTGTTTAAATTTGGTTTTGTTCTGGAATATCTTGTTTCTGCATCTGTAGTGATTGAAAGTTTGGCTGTGTATCGTAGTCTGGACTTATATCTGTGGTTCCTTAGAGTTTGATAGACATCTGTCTAGAACCTTCTGGCTTTTAGAGTCTCTGTTAAGAAGTCCACTGTAATACTGATATGTCTGCCTTTATATGTTACTTGGCTTTTTAAATTTGCAACTTTAATATTTTTTTCTCTTTTGTGTACATTTAATGTTTTAATTATTATGTGGCATGAGGATATTCTCTTTTGTTCAACTTCACCATCCCTGGGTAAATGAAACTTCAGATCTTCAGGATTGCCCTGTTTTTGGTCCAGAAGCTGACAGCTGTGTTCCAGACTAACTTTTGATGAAAAATGACAAAAGGACATCTGGATGTATCACACCCCTGATTTCAAGATGTACTACATAGCAACAGAGAAATAGTAGTTAAAACCTCATGGTATTTAGGAAAAAAAACATAAAAAAATAGAACAGATAGGTTGATCATAGAATCGAATAAACCCCTGAAGTAAATCCATATACCTTTGGACACATGATTTTTGATGAAGAAGCCAAAATTATACAATGGACAAAAGAGAGAACCTTCAATAAATAGTGTTGGTATGACTAAATTTCTACATGTGGATGAATGCAAATGAATCTATGTTTAACACCATGCACAAAACTCAAGTACAAGTGGATCAAAGACCACATAAAACAAGATACACTAAACCCTATAGACATGTATGTTGGGGTAGAGCATTGAAGGCATTTACACAGGAGACATCTTCCTGAACAGAACATCAAGATCTCAGGCATTAAGATCAAAACCTAATAAATGGGACCTTGTGAAAATTGAAAAGATTCTGTAAGACAAAGGCACAGTCAAAAGGACAAAACAGCAGCCTACCCAAGGGGAAGATAATCTTTACCAACTCTCCATCTGATAAAGGGCTAATATCTGAAATATATACAGAACTCAAGAAGTTAGACATCAACAGACCCAATATACCAAAAGGATGTTCTACCATACCACAAGGACATTTGCTTAAATATGTGCATGTCAGCTTTATTCGTAATAGCCAGAAACTGGAAACAACCTAGATGTGTCTGAACTGAAGAATGGATAAAGAAAATGTAGTATGGTTAAAAAATGGAATACTACTCAGCTATTAAAAATAAAGACATATAAAATTTACAGGCAGGTGGATGGAACTAGAAAATATCATTCTGATCGAGATAGCCCAGACCCAGAAAACAAACATGGTATGTACTCATTTATAGGTGGCTACTAGTAGTATAAAGTAAAGAATAACCATGCTATAATAAAGAGACCCAAAGAAGCTAAGCAAAAAGGAGGGCTCAAGAAGGGGCATGTGAATATAACTGAGAAGAAGAAATACAACAAAGAATATCGGTAGCATGTGGGAGGGGACAGGACGCGTGGTACAGGAGGGATCAGGTGTGGGGAGGAAAAACAGGAGAGAATATTCAGACAAACAACTGAAATAGGGGAGGGCCATCTCTGGGACTAGCTACAAACCTAGGACAATGGCAACTCCCAGGAATCTATGAGGGTGACACTAGCTAAGACTCCTAGCAAAGGGAGATATGTAACCTGAACCAGCCATCTCCTGTAATCCTGAAAGACTTCCATTCTAGGGATTAGGGCAGCAAACCAGCCACACCACCTTCAACCTACAAGATGTTCAATGGTTAGGTAGGTATATAAATTGAGGAAATGACTAACAAATGACTGGTCGAACATGATACACATGCCATGAGACGGAACCTACCCTTGACACTGTTCTATTCAGCTATATTTAGAGACAGGAACCATAGAGAAGCTTTACCCAACAAAGGATAGACACAGATACAGAGACACAGAGAGCCAAGCATTAGGCAGGGCTTGGGGAATCCTGCTTAAGATGGGAAGGAAGAATTTTAGGAGCCAGAGATGTCAAGAATAGGACAAGAACACCTACTGAATCAACTATCCTGGTCTCATAGTTGCTCACGAGACTCAGCCACCAACCAGAGAGCATGTATGGGACTGACTTCTGCCCTCTGCATATTTGTAACAATTATGCAGCTTGGTCTTTAGGTTGGAGTCTTAAGAGTGGGAGCAGGTGCTGTATCTGACTCTGCTGCCTGCCTTTGGAAACTTTCCCCCTAACTGGTCTGCCTTGTCTGCCCTCAGAAGGAGAAGATGCTGCTAGTCCTACTTCAATTTGACATACCAATGCTGGCTGATATTTATTTGAGGCCTCCATTTTTTCTGGAAAAATAAGAGAAGTGAAATGTGGATAGGAGGAAGGGATGTCGCAGGGAAGGACTGGAAAAAGAGGTTTGAGAGGAAACTGCTTTAGAGATCTAAAGTAAATTAATTAATTACTTAAAATAAAATTTACTTTAAAATAGCAACTCAGAAAATTAAAAAAAATAGCTTAAAATGACAAGTCTTCTTTCCAAAGAGGTTTTGTGTCTGTGTCTTTTAATTATCAAACCAGAGTATACAATGAAAACTGGAGTTATTATTCAGCAGGGTATAATTATTTGCTATTGTAAACTGATTTCTTTTATTTGAAAGTAGAATGCTATGATCTACAAGTTATGTTCAGTTTTCTTAAATAAAAAGAGAGGACAAAGATATGAGCTCATATAGTCTTTTCGCTCTCCAAGAAATACCAGTTGGAAAGTGTGATAAGGAAGAGACGCAAGCAAGATTGCTTGCCTTATCAAGCACTTTCTAACTAGGGTGACTAAAGCATCTTTGGAAAATAACAAAGATTATGTGTGAGATACCTCATCTTCTTAGGGACAAGAAATATGTACTGGTCCTCTGATTTTCAAACATTGGTTGCTACTCTATGAGAGCTCTTTTTTCAGATGTTTGATTTCAGTCTTTTCCAACCTGCCTCCCAAGAAGAGGAAACCAAGTGTAGAAATTGAACATCTGGTGCCAGCAAGTTTAGGACATGGCTGGAATGCAGAGTACAGAGACAGAAATGACCAGCTATCTTTACTAATCAGTGTGTTCAAGCTATTGAAAGATTTTTCCAGTAAGTTTTACTTTTGTTCATAATCAGAAAATTTAAATCTTGACACTCCTAGATGTGTGCATAAATGTTTTCATGTCGTTGTAACTCAAAGTATTGTACTTAATTTATTCACAGTCCTAGATAAAATTAAGATATTTCCTAATAAAGAAACCACAATAATATTCATTTCTCTATTTACATGAAATTCTTTCCATGGATGCAGGACTCTGTTTAGCATTGAAAAGGTCCACATATCCCCATCTCTCTTCTCCTTCTTTGCTAGTAATAATATGTTCCTCTATTCTCAAAATTTCAATAAACCTTTTAGCATCATCAACATCTGTTTTGTGGTGCCATTTCTTCAACAATGGATTTTCAAACTATATTGAAAGATCTTATAGGTTGTTAGTTTACTCTAATACGTCGGACACACAAATAATAATCAAAGCTAGGGATAAATATTTAAAATGTCAGTGTTTCATAAGGTTCTAATAATTCATACAGTTCTAATATATAACTAATTTAACAACAAAAGTTGAAACAAGTAAACACCCTGCACTGATTCTCTCACTTTGTCCTCTTTGCTCTCAGTTTATTAATTCAATACATCACAGTCTAAAACCTCTTAGCTTTCCTAAGCTCTTCATGGTTACTATGTGTCACTATTTGCAATTCTCTCCTTTGTGATATTTTATCTGATAATCTCATTATTATTTTCTTCATTATTATTATTTTCTCCCTTTAAACGTTTAATCTAATAAGTAACTCTTAGTATGAACAACACTAAATATTCCAGAGATACTGAAACAGAGAAGGAAAGATAGAAAAATATAGATAAATGATACATAGGTAGTTAAGTAGGTAGGTAGACAGATAGATAGATACCTGTTTGAATCTGTATATGCATTTGTGTGTGAGAGAAAAGAGAGAGATAGAGAGCATGTATGAAAGAGAAAGAGAGAGAGAATTTGAAGATGTGATTTAACCAGGGTGAACAATCTATGATACAACCATTATCCATCCTTGTAAATATAATTTTACTGGAACACAATGACAAAATCTGGGATTTGTTAACAGTTGCTTTCATAGTAGAACAGAGACAACTGATTTACAAATCCCAGTTCCTGTATGCTCCTTTACAGAGAGGTTTTGGAATCCTTCATTTAAAACAAATGCTTTCTGGCATGAAGTAAGAATGTTTCATTAAAGCAGTAACAATTAAACTCTTGTTGCTTCTGTTTGATTCTGCATCTAACCAAGCTCTTCTTACTGCTGCTTCAATGTAGTTTAGCTTTGATTATTCTCCTGTTTTACTCATGTGGTAAATGGGCAAATTTTAAAATACAGGAACTAAAGCTTCTATCCTGAGGTGACTTGGTATTTCACTGTCTTCTTACTTATCTCCCAGACTTTTATATGTGCACTCCCACACCAGATATACTTCCTGATGTTTTATCTGTATAAATAGTTTTCCAATGGTATAAAGATTTAAATGCCAGTACTTCAAAATGTAACCCTTCCAAGAGGCAGAGTTGAAAACATCAGGATTTTTAAGTCCTGGACTAAGGTGTCATGCAAAATATGTTCTTAAAGTTTCTATAGACAAAAAGAAATAGTCACAAAGAAGAAGCACAGGGAGAAAAAGGACTTCACACTCACAGAGGAAATAGCAAAGTCAAGGTCATCTGGAAAGACAACTGCAATGAGAAATACCACTGTCGCAGTCTCAAAATCCTGTTTACCAATTGTGTGCATAGTGGCACAGCCAATTTATATCGGCCACATCTCTCCTCACCTGAAAATGTAAAGAAACTGGCTGTGCCCCAGTGGCAGGGGAGAAGGCTGGGAGACAGAATGGAAATTGGGAGGATGGCATCACTGGGAAGGAGGAGGCTCCTGGGAGTCCATGGGGGTGACTGAGCTGAAAGTCCTAGCAGTGGTGGATATAAAGCCTGTAGGGGCTTCCTCCCCTAGCCAGAAGAGACTTCCAGTGGCCTTAGGAGGACACAAACCCACCCACGAAACCTTCAACCCAAAATTTCTCCTGCCTACAAGAAATGCAGGAATAAATGGAGCAGAAGTTGAGGGATAGGCCAAACAAGGACTGACACAACTTGGAACCCATGTGAGATAGTCAACTCCTGTCACTATTAATGATACTCTGCTATGCTTGCAGACAGGAGCCTAACATAGCTGTCCTCTGAGAGCCTTTATCCAGCAACTGATGGAACCAGATGCAGAGACCCACAGCTAAACAAGTGGCTGAGCTTGGGGAGTCTGGGGGAAGAGTCAGAGGAAGGATTGAGGAAGCCAGAGGGGTCAAGACACCACAAAAATACCTACAGATTAAAATAACCTGAGGCTATGGGGGCTCACAGAGACTGATCTACCAACCAAAGAGCACACATGAGCTGGACCTAGACCACCTACACATATGAAACAGATGTGCAGTTTGGACTTCACATGTGTCCAATAACAATTGGAGGAGGTGTTGTCTCTGACTCTGTTATCAGCCTTTGGAATTATTCCCCTAGCTATGCTGTCTTTTCTGACCTCAGTGGGAAAGGAAGCACTTATTTTTTAAAAATAATTTATATTTTTGTTACTTACAGTTTATTCACTTTATATTCCAGCTGTAACCCCCTCCCTTGTCCCCACCCAATCGCTTTCTCCCTCCCTCCCTCATCTCCTCCAATGCCCCTCCTCAAGTCCACTGATAGGGGAGATCCTCCTCCCCTTCCCTCTGACCCTATCAGGTCCCATCAGGACTGGCTACATTGTCTTCTTCTGTGGCCTGGTAAGGCTGCTCCTCACAGGGGGAGGTGGTCAAAGAACCAGCCACTGAGTTAATGTCACAGACAATCCCTATTCCTATTACTAGGGAACCCACTGAGCTGCCATGGGCTAACTCTGTGCAGGGGTTCTAGGTTATCTCCATGCATGGTCCTTGATTGGAATTTTACTATCAGAAAAGACCCCTGGGCCCATAATTTTTGGTTCAGTTGCTCTCCTTATGGAGCTCCTGTCCTTTCTAGGTCTTTCTATCTCCCCCTTCTTTCATAAGACTCCCTGTACTCTGCCCAAAGTTTGGTTATGAGTCTCAGCATCTGCTTTGATACCTTGCTAGGTAGAATCTTTCAGAGGCCTTCTGTGGGAGGCTCCTTTCCTATTTCCTGTTTTCTCCCTCTTCCTATGTCCATCCTGTTTGCCTTTCTGAGTGAGGATTGATCATTTTGCCCAGGGTCTTCCATCTTGCTGAGTTTATTTAGGTATAAAGATTTTAGTATATCCTATATTATATGTCTAATATCCACTTGCAGGTGAGTATATACCATGTGTGTCTTTCTGTTTCTCCTAAAACTCACTCAGGATGATCTAAATGTAACCAGAATAGACTGATCTGTTTAAAGAACATAGTCTTACCTCAACCTACAATTAACCAAAAGCAGATCACCATGTACTTTCTCAATTATTTTAAGGTGTTCAATATTTTCCAAGTTATATCACCAAAGTGAAGGATTTTAAATTATTGTCAACTGAAAAAAATGGAAAGGAAGTTTTCTTCTTGTAATACTTGCATAGATATCTTTTGCATTTTTCTGTCTTGAATGAGCAAACTGAAATATTCTGTGGATGGCTTTAAAATATCTTTGTTAAAATTTATAAATAAAATTTTAAAATGTGATCTTTTTTAATAATGTTTAAACTGCATCTTTCAATAAACACGAAGAAACATATTTCTACAAAATAAAAAATAAAAATAAATTAAACATAAAAACAACCCAGAATAGAACAGCATTTACCAGAACATGTAAAGCAGTAGATGGAAACCTGAGATCTCTCAGAAAGCTTAGATGACTATTGTCCAGAAAAGCCTTCCCATGAGATCACATCTGAATTTTAACTATAATCTCAATGACAATACATTAATACATTAATAACAGTTTATTTACTTTGTATCCCAGCTGAAGTCCCCTCCCTCATTCCCTCCCAAACCAACTCTCCCTCATCTTCTTCCTGCCCCTCTCTAAGTCCACTGATGGGGGAGGTTCTCCTCCCCTTCCATCTGATCCTAGCTTATCAGATTTCTTCAGGGGTGGCTACAATGTCCTCATCTGTGGCCTACCAAGGCTGCTCCTCCCTGGATAGGAGGGAGGTCAAAGAGCCAGCCATTGACTTCATGTCTGAGAATTCCCTGTTCCTCTAACTAGGGAACCCACTTGGATACTGAGATGCGATGTGCTATATCTGGGCAGGAGCTCTAGGTTATATCTATTCCTGGTCCTTGGTTGGAGAAACAGTTTCAGAAAAGACCTCTGGGCCCAGAAATATTTGGCCAGCCCTGACTTTTTTACATAAAGATACCTTAAGTCATCTTTTTAAGTCTCACAGATAATTTTCAGTGTTCATTAATAAAGCTTTAGTTCCCATAAAGATCACTATTGGAGAATGAATACATTGAAACCACATTTATACCTTGGCAAGTCTAAACAAAAAATTGATATTATTCCATTTAATATAGGTAACATAAAAAATAAAACTAGGAGATGTCTACATTCACAAAACACCAACTTTAATTATATGATGTTGTGATAATAAGTACAAAGGTTAGCATCCATTGAATACATTATTTTTCCAACTTTTTTAATTATATGCCTTGCAGAAAAAAACATTAGAGAGAATCTGGGCAAGTCCAGTGTACCTATGCTTCCTTTAAATGTGGAATATAAAGAAGTTTTAGAACAAGAACAGCAATGTATGAAAAAAGCTTGCCTCACCAGGTGATGTTACCGATGTTCCTAAAAATGCAAGGGACTCAGAGAGTGATACAGAAGCATCTAGATCAAAGAGGAAAAGGAACATCTTTCCCTCTAAAACTTTCAATAAGAGCACAGTTCTGCTCAAACCTTGATTTTAGCTCAGTGAAAATTTTTCATTCAGTGTTGCTTAGATTCATAGATAAAGTGAACAAAATTAATTTGTATTGTTTATAGGTATTAACTCTGGTAATAAAACAGTAAGAGAATACTAGTAAGTGTGCGTTGACCTATGTGGTAACCAAAAGATTCTGTCTTGTTTCTGGGCTATGGTGATCAATGACCTAACATCGAATAGGAGACTTTACCATACTCTTAAATTTCTGTTCACTGTTTATCTTTATTTATTTTATGGCATCTCTGCTGATAACAACAATGAACAGATATATAAAAACAGCCTTCCTATTGCAGTCCTTCGCATTGATAGTATAGCACTTACTCTCTTGTCTAAGGAAAAAATAAAAAAAAAATATTGTGCCTGAGGACTGTAGATGTAGTCAGCACATGTTACACTAAATTAGCCAAGATAATACCTGTATGTACCTCAAAAATATTTTAAAAAATAAAGACATCATTTACTTTGACATGATATTTCATGTCAGGTACAATAGGAGACAGCTGGTTAAAATTCTAGATGTGTGCTAAAAGAAATGTTTCTTTTCTTCTTTTTTGTTACAGTTTAGTACACTTTAAAATCTATTTAATCATTTCACAGCCCGACTCCCTCTCCTCAGTCCTACCCTCATGCCACTCTTCCCTCCTTCCCCTTCTCTCCTTCTCAGAGAAGTGGGGAGGTGCATAGGACCTTGGAAACTCGCCACACAGTCACACACACACATACACAACACACACACAACACACACACACACACACACACGCCCCAAACTGCTCTGAAATCATTGACTGCAAGGTTTCTGCAAGGTAAGCCTGCTGTGTTGAGCACTGACACACTTTGCACTGAAATGCATTACTCTGTTTAGGAAAGTACCTCCTGGAGAGAATACCTTCAGCTGATTCCTATTTGAGACAGAACAGGCTACCCCGAGCAGGCGTGTGCATACATTGCATTTACTTGCAGACACTTCTTAAAAACAAAGTATTTATAGTTTCACAAAATTTTTCAAGTAGATGTGCAAAACCAAAAATGTACTTTGACATTAAAACTTTTAACTTCTAATTTTTATTATTTATTAATTTTTTTTCACTTTGTATCCTGACTGTACCCCCCCTCCCCTTCCTCTCCTAGTCCAGCCTCCCTCCTTCCCTTCCCCTTCATATCCCTTCCCCCAGTCTAGGATAGTCTGGATCCTCTTTCACTTTGGCCTAGTAAGGTCACCTTGCCAAGGGGAGGTGATTAAAGAGCAGGAAAAGTGAGTTCATGCCAGAGACTGTCCCTGCTCCCCTTAACTTCTTTAGGCAAGCATTCATCAAAAAAGAAAGAAGGTAAATCTTGTTTCATTCGCCTTGTATATTTTTTATATTTTTTAATAATTTATTTATTTTTATATCAATCACAGGTGAGGTACTTTGCATCCCAGGCATAGCCCCCTCCCTCATTCCCTCCCACCCTCCCACTCCCTCCCTCATCTCCCT
>CM053764.1:79625668-79635873 GCA_028658305.1 Pachyuromys duprasi
TTTAATACTCCAAGTGTTTTTAGTAAATTCCAATCTTCTTACTTCTTTTGATCTAACTGACAAATGTTTCCCTTTTCACCAGAATACATTTAGATGGTACAGACTGCATTTTTATATTATGGGATTAATCAAAATTTTATGTAATACTAATTATAACTTTATTAATTTACTTATTTATTTGTTTGTTTGTCTATGTAGCTTGCTATTCTATGCTCCTTTGATATCTCTGGGAGACCTGCTCTTTTCAGAAAGGAAACACAAGAGGAGTGGTTCTGGGGAAGAGAGGATGTGGAGGCAAGGGACTAGGAGGTAGTGGAAATTGCCATCAGGATGTAATATATGAGAGAAGAATAAGTAAAATAAAATAAAATAAAATAATTGAAATTAGTGTCATTAAATATATGTATGTTGGCTGCAGAGCTGGCTTTAGAAATTGATGAAAATAGTGTTCATTCTTTTGCTATGACTTATTAGGAACACAATCAATAAAGAGCACAATTAAAAACACATTGAAAGCATGAGCACACACACACATGCGCACACACACAGAGACAACTGGTAATCCTGCAAAAAATGAAAACCATAATGTGCAAACAAAACAACAACAACAAAAACCTCCAAATTACCTTTGAGTTTGTTTTGTGCTTGCAAGTAGTTGTTAATAGGAGAAGGCGTTTTGGTTGGAGAAGGGAGCTTATATCAACTGCCTATGTCAGGGCTGGGACCATGTATGATTTAGATCTGTGCAGGGCCCATGCAAGCTGTAACATTTTTTGGGAGGTCATATAGGTCATATGCACATCAACTCTGGTTGTCAAACATCCAAGGCAAGTATTTCCCCAGAGATCAGTCTCACCAGCCTCATTTTTAATATTTGAAGGGAATTGTAACTTAAATAATTACGAGTTAACATTAAATGTTAAGATCTTAGTATTATGTGCTACATGTATTATGTGCTACAACTGTATAAACTGTCTTTAAGAACACTTTTTTATGATCAACCTCATTGTAAAAGCAGCAAAACAGTTTCACATGGTTTTAATCTAACCTTTTTTTTGTAAATTTAATATTGTTGCCATGAAACCAATAGCTTTAAATAAGTAGTAAATAATTCATCTCTTGAAATATTCATTTCTCTTTTTTAATTCTTGTTTTATAGAAATATTGGTTTATTAGAATACCTGTTGCCCTTTCCTCTTCAATTTGTGTTGTCCACTTAAGTTTCTGGTTGTGGGGCCATTAAATGGAATGTAATGAACATATTATAAGCGAAATCCTGAAAGAAAACTGACTCTGCTTTCCAGAAACCTCCAAGAAATCTTCAAAGACCCATAGGCAGGGCACTCAGGAATTCCTGTTTATTTCATAATAGAACATTGACTGGCTTGATCTTGTTTAGAACAAGGTCTGCATTGGCTCTGCAACATCGAGAAGACACTGCTTGACAGTGGTCCCTTTCACTGGCTCACACAATGTTTCCTAAGATGGTCCTTGAAATTAGGGAAGGAGTGACTGTGGACTGCTCAGCTGGAAATAAAACACTTATTATTAATGAGATACATGTTTAAAATTAAAAGTAGACACTTAATTTGGGGTAATAAATACACATAAAAACCACACACCTTATATACCTTTAAGGCTTTGTCACAGTTTCCATGTCATAAATATGTAAAATTACCTTGAAATTTTCTATTTCTGCTTTATTTTCAGCTTCTATTGTTTTTATGAGGTGATTTTGAGGATTATACCCAGGGCCTACAGGTTAAGTATACTTCAAGCTCTAATTTCTAGTAATCACCCTAACATTATGTTTTTAAAGAAACAATAAAGTCTTAATTTTCTAAAAGGGTTGCAATGATATGAAATTTATGAAACATTATAATTTTAACATTGAATAAATTAATAAAAAAGAGAAACAATAAAGAATGTTGTCTTAAATACCATGAAAATCAACTCCAATGACACAGACATTAATGTAGATCTACTTCCTATAAGTCATAAATAAGATTCATGTTCTCTAAATAACTGTGCATTCACAGTACTTGAGAATTACTGATGTAAAAAATAGTTGATTTCCATATTTAGTTAAAAAAGAAAATTTGTATTTCTAAGATGTGCTATTTATATCATATTAATACAGAAGTATTCAAGAAAAATAGTACAGCAGAGAGTATAACTATTATTGGGGAATATAAGCTTGTTCTTTCATATGGATGATGTCTAGAAAAAAGAATTGTTAAGTTTTGTAGCTATGATTTTTTTCTTTTCAGAGTATCTTAAAATTAACGATCAAGCAGAATGGAGCATAAATTTGAAACTGTGAGGAAATGAGAACTGCATTAATATATTTGATATTTGAATACCTTCATATTACTTAACGAGTGAATTTGAAAAGAAACCAGAACAGAGAATATTTTGTTTTTGTTGCTCGACTTTAAAATGATGTGATTTCACACAAGCATACATTCAGTTCTCTACTCCTCTTGTATTCATTCTGAAATTTTTTTCTGAGCCTGACCTGACCTCTAAGTAGGAAGTTTACTCAACAGTTTAAACTAGTTTTATTTCTCTCAGCAATATAGATTCTTCCTGAATATATCATCCCCGTTTCTTACAGTATAACTCACAGTAAAATGTCACAGGTGTTTGCTCAACATGCTACCCCTGGAACACTCATTCGGAGGCCAATCTCATAACCCAGGATAACTGGTATTCTGAGTTGATTTTCTTATTATTTCATGTCTTCATTTTTCTTTTGGAGGCAGTATTGGCCTCAAGATCATTTTGTAGCAGAGGATGGTACTCAACTCATACTGCTTCTGCCTCCACCGTACAACAGCTGGGATTATATCTATGGTCAGTAAGTAGCTGAGAATTGTGAATTACTGACATGCATATGTTGATGGTTTGATTGAAAATGGTTCATTTAGTAGTACCTAGCATCAAAGACTCATGCATAATGGTGCCACATACGATGATGTTCATATAAACATTTCAAATACTTGGATATTTAGTCAGATATTTCTATTTGGATTTATTATGCAGTTTATTTAAAGGCAAAGGCTATCTGTACACTTTGTAAAGTCGCACTGATTACTACAAGGCACCACACTATTGTGTAACGCACCATTAATTTGCTTAGTGTTCTGCCACTACTCACAAAAATTAAGCACTGAAAAATGTCAGAGTTTACTCAATAAAATAAAAGACAATAATAGTTATTTCCCCTGAATAAGGAGGATATAATTTACGGTCAGCACATTTAATAATAATAATACTTATGTGACTTTCAAATCTAGAAAAAAAATAAGCGTGGTCTACCTTTCTGTATTGAGACTGAAATCATACTGAGTGTTATGTGTTGGTGCTTGTATGTGTGTGTTGGGGAGACATTACTCTACTTAAGTCATAAAAATAATTTGTGAGTATGTTTTATCGCATTATAAATGTAATAACAATGACATATTGGTTGCTGTTATGAAACACCTTCTGGGCTGTCAATGAAGCTCAACAAATAACGGCAGGTGATGAATTAGCCTTTACCAGGTATTTGAGTTCTACCTGGTAACCACATGATGGCAGAAACATTCTCTACTTGTTGCCCTTTCGTGGCCACACATGTGATCTGTGGAACAGGTGTTCATATAAGTACACCAGAACACACATACATAAACATATGAATTTTAAAGTAAGATACAATCAAACTAAAATATCATCAACCACTCCACAAAAAAACCCATAGAGTTACAGGTAGAATTATGAATATCTGACCCTTGGGCAAGAAACAGAAGAGCGGAGTAAAACTAGTACAAAGAACATCAATTCAGGATAAAGTTTGCTTGTTAAAGATTGCTACTAAGCATTGCCACTTTCCAGGGTAACTCTGAAGAACTATCATTTAAATGGTCCCCAGAGAGCCGAAACTCAGGACAGCCCAGTGAGAACTGCTTGCCATGGCACCTAATACGAGACATCCCCCAAGCAGACCTTTCCCCTTTGTGTCAGTCATGAAAGTTACAGGTAAGTAAACAATAAGCAATGTCAATGAGTAAACATTTCACATTTACTAACGAATCCAATATTCACAAAACTAAAAAATAATAATAATAATTGGAAGATAAAGCGACCTCACGGTGGTGCAGAACAAAGGATTGGAGGTAGCTTGCACTCTTAAAAGGAAATGCCACAGCAGAACTGTGTGAGAACATGAGAGTTGAGCAAAGACCTGAAGCAGTGGAAAGAGTCCCAGAGGGGTCTTTTGGGAGAACTTTTAGCCAGAGGAGGAAAAAGCTAGAAAAAAGAATCAGTGTCAAATGCAAAATACATCGAAGGAATATCCAAGAGAGCAAGATGACAGCAGTTCAGAGGGTTAATATAGGCAACAGTGGCTCTGCAGCCTGGGATGGTCATTTTGGCTTTTACTGTGAGCAGAGGGCAAGCTGTTAGAATTGGAGGAGAGACATGTTATTATCAGGATATTTGACTGTTGGAGGTTGGTCTGACGTGTTTTACTGGCCCTTAAGATCCTGTTGCACCTATGTTTGTTTTGTAAACCTGCCTAAGACATATATGATTGGTTTAATAAACCGCCTATAACTGGGCAGAGAAAAAATGGGGTAGTATGGGCTAACGTTCCCGGGCTTTGGAGGAGAGAGAGGATCATGGGAAAAAAACGGAGAGGAAGAGACAAAGAAGGGGGATACTATAATATGCTAGCCTGTAGAAGAAACCTTGTGGGGCTGGGAGGAAGGACTCCAATAATGGCGTAAAAAGGACCAGATTAGGAATAAAAGCAAGTATTTATAAGATTATGGATGGAAAATGAGATGATTAAGGTAGATAGCATTGGATGGGGCTTGGAAGATGGACAGTGAGGTGATTCAGACAGCATAGTCAGGAATACCTGCCTGGCCCAAGGTAGATACGGTAACTACAAAATCTAACAGGTGTCTCTGTCTTATTATTTGTAATAGTGGATTAAATTGTACCGCCATGATAATCATAGGGATAACAATAAACATTGTATAGCCCAACAGCCACTCTATTTATTTACTATGAGAATGACAATGTTTTCTGGAGTCTATTGAAAATAAACTGAGAAGAAGTCAAGTACAGCAGCACAGATCCTTGATGGCAACTTTATCTCTTCATGTCTTATTATTGAATTTATCAGGCACAGAACTGTGGTATTTATTATTTTAACTTTCTCCATCTTTGTGACTTCATAAAATTCTATTTTTTTCTTCCAACTGTGACCTCTTTTCTAGTGCTAATCATATTATAGTATTTCAAGGTATCATCTGTAAATTTCTCACTTTCTTCCTTAGTAATACATCTCAAAATAAAGATCTCATCTTTCTCCCTTACCTTTCCCTATTGCCATTGCAGTTTTAGGTAAACACAGTCCCCTGTCTCCCACTGCTGTACAAGGAGGGTGACCTGAGAATTTGGAGTTTTTGTTTTGGTTGGGGAATAAAGGAGGGGAGGGGAATTATTAGAAGTAAAATACTCAATTAAAGTGCCTGTCTAATAATATTGAGGATCTGCAGCAACCTGTGATTTACTTTTCCTGTTTCTTCTCCAGTAAAAGTTTGTGTAGCAATGACACACTCTCTATGTATCTATGTACCTATGTATCTATGTTTCTATCTATCTGTCTGTCTATCCATCTATCTATCATATATATATATATATATATTCACTATCAGTCCTGTATCTTTACCTTCATCATCACATACATACCAAGAAAGAGAGTTTTAGGCATTTATGTTTCATGCTGCACATATGCAGTACTGCAGCCCCTCATTTATTCTTAAACAGTCAACAATAAAATTCAAGTAAGGCTTTCAAATCTAGAGTTAAGGAAAAACAAATCCCAAGACAATGCCATGATTGTGACAGCTCTACAATGTCACTCTTTCATCTTACCGTTGGAAAACTCTTACCCAATCAGGAAAAAGATGGTAGAATGAAAGGAGGGTGTAGGCCTATTACAGTTTGGTGTCTGAGAATTTCTGCTCAGTTCATCCACACATTCAAAGAGCACTTGTTACAGAAGACACATTGGTTTCTAAGTAATCTTCCCTTGAACCCTAAATTTATGCAATCTGGATAGGTACTTTCTCTAATCTTTTCTTGAATGGAGCTGTGTATTTCTTTCGTTGTTTTAGACATAAGGAACTACTTCTGAGATTACTCCACTATTAATTGACTGAAGCATTAAAAAGTGATTCTTTCTGTATGCCACATATAAAACAAAGAGATGGTACTATCTTGAGGAATAAAATATTTAAGAGTTGGAGGGTGCAAGTCCATAATTTTTTTAAAGATTTCTGACATTTAGTAAGCAATTTAAGAAGAGATGTTAATCAAGATGATAATCTCAAAAGTAAATTAGAGAGGAAAGAATATTGTTCTAGTTGATAAATCAGATTTAAATCATATTTTTATCCCCAGTGGCTCTGATAAATCAAGACTTCAGGAGATGTTAAGTACAATTCTATCCTTTCTTTTTCTCACTGAGTTATTTATAATCATGGTTTTACAAACACAAAACCAGGGTGATGTAAATACAACAAAGTATCACAATATATTTCACTACAACCTCCAAATGCCAGTAAAGTTTATTTTTCCTTTGACAGCTTGAAAATTGCTATTTGGAACGAAAAGCTTATCCCAGCTATAAAGACTGGCTAGTGAAGTTTTACAAAGAAATGAGAAATTTGGCTTCATGTTGCATTTGAATCCTGCTGGAAGGAAAGCTCTCCCCAGAAAAGGTTGTGCCCTTGATGTGTTAAGCAGGTTGTCTACTTAACCCAAAGGTCTATTCAAACAGTTCAATCAAATTGTAAGCTGTCACAACACCATCCAAATACATTAGAGGGGCCCTGTTAACAGCTAAAAGACTTTGTTCTAAGCATCAAGTATTGGGTGTAAAGCTGGAGTGCAGGCTGTAATGCTGAAATGAACTTCAGGTTATAAAGGATACATTTTCAAAGTGATTTCTGATTGTACTCACTCCAAAAATATAAACAGTCGTCCTCTGAAACATCAGTCTTAAATTGGAAACTGGATCAGTAGTGGTAATGTCTTTTGGAAACACTGATAAAAATGGAAATTCGCTGGTCCTTCTTTGGCTTTGCTTTGTCCTCTCCAAGAAATACATGTAGCAATTTGTTTTATTTTGATTTGTTTTGTTTTGTTTTGATGTATCTTCCAGTTGGTTCTAAGGAAAACAATATTTAGGATACTAAAACACTATGGATATTTGGTTTGTTTTTATAGTGAATCCAAATTTTGGAAATTGGTTAGTAATAATTGCAAATTTTAGAAAATTCTTTGAAATATGAAGCTGATTTCTATTGAATTTTGTATAATATCATCAATATCATCAAAAGTAAAATAATAAATTAAAACATAAAAGAACAATTTAATATTAACAATAGCTACAACCAAAATGGTAGCAACAGAAAAACAGACAATCAACATATGCTTCAAAACTGTTCCTTCATAATAAAGTAAGAATATTTTTTTTGCAAATTTATCTACAATTAAGCTGATGACTTAAATTATATTGACTCATCTTAAATAGCAGGAAAGGTCTGAAAACTATAATCTAAACTGTTTGCTATTTCATCACAACAGAAATAAAAAAAATATTTCTAGGTTGAGAATGAATTATGGCTGAGTTACTCAGAAATGCTTGGCTCCTATTAGCTATGAAAAAAGCCTCATCTCTGGTACCACAGAAATCTGGAATGAAAGTGTGGCCACCAATTACTACATGTAGTTTGGAAAAACAACCTTTCTAAGATTCTAGACTTTGTTTTTCTTTGGGGGAGCATATTTGAAACCTGAGTGGATCTGAGCAGCCTTAGTTCTTGTGAGCACTTTTATATGGAATGTATTTGAAACTCTAGGCATATTGCCATCAGTGATGCCTCTTAGACTCAAAAACAAATTGGATATGATCTGCTTGCTCACTGGCATGAAAAATGCCCGTATTCACATTTACTTAATTTTTTTTCTTGCTATATTTAAATAGTTTTTTTCTCCCTTAATTTAATGAAGAATCAGTGCCACCACTTTACTAACACTTCCCTCTCATCCCAGAGAGACATGTTGACCTGTTCCTATTTTCTTCTTCTAGGTTTTTGGTTGATCAACACCATAAAAAACTCCTAGGTGTAAATGCTGGATGGGGATGGGGATGCGTGCCCATCCCAGAAACAGCATGTGGGAGACAGAAGCAGTGAACTTCCCCTAGGGCTACATAATGAGACCCTGTCTAACAATAGATGGATAAAAAGTAAATAAGTAAACAAATAAAAGGATAAAGAGAAAAAATGGTGAACTACTGTCAGACACCAAATGCTAAGCTAATCCAGGGACTAGGGCCAGAACAACTAGACAACAGACATCCTTTAAGATAATACCAGGATGGCTATAAAACTTTAGCAGTACATAGATATAAAATAAAAGTAATGGATAATTTGGAAAGTGAAATAGAGGGAGAAAAATATTCTTTTAGTGTGGAAAGGTAGGAATGATGGCGAAAGTACAAAGAACGATTTAGTTTCTTCTTTTTGTTCTTCTCCTTTCCTATAGCATCAATCTCTATTGTGTTTTTAACTGCCCTTTCTATTTCTTTCTTATTATGTACTGTGATCTCACCGCATTCTGTAATGTGTTTGCCTCTCTCCTTTCACCTTTTGGAGTAATGATGGTAATTGTTTTAGTTGGCTATCTAGTATGTGTATGTGCTTTGGGTATATTTCAGTTAGTTTTTACTTTATTTTATAATGAGTTGTGCTTGGTATCTGGTAGACTCCTTGAACATGTTTTGTAGATGTTTGGATACTGGGATAAGTGTCAAAATGGAACAAAGAGAGAGGACTGAAAGATACAAGAAAGAATGAAAGAAAGAAAACAAGTAACAACCATCCTTCAGAATAAGAGCAATGCAGGAAAGTACTTCGAGGTCTAAAATATGACAGATGCCAGCCTAGACTGCTTTACCCAGAGAACTACCTGTCAAAGTTGAAGGAAAAAATAGGAACTTATATTGAAATAAACAGGTTAAAAGAATACATGTCCACCAAACCAGCCTCTGGGGAATACTGAAGGTATTGTTTTGGAATGAGGAAGGTAATAACAAAAGCCAAAATGATAGAAAGAAAACTAACAAAGCTATATTTAATAAGGCACAAAATTATACTAATAACAAAACAGCAAACAAAGAAATGTTAGAAATGAACACACACATTTCAATAGTAACTATTATATTAAGCTCAGCTCTCCAACCAAAAGACACAGATAAGTAGAATGTGTCTGGTTGACCATTCCTTTTATCACAGAGCCATTCAGAGAGAAAGTAATCATTTTAATGACTTCATTGGTTTATCAGGGCTTTGATGATAATGTAAACTTTATTATTAATAAATGGTTACTTTAACCTTCTGTAATATTGTATTGAAATATTGAAAGATTTTACATTATCTTTAGTCTAAAGTTCACATAGATTTTTTTTCATTTTTATTTTATATTAATCACAGGTTATGTACTTTGTATCCCAGCCATAGCTCCTCCCACATTCCCTCCCTATCCCCCCATCCCCTCCCTCATCTCCTCTCTGCACCTTTCTAAGTCTACTGATAGGGGAGGAACTCCTCCCCTTCCATCTAACTCTAGCTTATCAGGTCTCTTCTGGAATGGTTACAATGTCCTCTTCTGTGGCCCAGCAAGACTGCTCCTCCCTTCGGGGAAAGAGAGGTCAAAGAGCCAGCAATTGAGTTCATGTCAAAAATAGTTTCTGTTCCCCTTACTAGTATACCCACTTGGGAATTGAGCTACAATTCGCTACACACAGGCAGGGGTTCTAGGTTATAACCATACATGGTCCTTGGTTAGAGAGACAGTCTCATAAAAGACCCCTGTGCCCTGATATATTTGGTTCTTGCAGAGCTCCTGACCTCTCCAGGTCATACTAACTCCCCCTTCTTTCATATGATTCCCTGCACTCTGCCAAAGGATTGGTTATGTTTCTTAATATTTGCTTTGATACATTGCTAGGAAGAGTGTTTTCAAGGCCCTCTGTGGCTGGCTCTTGTCCTGCTACTTGTTTACTCCTACATCCAATATCCATCCAATTTGACTTTCTAAGTGAGGATTAATCCTCATACCCCAGGTCCTCTTTCTTCTTTATC
>CM053764.1:79636373-79663394 GCA_028658305.1 Pachyuromys duprasi
CTCTCCAGCATGTGTTGTCACTTTAGTTTTTGATCTTAGCCATTCTGACAGGTGTAAGGAGAATTCTCAGTGTATTTTTGATTTCCATCTCCCTGATTGCTAAGGGCATTGAGCATTTATTTAAGTGTTTTTCTGCCATTCTACAGTTTTCTACAGAGAGTTCTCTGTTTAGCTCCATACCCCATTTTTAATTGGATTACTTGATTTGTTGCTTTTTAACTTCTTGAGTTCTTTATATATTCTGGATATTAGCCCTCTGTCAGATATAGGGTTGGTGATGATCCTTTCCCAGTCTGTAGGCTGTCATTTGGTTTTGATGACAGCCTCTTTTGCTTTGCAGAAGCTTTTCAGTTTCATGAGATCCCATTTATTGATTGTTGATCTTAGAGCCTGTGTTGTTGGTGTTTTATTCAGGAAGTAGTCTCCTGTGCCAATGAGATCTAGGGTCTTTCCCACTTTTTCTTCTAACCGATTTAATGTGTCTGGTGTTATGTTAAGGTCTTTGATCCACTTAGACTTTAGCTTTGTGCAGGGTGATAAATATGGATCTATTTTCATTTTTCTGCATATAGACATCCAGTTGGTTCAGCACCATTTGTTGAAGATGCTGTCTTTTTTTCATTGGATGGATTTTGTGTCTTTATCAAAAATCAAGTTTTCATAGGTATGTGGGTTTATTTCTGCGTCTTCCATTTGGTTCCATTGATCCACTATTCTGTTTCTATGCCAATACCATGCAGTTTTTATAACTATTGCTCTGTAGTACCGCTTGAGATCCGGGATGGAGATACCTCCAGATGATCTGTTGTTGTACAGGATCGTTTTGGAAATTCTGTTTTTTGTTTGTTTGTTTGTTTGTTTCTCCATATGAAATTGAGAATTTTTCTTTCAAGGTATGTAAAGAATTGTGAAATCCATCAATGTGATCCACCATATAAACAAACTGAAGGAGAAAAACCACATGATCATCTCCTTAGATGCCGAACAAGCTTTCAACAAAGTCCAACATCCATTCATGTTTAAAGTCCTGGAGAGATCAGGGATACAAGGCACATACCTAAACATAGTAAAGGCAATATACAGCAAGCCTATAGCCAACATCAAACTCAATGGAGAGAAACTTAAATCAATCCCACTGAAATCAGGGACAAGGCAAGGCTACCCACTGTCTCCATATCTCTTCAACATAGTACTTGAAGTCCTAGCTAGAGCAATAAGACAACTTAAGGAGATTAGGGGGATACAAATCGGAAAGGAAGAGGTCAAAGTATCACTATTTGCAGTTGATATGTTAGTATACATGAGTGACCCCAAATATTCAACCAGAGAACTCCTCCAACTGATAAACACTTTCAGCAAATTGGCTGGATACAAAATCAACTCAAAAAAATCAGAAGCGCTCCCATACTAAAGACGAAAGGGCCAAGAAAGAAATTAGGGAAACAGCACCCTTCACAATAGCCACTAATAACACAAAGTACCTTGGGGTGACTCTAATCAAGCAAGTCAAAGGTCTGTTTGAGAAAAACTTCAAATCTCTGAAAAAAGAAATTGAAGAAGATATGAGAAGATGGAAAGATCTCCCATGCTCATGGATTGGTAGGATTAACATAGTGAAAATGGCTATTCTGACAAAAGCAGTCTACAGATTCAATGCAATGCTCATCAAAACACAGACACAATTCTTCACATAGAATTTTTGATTTTGGTTTAAAATTTTTTGTTAATGTCTTTTCCTTCTATTGTGTTTCTTCTTCCAAAACAGATGACCAATAGCTCAAGCATCAAGTGTTCACGAAACTATAACCTACCTCTTCCACGTCTTTATTATTATTATTATTATTATTATTATTATTACTATTTTTTCAAAACAAGTTTCAGCTAACCATGGGCCTCCACTCTGATCCACGGTTGTTTTGGTTGTTTGATGTAGTAGATATAAACATGTTTTTGTTTTAATCCCAGGTGTGGGAAGTGGCACATATTCAAATAGTTCACAGCAGCAGACTATTTGCCATATACAGGCTCTGAAAAGAGCTTCTTGCCAGCTGCAGATAGTTTAATTCTGAGGACTCTGGAGAGGGAATAAAAGCCAGAGCCCAGAGAGTACAGAGGCTCCCAGAAAGAACAAGGCTGTGCCTGCTTTATCCTTGCTGCTCCTGGTTGTTGTTGTGAGACAAGGAGATGTAGATCTCCTGAAATGAGGATTGTGTTGGCTCCAAGGAACCCAATGACCCTAACCAAGAGGAGGCAGCTCCTGTTGGTGACCTTCTCGCAGTAACCGTTTCTGTCTCATACATGGTATTGGGGTGTTGGAAATATTGGAGTGGAATAGAGAGAAAAAGAAAAAAAGAAATGTAAAGTTTTTTTGAAAGTACACCAACAGCTTGACTCACCTTTTATTAGTATCATATTTGTTGTGGTGTTTTATAAATCTCAGTGTCTCAAAGTAAAGTGGTCCATCCTAACTCTTTTAATCACCGTTAATATTGCTTCAGCTATTGAAATATAAAATGTCATGTAGTCTTTGACTCATCTATACATTTAATAAGAACTGATAACTTGGTCAAATTGGGTCTTCTTATCCACACTTATGAAGTATCTTCCTATTCATTTTTTTTTCAATCTCAGAATTTTGTAGTCCTCTTTATATCTTTCTTCGGGTCATCCAGGCACCAGTGCACGCAGGGCTGGGACTGGAATGGGTGATATCTGCAAGTGCCCCATCCAGTGGAGACTGTACTGGAAGAGAGCCTTCTCTGAGGCCTCCAGTGTGACAGGACTCTAAGACTCCCACTGAAACTGCAGGTTTTAGACATTATTCGGTGCTAAGTGGGTATGTGTCTTTATTGGGCGTGCATAAATGCTAAATGACCATTAGGGAGTGGAAAGGGATTTTCAGGGTGAGTGTATATCATTGGCTGAGGGCTTAAGATACTGGGATGCCTCATTTGCATAAAGAGACATTCCAGGTGCTGGCATGCAGGACTACCTTGAGAACTGTGGGGGCGGGGCCACAGGAGCACGTGGACCAGGGCTTACAGCAGGAAGGCACAGAACAGGGAGGGAGCAAAACATACTCCTGCCGGTCTCAGGGTTACTATTATCAGAGTTTGGACATGGCTCAGGCTTGCTCTAGCACCTTGCCTGTTTCTCCAGTGGCACAGTCCATGTTCCCTAGAGTAGAGATGTAAAAATACTTTGTGAAACTTGTACCTAAGTTTGTAAGGTTTTCTTGCTAGAAATGATAATTGCGATTTGCTTTTATTTTATTCCATATGTTAATCACTAGCACAGAAAAAAAAAACAGCTATGTTCTACACATGTACGTTGTTTTCTAAAACCCGATGTAATTGCTTAATACTATCCTTTATAAAATGATTTTTTGGACATTCTGTGAGGGCAATAGTGTCTTACTAAAACAGAGTTTTCTTCCTTCCTTGACAATTAGCACTTCTACATTACTTTTTTGACTTACTGCAATGACGATACTCTGTTATGTTACAGTAGGAGCTACTAGTTTTTTAATTACAAATCTTCATGAAGAAGCTCCCAGATTATTAATGTTGAGGATGATTTCAGTTGCATTTGTTTGAAAATATTGTATTAAATTCCCTCTAATCCCCCTTTACTGAGAGATTCTATCACAAATGTATGTCAGACTTTGGGAAAATATCTCCGGTATATACTTATATGATCATATAACTTTATTTATTAGACTGTTGTTTTAGTGGATGATATTATTTTCATTTTGACTTCAAATCACTCAAACTGGAAAAATGCCTACTTTGTTATGGTATATATATATATATATATATATATATATATATATATATATATGTATAATTCAATATATATATATTGAATTGGATTTGCTGATTTTCAAAATTTTGCATACAGGAAAATATAATGCTCTCTGATCTTATTGCATTATCTTGGTCTAGCTTATTATTCCCATATCTTAAAATTTGAGAATTTGATTAATTCCATATGTTCCATGTTTACTGCCTGTTTATATGTAGGTATTATATGTTATTCTCCCTGAAAAATGATTGCATACTTCTTCCCAATTTTCTTGTATGTTGGGCCAGAAACTAGAAGCTGCTAAGTTTCGTATTTAAATGTGCAGTGGCATAAACATATGTATAATGTGCATATTAGCCCACAATTGTTATTCTTTGCACTTATTCATTTTATTTCATATTAAAATCACTTTGGAGTACCATAATTACTTCTATTTTACTTAAAACACCCAATTTCTCCCAACCTATCTAATTTCAGAAATGTATTTGCTTATATTTCCTCCTTTCCAATTTAACCTAAAATGATAGTTTATCAGTTGAAGATTCTTCTAACCACCTAATTATTTTCTGTCATTTTTTATCACACAGTTTTGTTGCTATTCTCATTCAATTCTCAAATAAATTTTGCTTCATAAATATTAAATACCTCTAACTTATTTCTCCTTTGAAATTTATACTTTAAATAAAGTAAACATTTGCTAACACTAAATTACAGTATTTTTTGCTACATGTGTTTATAAAGTATCACTAAAGGTCACTGGATACTATTTCCAAATTGGACTGAATGAGATGGCTGTTCTTGCATACTTTCTGTGTTCTTTCTAGTGAAAAATATTTGTCAATTGTCGTATCTTATCTACAAATCAAACTTCTTGTTCTTACCTCGGAAACAACACATACTTCAAAACTTGCAAATATGTGAATTAATTAAATAAACAAATTACATTTTCATGAATATCAAACCGCCAAAACATCCATTAACTGGATTTTGTGGAGTCTTTATTAGTGAAAAAAAAAAAGTAAAATTTGGTTTCTCATCCTTATATCCTCTGTCTGTCTTCATTAGAAGGGTTTTGCACTGTGTGTGAATCTATTTGAGAGATTATCTTCCTTTTTACTTTTTTAACGTTCATCCTTTATTAATGTCTGTTCATGTCTTATTTTTATTGATATGAGCACTTTCTCCATATATTTCCTTTTAAACTTTTCTTTCTGGGATATTTTTGTAATATTATTTAGCTTTTTAGCCTCCTAAAACCCTCAGCACACAAAGAGGTGTTCTCCGAATCCTTTACCCACATTGTTTAGTAGGGAGGATAGGTTGCATTTGTAGCATAAGTAATTGGTGACTACCTGAGGCAAAAGAAGAACTTAGCATAAGGCCTGCAGGTTCCTAAAACAGTTCTCTTCAAGTTAAACTTCAGTCCTCTGTGGCCCTTTCTGAATCTCTTTGTGCTCTGACAAGTTGCACTGACAGGTAGTGGTGCCCATTCATTTGGTACCAAAAAAAATCTCAAGGGTGCTACTGCCTTTGAGATAGGCTGACCATGATAATGTGATGTAAATCTTTGATACTATATTTAAGTTTTCTAGTTATATATAATTCATGGCCTGTGCATGTCAAGGTTTGACCCCTTCAAATGTACTATTTAGCTGTTCTTTCTTGAAAGCATGGCTGCCATAAATTCCATTAACCAGCTCCTATCTTTTTTCATTGTGTGAATGTGCAAATCAAAAAATATGATTTGAATATGCATGTATTATGACAATGTCATATAGTTGAACATATTTTTACATATGTAATTGTCAAAATAAGAGGATATTTAAACTAAATTTTTGTTTATTTGGAGAAACAAAAATAGAAAGAACTATATATGATATCTCCACCCCATTAGTAAGGCATAATTTACTGTTGCCTGTGTTTAACATATAAATTATTTTGATAAAATACTACATACACTGTATTTGGTAAACTAGTACCTATTCAGCATTCTTGCTAAGCTCATAATTAATTTGGGCATTATAACTAGAATTTAAGCGTAAATATAAAATCAATCATTATATAAATTACAAACAGTTCAAAAATAATTATATGAATAAAAATAAAATATAATATGTATGAAAATATGACAGTATTAATATCAAATTTCAAACCTTATGGTGATTTTTTTCACCTACACATCCAAGTGGTTGATTTCTGCACATACACAAACATACGTGTGAACACTTATATACATATATACATACATCTAAGGTATACAAAGTGTTCAGTCCAAGGACCAGTCTGAAGAAAATTTAAAGAATAACTTACTCAAGTTTGTTTTGTCTTTCTATCATGTATGCCCTGTATGATTTAACTCAGGATTTCATTTTTGTTGTTGTACTCACATATATTGACTGAGTCTATCATTATGCAGCCACTGTCTTTATATTTTGAAAAGCTTTTCAAATGTATGTTTTATTATAAACCGTTTTTTATAAAACTATATTTAGAATAGCTTTATTACATACAATGGGCATGAGTAAAACGAAGTTTAGCAAATCTTATGGAAAAATGTCAGCATAAACTGCATGCCTTCATAATGATCTGCCACACATCTTAGGGTCAAACATATTTTCAAAGGATAAAACGACACCTTTAAAATTTTCTATATCAGCTGCATGAGAACAGAGAATTATTTCTGCCACCGTACAATTTCAGCTTAGTCATTCACAGTACAGCACCTTCAAAGACCAACCTGGAAAAGAAACTTTGGTGAATAATTTATAAATCAAAAGTAAAGTCCAGGGTACAATCCAATATGTGTGTGTGTTTGTATATGTGCATGTGTGTGAGAGAGAGTGTCGTGAATGCGTGTGTAAGAGTTATATTTTAGCCCATGAAACTGAAGTAATTTATCACAGTGAAATAAAAAATCAAACAAAAGTTTACAATTACAAGAAAAAATGTCTATATTCCAAGATGATTATGTTAAGAAAAACTATAACTAGATTAAAACTTGAGTGCAAGAATGTACACACAGTTATTCTCTAAGGAAGCAATAGAACTTGACATGAGTATTTCCAAATATTTAATTTCTGAATATAATTTTACAAATGAAATAATGTTCTGTTAAAACAGCAAAATAGATACAGAGAGAAAATATTTTTTTCTCTAAACAGATCTACTAGAGCATAATCATTTATTTCACTGTTCATTCTAAAATTCTTGATACATACAGTCTTTTGGCATACAGTGTTTTAACAGTGGTTACTTCTGTTTATGTTATGCTTTTGTTGACCTGTCATCATTAAATCAGTCATTTTTATTCTCCATTATAGAGCTGAGGATGCCAAACTTGCAAATTGCCAAGCAAAGTCTCAGATGCTCCAAAATCCATTTATACAAATAAAGGGTAAAATGAAAAAGAATAAGTCAACTTCTATTTAGCATTCAAAATATTAATACTACAATGTAGACTAGAAACTATGTTTTTTCTAATGGGACTGTCAACATTTAATTGAGCAAGAGAGGGTTTTAATCGTAGTTCTATTATTAATTAGATACATGATTTTAGAAAATTATTTCACAGCATGAAATCTTGTGGATTTAAAAATATAACTTTATTATGGTAATGTCACTTCCCACTTTGTCTAGATTATGCTATTTAGTTTTGTTTGCTGGTTTGTTTTATTTTGTTTGAAATTACAGTTAGCTCTAGCCCATCAGGTCTCAGGCTAAGGTCACATAGAAGGGAAAGAGGACTTTTCTTATCAGTGGACTGAGGGAAAGGAATAAGGGAGGAATGGTAGGAACAGGAGGAGATAAGGGAAGGGGCTACAACTGGGATACAAAGTTAATAAATTGTAAAAATAATTATAAAAAATAAAAATAAAGAAAATCCTAAAACAAAACAATAAGAGAAATACTACTTTGGAAATTAGTGTGAATATACATACATACATACATACATACATTCATACATACAAATACACACAAATATACATATACACACAAACATAAATATAGTGTCATCGCCATATGAAGGAATCTTCCATTTAATCTAATACCATTCTAATAAATGGGATGCCCATATCCAACTACATGACAGTGTTTAAAAGAGAGAGTGAATTTTCTAGCAACATAAAAAATTCTGCCTCTAGAATTGCTTCTGATTTAGAACTACAGCATTTATTCTGGCTAGAATTTCCAGTTGTTTGGCCTACCCAAAGTATTTCAGACTATCTCCTTAAAATCTTTCAACACATAAATAGATAGAAATGCATGTAGGTATGGATGCAGGTGGGTAGGTGGATGGATGGATGGGTATATGATAGACAGATGATAGGTATGCATTAATATACATGTATAATAAGGAGATACTATTTCAATCATAGATGATATTAGAAAGAGATAATAGATAGACAGACAGACAGACAGATAGATAGATTACATGCATAACCTCTGGGTTCTCTTTATCTGGAGAAATATGATTGGATATCATTTTTTCTTATTAAAGATTCACAATAGTTCGCTAGAAAGTAAGTTCAGTGTATAACATCTACAAGGATGAAGATCTGAGTCCATATCCTACATTAAATTAGACATTAGAACATGTGCCTGAAATGATATTGAGGAGGGGGTGACAGTAAATCTTTGGGGATTGGTGACCTTTCAGTGACCTTTAATTGGTTACCTCCAGATTCAATAAGAACTCTATATTCAAAAATGAACTCTATGTGCATGTGCATATATACATATATATGTGCATATATAATGTATTATATATGTATATGTTATAATATATATGTATATATGGCATAAACATATGGACATAGACACTGACATGAACATTCAGGAGCAAAAAAAATCATTCAAATCATACTATGTTACTGGCAGTGTGCTGATCTCTAGTGTTGGTTCTTTTTATTTTTATTTTTTAAATTAAAAAATTATTTATTTTTAAATATTCATTTATTACAATTTATTCAATTTGTATCCTGATGACAGTCTTCTCCCTTGTCTCCTCCCAGTCCCATCCTCCCTCTTCTCCTCCTATGTCCTTTCCTTAGTCCCCTGGTAGTGGAGGACCTCCTACCCTTTCATCTGACCCTAGCCTATCAGGTCTCATCAGGCCTGGCTGCATCATCTTCCTCTTGGCCTGGCTAGGCTGCACCCTCCAAGGGTAGGTGATCAAAGAGCCTGTCACTGAGTTCATTTCAGAGACAGCCCCTGCTCCCCTTACTAGCGTACCTACTTGGAGACTGAGATGCCTATATAATTGCCAGAACATGGAAACAAGCTATTTACCCCTCAACCAAAGAATGGATTAAAGAAATTGTGGTACATTTACACAATGCAATACTACTCAGAAATTGTGGTACATTTACACAATGCATACTACTCAGCAATTAAAAACAAGGAAATCATGAAATTTGCAGGCAAATGGATGGAACTAGAAAAAAAATTCATCCTGAATGAGATAACCCAGAAGCAGAAAGATATGCATCTTATATACTCACTTATAAGTGGATATTAGACATATAATATAGGATAAACATACTAAAATCTATAGTTGTAAAAAGTTAGTTCTTTTTAAAAAGAAGATTTGTACCTTGCGGGTTAATAAAGTAATATTGCCTCCCCGCTCTCACAAGTCAGCACTTCATAATCTTCTTGTATCACATTTCACCTTTTTATCTGTCTCTTGCATATCTGACTTTTTTATTGGAAATATTCTTACATTAGTAATAAGAACAAAGTGAATTATACCACAACAGCATGAAGTCAGGAAATATACATCTGGCTAAGACACAGATAGGTAGGGTTAATTGGTACTGGTACTAATCTCATTTACATTTACTGATTTCCTAACTATGTGATTCTTGGCTCTACTGGAAATTGATTCCCAGCACATACAACCAAGCAACTCTGACCAACTCTTCTAGGTTATTTTCACTTAGTTAACAGTGTAAATGACTCTTCAGTAAACCACCTCATTTTACTGTTAAGATCTAGGATAGTAGAGAATATGCGCAAACCTGAGAACACCAATAACATGCTGCACTTTATTTGCAATGATCTTGACTAGAAGGAATGCCATGTGGATTACCAGGTACCATCGATAGGCAATCAGGAAGTTCTCAGATGACAGGTTGCACTGGAATATTAAGTATAAAGCAGTACAATTGCATAGATAATAAGGGACCATTGCAAATTTAACAAAATACTTCCACACTTAAAGTGGATAATTTTAACTTAAACAGGCTACAATACAGCTGCCTTATCAAACTCAAGTTGCTGTTATATTTCAGACTAATTATTCATCTCTGGGTCTTGAGTGGCATCATACTGGGGCAAGAGTGTTGGCTACCCTTGTTGTAACACTGGACACTCATTAGTGGTCAAAGCTAGGTCAGCTTCAGTGAGTGAAATCTAGCAGCTGAGCCCACTACAAACCTCTCAACCCACAACGGTAGCTAATTCATTTATGAGCCTGTTGGGTGATGACCGAAGTGGAAGAAAAGTAATCTACCAGGTCTAAAAATATGACATGTTTTCTAATTTCCATGAAATAAACTACTAATAAAGCATCTTTGGATGAGCATTCATATAGATACAAAGAGCTTCATATATTTTACCATTTCAAACATCTGAATCCACATTCCTTTTCTCCATAATTCCTTGTCAAATATTTCCTAGCCCAATTCCCTGCAAGTCTTCCACAGTAAGTTAAACAGGGGACTATATAGTCCATGAATTGGCACATAATTACTTGTCAAGATATTTTTTTCCTTCCAAGTAAAATCTATAACCAGGCACATTGACTGAGCTTTTGCCCAATAAAATAATGCCTCTTCATTAATATCTTTCAAGAACTTCCCAGAAAGAGACTGCAACACTGTAGCTGTCCGCTTTTGGATGATGGCCACAAATCCCATTTAGTTTATTTTGCTGATCCTTTAATACAAAACCCCTCAATAAAACATCTAACACAATGGAGACAAGAGTCATGACAGGATGCATGAGGGAGATCTGTAATAATTAGAATATTGCACAGCAAAAGAAACAATTGTATATACAAGTATGTAAATATGTACACATTATGCACTTCTATACATGTAGAGTTGTATACATGTATGTGTATGTTAGTGTATACATGTGTGAGAGTGAGGGAGAAACAGGGAACATGTTTGATTGTGAAAATTCCCTGAAAAACAATGAATGGAAGGTACAAAGTTCTTAAAGATATGAGCAAATATTGACTTGACTGGAAACAACAGAATTTGAAGATGTTGCCTTCGCTATAGTAAATCTGGAATAAGAATTTCTTCCACTCTCTGAAAACTTTATTTTCGTTTGTAAGGCATTTACCTATTTGTAAAAAGTTTACCCAAGTTATGGAAGGTAATCTTCATTATCTTGTGTTTATTGATTTAATATTATCTTTATTTTTGTGATTTAAATATTATACAGATCCAAATAATCATGCTCATAGCAATATATGCTTAAGTATTTGGCCAACTAGTAAATACCATTATCTGTCTACCTAACATATATCAGTAATCATTACATTTGTTTGCAGTGATAACTTATTATAATGGATATCTGAGATAATAACGTCTTTGGAGGCTCCTTAAGTTCGATTTCTTGCACCACAAGATGAGTGACAATAATCTATAACTCCAGTTTCAGAGATTCTGACAACATATTTTGGCATCTTCAAATATCTTAGACATTTATCAGTTTCATACACAAAGTAAGCCTTCTACTATGACTTTGTGTAACTCCTTATGAAATTTCAATAACAGCTTATATTCTTTTTCTTGCCATCCATTCTTCTGTTGTCACCAGAAAGAAAGACATGTTTTAAACTTTATAGATCAATTTATTTCATTTATGTATATGAATCAATTTTACCTGCAAATATATTTGTATACCACATGTTTGTTTAGTGTCTGCAGAGGTTAGGAGAAGACATTGGATCCCCTGGAACTAGAATTTGTGGACAGTTGTGAGTCGCCATTAGAATGCTGAGAAGTGAATTCAAGTCTTTTTCAAGAGTAACAAGTACTTTTAAACTTTGAATACTCCCTGCAGCCTCATATTTTATTAAGCACTACCCATTTTATAATGTACATCAGAATATAATCATTCACCGTGAGTCAAATAAATATCACGTGAGTAATTTAAACTTCTTAGATTCTAATGAAGTCAAATGCATTTACTTAACTATTTTCTAACATCTACCACCTAAAATGTTGTTTTCATTGGGTTTTCCAGAACAGCAACTAACCCTCTAATATCATTTATTCAACAGAGAAGCTATCAAAGGGGACTTGAAGATTAATCATTTTCCACTCAGAATTTTTTAATTAAATGTTATTTTTTCAAATTTGTTGCAGTTTATTAACTTTGTATCCCAGCTGTAGCCTGCTCCCTCATACCCTCCCAATCCCACCCTCCCTCTCCCATCTCCTTCCTGTTCCTTTCCAAGTCCACTGATAGGGAAGGTCCTCCTTCCCTTCCATCTAACCCTAGCTTATCAGGTACCTTCAGGACTGGCTGCAAATTCCTCCTCTGTGACCTAGCAAGGATGCTCCTCCCTTGGGGATGGGGATGGTCAAAGAATTAGCCACTGGATTCATGTCAGAAATAGTCCCTGTTCCCCTTACTAGGGAACACACTTGGATAATGAGCTACTATGGGCTACATCTGAGCAAGGGTTCTAGGTTATATCCGTACATGGTCCTTGGTTGATGGGATCTAGAAAAGATCATCCTGAGTGAAGTATCCCAGAAGGAGAAAGACACACAAGGTATATACTCACTTATAAGTGGGTACTAGACCTATAAGAAAGGATAAACATACTGAAATCTAAAGAAGACAAACAAGAAAGAGATCCCAGGGTAAGGTGATCAATCTTCACTTAGAAAGACAAATGGGAAGGACATTGGAAGAAGGAGAAAACCAGTAACAGGACAGGAGCCTACCAAAGAGGGCCCCTGAAAGACTCTACCTAGCAATATATCAAAGCAGATACTGAGACCAATAACCAAACTTTTGGCAAAGTGCAGGGAATCATATGAAAGAAGAAGGAGTTAGTAAGACCTGGAGAGGACAGGAGCTCCACAAAGACCAAATATATCAGGGTACAGGGGTCTTTCATGAGTCTGCTCAAAACTTTTAAGTCAGATTACGTAAGTGCTTCCATCTTCAATTTTCTTTTTGTGAGAGGTAGAATATATGTTTTCATATTACTGAAAAGACATTTTAATTTCACTTTGGGTCAATTTGGTTAAGTAATTTGCACATAACTTACACTACAAGAACTCAGTGATTGAGATATTTTTCTTTTATTATTATTATTTACAAATTTTCACTTTGTACCCCAGTTGTAGCCCCCTCCCTTATCTCCTCCAGGTTCTACCATCCCGCTTTTTCCTCCCCTATCCCTTTTCTCTAGCCCACTGATTGCAAAAGTCCTCCTTCCTTCTGTCTGATACCAGCCTATCAGGTCTCATCAGGACTGCCTGGATCCTCTTCCTCTATGGACTGGCTAGGTTGCCTCACCAGGGAGACGTGATCAAGAAAGAGGAAATCCAGTTCATGACAGAGATGGTCTCTTCTCCTTTTACTAGGGAACCCACATGGAGACTGAGCTGTCTATGGGCTACATCTGAGCAGGAGGTCTATGTCCTCTCTATGTACGGTCGTTGGTTGATGCATCAGTCCCTAAAGTCGGAACCCTGGGCCCTGCATTTTTGGGGTTTCTTGGTCTCTTTTCCCCCTGGGTCTTTTTATATCCCCTTTCTTCAATTAGACTCCCTGTGGTCTGTCCAAAGTATGGTTATGAGTCTCTATCTGCTTCAATCCTTTGCTTGTTGGAGTCCTTCAGAGGACATCTGTGTAGGTTCCAGTCTTATTCCTTCTCTTTTAACACTTCCAGTGTCTCTCCCACTGAAATCAGCAACAAGGCAAGGCAGCCCAATCTTTCTATATCTCTTCAGCCTAGTACTTGAAATACTAGTTAGAGCAACAAGACAACTAAGGAATATAAATTGGATACAAATCAGAAAGGAAGAAGTCAAAGTATCACTATGATACAATAGTATACATGAGTGATCACCAAAATTGTACTGGACAACCCCTAGGGATGATAAACACCTATAGCAAAGTGGCTAGATACAAAATTCACTAAAAAAAAAAATCAGTAGCCCTCCTGTATACAAAAGACAAAAGGGCTGACAAAGAAATTAAGGAAACAACACCCTTCACAATAGACACTAATAACAAAATGTACCTTGGAATAACTCTAACCAGGCAAGTAAAAGACATGTATGAAAAAAAAAAACCTTAAAGTCTCTGAAGAAAGAAATAGAAAAGATATCAGAATATGAAAAGATCTTCCAAGCTCATGGACCAGTAGGATTAACATAGTAAATATGGCCCCCCTACTAAAGCAAGCTAAAAATTCAATGCAGTTCTGGTCAAAATATCAACGCAATTTTTAGAGGCCTTAAAAGAGCATGTATTTTATTCCAGAATTTTATTGTGTACAATTTGAAAATTGATACTCTTCTACTATTTCAGACACAAATGTATTATTAATTTCTACCAATCTTTTCCTCTTTATGAGGTAAATCTGTTAAGAAAAACAGACCTATCTTATTCATGGTGCATAACCTCTTCATCTCTTTCTTATTACATTTTTTGTTTAATTAGGTCCCAAATTATCTAGTGCGTAATTTGTTACATGTGATAAAATACTACAATACATATATTTAAAGCTGGTAAATAGCTTTAGTTGATCATATTTCTAAATTTCATAATAAAAATAGCAGTGAATAAGACATTAGCTTGTTGGGAAATGCCGATAGAGTAGATAGAGTAGTGGAAATGGAAACTGGCCCTAAAACAAGAAAAATATCCAGAAAGAAAGAAATAAAGTATTTTTTATAAAGACTAGAATACTCAACTGAAGTTTAAATTAACAATAACAACCTAAAAATCCCACCAAATATTACTTATACAGCAACTGTATTTAGTGACTTATTGCTACCTAAAAGAGGTTCTATGAAGCAACATAGTACAGAGTATCATTTGAATGTTTACTTCATTTTGGGAAAGTATATTCTCAAAGCACAGAATAAGAAAAATGGAATAGCCATTCTGATGGGTCTGAGGTAAAATCTCAGGGTCATTTTGATTTGCATTTCCCTAATAACTAAAGATGTTGTGCATTTCTTTAAGGGTTTCTCTGCCATTCAATATTATTCTTTTGAGAATTCTCAATTTAGCTCTGTACACCATTTTTAATTGGATTACTAGGGTTGTTGGTATTTAACTTTTTCAGTTCTTTATATATTATTTATATTAGGCATCTGTCAGATGTATGTATGGTCTGTAGGCTGTTGTTTTGTTCTGATGAGAGTATCCTTTGCTTTACAGAAGCTTTTCAGTTTCATGAGGTTCCATTTATTGATTGTTAATCTTAGAGCCTGTGCTGCTGATGTTCTGTCCAGGAAGTTGTCTCCTGTGCCAATGAGTTCCAGGCTCTTCTCCACTTTTTCTTCTAACAGATTTAGTGTGTCTGGTTTTATGTTGAATAACACAGATCCAAAATACTTGGGCCTAGGCGGGCCTGCCGAGACTATACTCCAATTAAGGACCATTCGTGGAAAGGACTTAGCCCCCCTATTCAAAAGAAGCTCATTGGCTGCTCAGTTTCCAAGTGGGTTCCCTGCTAAGGGGTACAGGGGTTGTCTCTTACATGAACTCAGTTGCCCAGCTGTCTGGTCAACTTCTCGTGGGTGCAGTCTTGCTAGGCCATGGAAGAGAAGGATGCATCCAGCCTTGATACGGGCTGATAAGATAGGGTCAGATAGTAGGGGAGGAGGTCCTTCCCTAGCAGTGGACTAGGGAAAAGGCATAGGGGAAAATAGGGAAGGTGGGAGGAGATAAGGGAGAGAGCTGCAGCAGGGATACAAAGTGAATAAATTATAATAAATAAATATATAAATTTAATTTAATTTTAAAAATGAAATAAATGCAGAAAAAGGATGGTAGATGAGAACTTTATAGAGCTTCAAAGGGAGAAGTAATTGACATATGTAAGCTATCAGGGAACAACTTCTAGTCACCCCACACCCTACAAATTCAGAAGAAAAAAATAATTGGTTTAGAAATAAAATTTAAAGTGTCTTGGCCCATAAATACTGCGTCAATAGCTTTTCGATATGTTCCTCTTATACACTTTCTTGTGCATTTTTAACTACTAAAATGTCGGCTTTAACACAGTAAATCACCAGAATCTTACGATAAACATTTAAATTGTTTTAATGTTTTTATTTTATTTGTATGGGTGTTTTGTCTGTGTGTGTGTATCTATGCATCAAGTGCTTAGTAACTGACCATGAAGAATGCAAGAGTGTGTCGTATCTTCTTAGATTAGAGTTACAGATTTCTTTTGTGCTGCCATTTGGATGCTGAGAATTGAACATGGGTCTTTTAGAAGAGCAGTGTCTTCTCTAAATCATAGAACCATCTCTCCTTCCCCAAGAGTTTTTATTTTCGACTAAATATATCTAACATAAAGTTACAAAATATGTCTTCGTACAGAAAGAGTAAGTGAAAAAGAGAGAGGAATGGAGAGAGCAAAAAGGAGTATCTTTGTGTAACTCATTTGCATTCAACTAACAGTCCTAGTTCATCTATCCAAGTGCTTGGAATTTCAAGCATATGGAAATGACTGGATAAAATAAACTTTTTAAAACTAATTCAATCTAATAGTTGCTTAGTAGAGCCTACATTAAATTCTACCTGAATATAATGTTAATAATCATTCCTTCCAGGGATTTACTAAAACTTATCATTTCTTTGTTAGAGTTAATAAACTCAAAACTATTTAAAGATTGTGGTCCTATATAGTATTTCATTATAGAATACAGAATATTCAGATCTTCTTAAAAAGCTCTACTCTTTTATTTGTTCGACTAGCAAATATTTAGTGATTATTTTTACCGTATACCCAAACACTAAAACAAGCAGGTGCTGAGAGGAGCCTGCTAGTCCTGATATTCTGCAGGATATATTTCGTCAGAGAAAAGCAACAGCCATGTTAAATTATTTAATACAGTTGGATATTTTATAGTTTCTTAGTCTTTTGAAGGTAGTATAAAGGATGATTCTACAAATAGTAGTATAGATTGAGGGAAATTTAATAATCACATATGCTTAGAAGTGAAGTAATTCTCTCAGAACATGATATTTAAAAGTATGAAAGGAGCAGGAGACCTAGTTCATGATAGAGCCAGCCTCTGCTCCCCTTACTTGGAGAACCACGTGGAGAATGAGCTGCCATGGGCTGCATCTGAGCAAGGGGTCTAGGTCCTGTGTATGCATGATCCTTGGTTGGTCCATTTGTCTCTGCAGGACCCCTGGGTTCAGATTATTTAGCTATGTTGTTTTCCTTGTCTGGCTCTTGGCACGGGACTTCTTTCCATCTTCTGAAATCTTTTTCAATTTCTTTCTTCAGAGACTTGAAAATTTTTTTAAACAGGTTTTTCACTTGCTTGGTTAGAGTTACACCAAGGTATTTTATGTTTTCAGTGACTATTGTGAATGGTGTTGTTTTCCTAATTTCTTCCTCGTCCCTTTTGCTTTGTTATACAGAAGGGTTGCTGATTTTTTTTTAGTTAAATTTTGCATCCAGCCACTTTGCTGAAGGTGTTTATCAGCTGAAAGACTTCTCTGTTTGAATTTTGGGGTCACTCATGTATACTATCATATCACCTGTGAATAGTGATACTTTGACTTCTTCCTTTTTGATTTGTATCCCCTTGATCTCCTTTAGTTGTCCTAATACTCTAGCTAGGACTTCAAGTACTATATTGAAGAGATATGGAGAGAGTGGGCAGCCTTGCCTTGTCCCTGATTTCAGTGGGATTGATCTAAATTTCTCTCCATTGAGTTTGATGTTGGTTGTAGGCTTGCTGTATATTGTCTTTACTATGTTTAGGTATGCGCATTGTATACCTGATCTCTCCAAGGCTTGAATGGGTGTTGGATTTTGTCAAATGCTTTTTTTTGGCATCTAAGGAGATGATTATATCGTTTTTCTCCTTCACTGTGTTTATATGGTGGATTACATTGATGGATTTCTGCATATTGAACCACCCTTGCATGTCTGGGCTGAAGCCTACTCGGTCATGGTGGATGATATCTTTTATGTGTTCTTGGATTCTGTTTGCAAGTATTTTATTGAGTATTTTTACATCAGTGTTCATAAGAGAGATAGGTCTCAAGATCTCTTTTTTTGTTGGGTCTGTGTGGTTTAGGTATCAAGGTGACTATGGTGTCATAGAATCAGTTTGGTACTGTTCCTTCTGTTTCTATTTTGTGGAATAGTTTTAAGCGAATTTGAGAGATAGATCTTCTTTGAAGTTCTGAAGTTCTGTCAGAATCCTGTGCTGAAACCATCTGGCCCTGGGCTTTTTTTTTTTTTTTTGGAAGGGAGACTTTTGATAACTACTTCTATTTCCTTGGGGGATATAGGATCATTTAATTAATTTACCTGGTTCTGATTTTATTTTGGTTAATGGAATATATCAAGAAATTTGTCCATTTCATTTAGATTTTCAAATTTTGTGGCTTATAGGCTTTTGTAGTAAGACCTAATGATTGTTTGGATTTCCTCCATGTCTGTTGTTATGTCCCCATTTTTTTGTTTCTGATTTTGCTGATTTGGACAGTTTCTCTCTGCCTTTAGTTAGTTTGGCTAAGGTTGTCTATCTTGTTGATTTTCTCAAAGAACCAGCTCTTGATTTTATTTTTTTTAATTGTTTTGTTTCTAATTTATTTATTTCTTCCCTGAGCTTGAGTATTTCCACCAGTCTATGCCTCTTGTGTGTGTCTGCCTCTCTTTATTTCTAAGGCTTTCAGATGATCTATTAATTTGCTTGCATGCGATGTTTCAAAGTTTTTCTTAAAGGCACTTAGTGCTTTCTGCTTAGCACTGCTTTTATTGTGTCTCATAAGTTTTGGTATGTTGTGCCTTTTTTTTTTCGTAGAATTCTGGGAAGTCTAATTTCTTTCTTATTTCTTCCCTAACCCAGCTGTCATTGAGTAGCAAGTTGTTCAGTTTCTATGTATGTGCAGGCTTTTTGACATTTCTATTTGCTATTAGCTATTTGCTATTTTGTTGAAATCCAGCTTTAATACATGGTGGTCAGATAGGATACAAGGGGTTATTTCAATTTTATTTTATCTGTTGAGTCTTGTTTTGTGACCATCTATATGATCTATTTTGGAAAAGGTTTCATGAGGTGTTGAAAAAAAGATATACTCTTTTGAATTTAGGTGAAAAGTTCTGCAGACATCTATTAGGTCCATTTGATTGAGGGCCTCCATAAGTACTCTTATTTCCCTGTTTAGTTTCTGTCTGGATGATCTGTCCCTTGGTGTGAGTGGAGTATTGAAGTCCCGCACTATTAAGGTGTTGGGATTTATGTGTGATTTCAGCTTCAATAATGTTTCATTTACAAATGTAGATGCTCTTATATTTGGGGCATAGATGTTCAGAATTTTGATGTCCTCCTGTTGGAATTTTCCTTTGATGAGAAGGAAGTGCCCCTCCTCATCTTTTTCGATTAATTTTGGTTCAATGTTTATTATCAGATATTAGTATAGCTACCCCCATCTTGTTTTCTGGGTCCATTTCTTGAAAGATGTTTTTCCAGCCTTATACTCTGAGGTTGTGTTTATCTTTGTTACAGTGATGTTTTTTCTTGGATGCAGCAGAATGTTGGATCCTGTTTCCACAACCATTCTGTTACTCTGTGGGATTTTTTTGTTATGTTTTGTTTTTGTTTTTGTTTTATTTTTACTTTTATTTTTATTTTTTTTTATGGGAGAGTTGAGTCCATTGATGTTGATAGATAATAGTGACCAATGACTGTTAGTTCCTTTTATTGTGGAGTTGGTGGTGGTTACTGTAGTTCATTGGTTGTTTTCTTTTAATTTTTGTTGAGAGATTATCTGTATCCTGTGTTTTCTTGGGTGTAGTTCTTTTTGTTGGACTGGAGTTTTCCTTCTAGTACCTTCTGTAGGGTTGGCTTGCTGTATAGATATTGCTTAAATTTAGTTTTGTCATGGAATATTTTGTTTTCTCCATCTATGTTGATTGAAAGTGTTGCTGGGTGTAATAGTCTGGGTTGTCATCTGTGGTCTCTTAAAGTCTGCATGACATCTTCCCAGGCCCTTCTGGTTTTTATAGTTTCTGATGAGAACTCTGGTGTGATTCTGATATGTCTACCTTCATATGTTACTTGGCCTTTTCCCCTTGCTGCTTTTAATATCTTTTCTTTGCCCTGTAGCTTTAATGTTTTGACTATGATGTGACATGAGGAGTTTCTTTTCTTGTCTGTTTGGTATTCTGTAGGCCTCTTGTATGTTTATGGACATCTGTTTCTTTAAGTTGGGAAAATTATATTCTATGATTTTCTTGAAAATATTTTCTGGACCTTGGAACCTGGAAACTTATTTTTTCATCAATTCCTATTATTCTTAGATTTCATCTTTTCATTGTGTCCTTGAGTTCTTGGATGTTTTGTGTTTGGGGCTTTTCTGATTTTACTTTTTGTTTGAGAGAACTATCAATTTATGTAAGTATATCTTCAGCACCAGAGATTCTCTCCTCCATCTCTTGTATTCTATAGGTGATGTTTACCTTTGTGGTTCCTGATCTTTTCTCTAAGTTCTCCAGCTCCAGGGTTTTCTCTATGTATTCTTTATTGATTTTAATTCTGTTTTCATGCCTTGCACCATTGCATTCATCTGTTTGAATGTGGATTCCTGTCTCTCTATGATGGTCACAATTTTTTTGTTTGTTTCTTCTCTATATACCACTATTTGTGCCTCTACTTGTGCCTCTATTTGTTTGGCTGTATTTGCCTGTATTTCTTTGAGAATTTTGTTCATTTCCTGTTTCTTTGCCTCCATTTGTGGGGCTATTTCTTTGAGAGCTTTGTTCACTTCCTCTTTATTTGCTTCCATTTGTGTGGCTATTTCTTTGAGAGATTTGTTTGTTTCCTCTTTATGTGCCTCTACTAACTGGATAAGCATACCTTTAAAATCATTGTTCTGTGTTTCTAATGAATCCATTGATTTTGGGATTGCTGGTGAAGCCATGATGTCCTTTTTTGTTGAATGTGTTCTTATGCTGACCTTTGGCCATTTGCTTATCTATAACCTTCATTATTTGTTCCTGGATTCTGCAGTTCAGATTGTTACTGTCTTTCTCTGATTTCTGGAGAATTCCTCAGGAAGATGAGAGAGATCCAGTGGTTTGACAGTGCATTGGTGATTCAGCTGTACCTAAGGGAAGAAGATTCATGGGCGCAGAAGTATAAATGCAGGCAAGCATGTGAGTGTGCCTGTGCATGAAAGGGTGTTAGAGTATGTAGATGCCTGAAGTGTGGGACAGGGTGCTATGTGGGCACCAAAGGTATTGCAGGAGCTTGAAGTCTTAGCAGGCACAATTTGTCTGCAGATTCCCTGAATACCTCAGTGGTCTACATGTCACTGGTATTCAGCTCTGTCTGAGCTCCAGGAGTTATTTGCCTGAACTCCACTGGCAGACCTGCAGAGCAGGGATTTCAATGTTGAGAACACTGTCCCTCTTTTTCCCACAGTCCATGTGTGGGTGGGAGAGGTCTGATGTCTGGCTGTTAGCTTAGAAGGACTCTGGGGCTGGGGCTGTGCAGGCACTTAAAGGCACACTCACTCTCTAGCAGGTCAAATTGGAAAGCACAGGGGTTCCTCCTCTTCTCTACTCTCAGTTTTGGACCTCTTGGATCAAATGCAGGTGTAGAGTTCTGAAGACTCAGTGATACTGCAGCTGCTGCCGAACTCGGGAACCCAGTCATAGCAGTGGAACTGGGAGGCAGAAACAGGAGCCAGCTGGGAAGTCTTAGGGAGCCACACAGTGGACCTAGGTGGTCAGGCACGTCTGATGGACTTGAGTTGTTTGGCAGGTCTGCAGGACTTTAGTGGCTGTACCACTGGCTGACTGCCACTGTCACTGGCTGGGAGGCAATGCAGGGTCCTTACTGCCGCTGGCAGACCTGGGACTCAAAGGGTTGGAACCGCAGACCCTGGACTTGGAAAGCTGGTACCACGGACCTGGTCCCTGAAAGGCTGGTACCACGGATCCAGGACAGGGGAGGCGGGTACAGCTGGCTGCTCATGTGCTGTCCCCTCTCATTCAGGAAGCCTCAATGTTGATTTTCTGGCTTCAGCTGCCCCTTCACTCACCAATTTCAGAGTTTCTGATCCTCTGCCTTTCAGTTAAGGTATGTGTTGGTTGATGTCATCTTGCATCCACCTGGCACACACTCTTAAACCCAGCATTCAGGGAGGCACAGGCAGGTGTAGCACTGTGAGTTTGAGGCCAGCCTGGTCTACAAAGTGAGTCCAGAACAGCGAAGGCTACACAGAGAAATACTGTCTCGAAAATAAAAGAAAAAGGAAAGAAAAGAATGAAAGGAAATCTCCACCTAAAGGAAGAGCAATGTCAGCAGGGAGAACCAAGAGAAGAGGGTGAGGAAGTGCAAGACTATTTTAGAACTTTTTGGATGTTGGTTCTATCAAAACATACATGTGGGTATATACCATTGAGTAAACAAGAGTCCTTCTGTATTACCAAAAGAATTAGTCCTTTTCCACCTAAGCATCTGTAAAGAACACCGTGGAACCATTAGAGAGAAACGGGACACTGCCTGCCCAACTGGTCAGATTGGCGTGAGACAATCAACCATGGAAACCAATGTGGTGATGAATCAACAACATGATTCCCCTTATATCCTGAAGAGGTAATTAACAAAATGGAGAAGCATGAATTGATGTATAATATTAGTAAAAAAGAGCACGCTGAAGCCTGAGAACACATGTGAAGATGCACATTGTGCTAGAATTACAATTGATTGTGGTAACTAATTATTTGCCACTCTTTCAAACTCATTACCTCGTGTCCAATTGGCAAAAACTGTACAGTTCTATAACCCTTTTTATATTTACAAAATATATGATATTGTACTATATTGTCTGTATCAAAGCCACAACTCCTAAGGAAATTGCTATATTTACAATTTATTTTCATACACTCCTAAGCCTAAAAAATATATATATTCATGGCTACTTCAGTATTTGTAATTTGGAATCAGAAATTCAGTACTTTTTTTCTAGCCAAACTGTTTGGCACTTGCTACAATAGGTGATCATCTTTTTTGTATATTTTTCTCTAATTTTCTAAGATAAAATGGGGAAAACAAAATAAAGGTTTGGGATTCTCTAGATTTAGAAAGGTAGGCCTGTGACCATGTTGGCTGGAACCTTGTTACAAGGGATACAACCAAAGACAAGTTTCAAATAAACAAGCTGTGATCAAATATTGATGCACAAACAACTCTTGTTCCATTAGAAGTGTACACAGCAGTTCATGAAGAAAAATAAAAAAGGGAAAGAGGACACCACCTCAGAAATATTTCATAGTTTGATTCAAATTTGACAGATCTAAAAAGCTTCTATCAATACTTTTACTTAAGTATTTGTTTAGGATTTGTTTTTATAACATACACATATAGATGCAGATGGATGGATGGAAGGATGGATAGATAGATAGATAGATAGATAGATAGAGTGTTAATAGATATGCTTGCCATAGTTTAAGTTCCAGTCTACCTATCCATTGTTGTTAAAAAGTTTAAACTCTTCTTTTTTTCTTCAAATCCTTCATCTAAAATGGACATATTAGTATCTGCTTTGTAAAGATCACCAAGTCCCCCCAAAAATTTCATACATAGAAACACGAATCTCATTCTCTGTAAGTCAGAATTTGCATGCTTTGGTGATCTGGTTTTTATATCAGGGTAACTTCAGTCCCAGCTTCCAAGAAGCTCAGTGTGCTATAGTGTTAAATGGAGACATATGCCTTGCAGTATTTTTTGAATATGAGGAAGGCAAAATCATGTGTTTTCTATGACAGTTGTGTACCTAGTAAGAAAGCAATAAATTATGGACTTGATTATCATTAAGGCCATCATTTAAAATTCATATGCAAATGAATTTTTGAATAAAGTCAAATACCAAATATGCCAGGTCAGTGTTAACCCAAATAAACAAACGGAAAGCTGGAATAACTTCAGACCTCATGAATTGTTTGGCTGCGTAGCATCTGTATGTTTGTTTTCTTCCTTATTCAAATTTAGGTTTAGAAGTTTTTGAAGGAATCTGTCTTAAGGAAAAAAATTTGGAGATGGGTTATAGATAAAATATTCTAGCCATAATGCAGATCACTAACTCTTTCTTAGTGTAATCTTTCAATCAATCTGTCTCCATGTGGAGTTTCTTATATTAAAGTTTGAAACTGTACATGATCTGAGAAGAAAACAGAATTAACAAAATACAAATTTGTAACTGAAGATTTAATGGAAGAGAACCTTCTTTAACTCTGTAATGAATTTCTAACTCTCTCTTGTGTTTCCATTGAAAATAAACTCCCTCTGGAATTTTATTGTGAAAATTCAAATTGGTAACATTACAAGAAATTATATTGATGAATCACATCTCTTGGTGTTGTTGTTTTGTCTCTGTTTTGGAACAGAAATCTATTTTTAGTTCATTTCTTGTGGAAAACATTCATTTGACATGTCAGCTATCTTCTGCAACTTTCAATAGGCTGAGTTTAGAAACAGTAGCCACCATGTCCCAAATTAAAACAAAAATCTATTCTAGTTTTTAAAAGTTCTCATTTAGTTTTAAAATAAAAATTTTAAACCTTCCTTTGTTTCTACCCATTGATCTGTGTGCTAATCTTATAAAATTTTCTAAATAAGCAGATAGAGAGATAGATAGATAGATACATACATACATACATACATACAGAGACAGAGAAATACATAGATTTAAAAAATAGTTGTCAAGTCCAGACATGGTAGCACAGGACTTTAATACCAGTTTTGGGGAGGCAGAGGCAAGCAGATCTTCATAAGCTGTAGTCCAGCCTGGTCTAAAAAGTGAATCAAGGGTAGCCAAGACTATTGAATGGAGAAACACTATCTATAAAAACAAACAAACAAAATGTTGTCATGAGAATTTATTTATTTCCTTGTAAACTACAATTATTGCACATTAGAAAAGAAGTTTCATTTGGATTTGCTATTAAAAATCACAGAGAGGGGAGATCCAAGATGGCTGCCACTAGAGGACACTGTGTCTGAGGAGTAGGACAGCAGAAACAACTCAGCGACCAGGACACAGAACTCTGGGACCTAAAACGCCAGCATTCGTGATTGCCAGGTGAGCAGAACTCCTACGATGAGAAAATCAAGTGGGAAAACTCTAGGGACACCCAGTTATTCCCCTGAAAAATCTCCAGGTGACCGGGGGCGCACAGCTCTAATCTGAACAAGCAGCCACGCTGGGCACTCGCAGCCGCCATAATAGACTGGATCACACCATTAACACTGACTTGCACACTGCGGGTGCAAACTGCATGCGTCCGCCAGCAAAAACCTCAGTCCCTGTGTGAGTACACAGACAAATCTGGGAAGGACCGGGGTTCTGCTTCAACCCACGGTGTACTGCAGGCACACACCGATCACCCATCTCCAGAACCACCGCAGACTAAGAGGGTCAGGGGACAGTTTTGACCAGACTGCACACTGCGGGCACACACTGCACGCTTCCGCCAGCAAAAACCTCAGTCCCTATGTGTGTCCACGGGCCAGACAGAGAAGGCCTCAGGCACCATTTCAGACAGGCCTGCATTCAGCGGATGCACACCTCTCGGTAACGCCTGCAACCAACCCAAAACCACTGTGTGTGCCCCAAATATCATCTCAGACCGTGGTGCACAGCCCCTGGCTCTGAAGGGGGTAACAAATCTCCAGCAAGCCCAGAGCGGAGCACACAGCCCCCAGCTGACATCTCAACAAAGGACACTTAGACTCCAGCACAGAATGAAGAGTAAGCCTCCAGACCAGAAGCGTGACCAGCCTGCAGTGCTCACAGCTTCTAGGACACAGCACAAAGCCAGGCACACAGAGCCCACTACAGAGTTCAACTGAGACAACAACACACACTAACAAACCACAGGAAATCCCTGATCTTCTTGAAGAATATTCCTGACACATGACATTGACAGATTCAAACTGAAGTACAGCCTTATAGGACAAACAGCTCCCTGATTATATATAAACAAATGCCCAGAAATCCGGGAAAGAACTCACCCAACAAAAATCAGGACACCATGGCCCACCAGAAACGCCCAAAAGCAGTGTAGATTTTAATTCAGCAAGGATACAGGAAAATTATGTTAAAGCTTTGATTATGCAGATATTGGAGGCACAAAAGGTTAGACAAAAAGAGGAAATGAACAAGGCCCTCAAAGAAATGGAGAAGAAATTAGCTGCCCACTTGGAGGAACAATCAAAGATAAACAGAGAGGTAACAACCAAAATAGGAGACACAGTAAATCAGATGAAGGAAACAGTACAAAGCATGAAAACGGAATTAGAATCTATAAAGAAGACACAAAGGAAGAAGAACCTGGAACTGGAGAACTTAGAGAAAAGATCAGGAACCACAAAGGTAAGCATCAACAATAGAATACAAGAGATGGAAGAGAGAATCTCTGGAGCTGAGGATACGCTGGCTGAAATGGATTCCTCACTTAAGGAAAAAAGAAAATCAGGAAAGTCCTAAGCACAAACCATCCAAGAAATTAAGGATGCCATCAAAAGACGAAACCTAAGAATAATTGGAATAGATGAAAAAGAAGACTCCAGGCTCCAAGGACCAGAAAATATTTTTAAGAAAATCATGGAAGAAAATTTTCCCAACTTAAAAAAAAGAAATGTCCATCAACACACAGGAAGCCTACAGAATACCAAATAGACTAGACCAGAAAAGAAATACCTCTTGTCACATCATAGTCAAAATACTAAACCTACAAAACAAAGAAAAAATATTAAAGGCAGCAAGGGAAAGGGGTCAAGTAACATATGAAGGTAGACCTATCAGACTCACACCAGACTTCTTATCAGAAACTATGAAAGCCAGAAGGGCCTGGGCAGAAGTCATGCAGTCTTTAAGGGAACACAGATGCCAACCAAGACTACTATACCCAGCAAGCTTTCAATCAACATAGATAGAGAAAACAAAATTTTCCATGACAAA
>CM053764.1:79663894-79682068 GCA_028658305.1 Pachyuromys duprasi
AAATCTAAGAGCACATAAAAGATATCATCCACCATGACCAAGTAGGCTTCATCCCAGGCATGCAAGGGTGGTTCAATATATGCAAATCCATCAATGTGATCCACCATATAAACAAACTGAAGGAGAAAAACCACATGATAATCTCCCTAGATGACGAAAAAGCATTTGACAAAATCCAATACCCATTCATGTTTAAAGTCTTAGAGAGACTAGGGATACAAGGCACATACCTAAACATAGTAAAGGCAATATACAGCAAGCCTATAGCTAACATCAAACTCAATGGAGAGAACTCAAATCAATCCAAGTGAAATCATGGACTAGGCAAGGCTGCCCATTATCTCCATATCTCTTCAATATAGTACTTGAAGTCCTAGCTAGGGCAATAAGACAACTAAAGGAGATCAAGGGAATTCAAATTGGAAAGGAAGAAGTCAAAGTATCCCTATTTGCAGATGATATGATAATATACATGAGTGACCCAAAAAATTCAACCAGATTACTCCTTCAACTGATAAACACCTTCAGTAAAGTGGCTGGATACAAAATCAAATCAAAAAAATCAGAAGCCCTCCTGTACACCAAAGACAAAAGGGCCGAAAAGGAAATTAGGGAAACAACACCCTTCACAATAGTCACTAATAACAAAAAGTACCTTGTGGTGACTCTAACCAAGCAAGTGAAATACCTATATGAAAAAAAATTTCAAATCTCTGAAGAAAGAAATTGAAGAAGACATTAGAAGGTGGAAAGACCTTCTGTCCTCATGGATTGGTAGGATTAGCATAGTGAAAATGACCATATTGCCAAAAGCAATCTACAGATTCAATGCAATCCCCATCAAAATACTTTCACAATTCTTCACAGACCTTGGGAGAAAAATACTCAACTTCATATGGAAAAACAAAAAACCCAGAATCTCCAAAACAATCCTGTATAACAACAGATCATCTGGAGGTATCTCCATCCCTGACCTCAAGCTGTACTACAGAGCAATAGTAATAAAAACTGCATGGTATTGGCATAGAAACAGAATAGTGGATCAACGGAACTGAATAGAAGACTCAGAAATGAACCCACACACCTATGGAAACTTGATTTTTGACAAAGAAGCCAAAACCAGTCAATGGAAAAAAGACAGCATCTTCAACAAATGGTGCTGTTCCAACTGGATATCTGTATGCAGAAAAATGAAAATAGATCCATATTTATCACCTTGAACAAAGCTAAAGTCCAAGTGGAACAAAGACCTCAACATAAAACCAGACACATTAAATCATTTAGAAGAAGAAGTGGGGAAGACTCTAGAACTCATTCACACAGGAGACTACCTCCTGAATAGAACACCAACATTATAGGCTCTAAGGTCAACAATCAATAAGTGGGACCTCATGAAGTTGAAAAGCTTCTGTAAAGCAAAGGACACTGTCATCCAAAAATAACGACAGCCAACAGATTGGGAAAGGATCATTACCATTCCTACTTCTTACAGAGGGTTAATATCCAGTATATATAAAGAACTCAAGAAGTTAAAAAGCAAAAAACCAAGTAATCCAATTAAAAAATGGGGTATGAAGCTAAAAAGAGAGCTGACTGTAGAAGATTATACAATGGCAGAAAACACTTAAAGAAATGCTCAATGTCCTTAGCCATCAGGGAGATGCAAATCAAAACTACTCTGAGATTTCACCTTACACCCACCAGAATAGCTAATATCAAAAACTCTAGTGAAAACGCATGCTGGAGAGGTTGTGGAGAAAGAGGATCCCTCCTCCATTGCTGGTGGGAATGCAAACTTGTACAACCACTCTGGAAATCAATTTGGTGCTTTCTTAGACAATTAGGAATAGTGATTCCTCAAGACCCAACTCTACCACTCTTAGGCACATATCCAAAAGATGCTCGAGTACACAACAAGGACATTTGCTCAACTATGTTCGTAGCTGCTTTATTTGTAATAGCCAGAACCTGGAAACAACCCAGATGTCCCTCAGTTGAGGAATGGATACAGAAATTGTGGTACTTTTACACAATGGAATAATACTCAGCAATTAAAAAGGAAGAAATCATGAAATTTGCAGGCAAATGGTGGGACCTGGAAACGATCATCCTAATTGAGGTATCCCAAAAGCAGAAAGAAACATATGGTATATACTCACTTATATAGACCTATAGGATAGGAAGGTCAAGCTGAAATGTACACACCTAGGAAAAATATACAGGAAAGAGGACCCAGGTTGGTATGATCAATGCTTGTTTGGATGAACAAAGGCGATGGACATTGAGTGGAGGAGAAAACAAGTAACAGGACAGGAGCATGCCAAGGAGGACTTCTGGGGGTGCGGGTGTCAATGTAGTGATGTATCAGAGCAGATATTAAGACTCGAGATCAAGCCTTTGGCAGAGGGTCAGAAGTAATGATATAAATGGAGGAGGTTGGTGAGACTTGGGGAGAACAAGAGCTCCATAAAGACCAAACTGAGCAGGGCACAGGGGTCTTGTATGAGACGGTTTCTACAATCAAGGACCATTTGTGGATGTAGCCTGGAACCCCCGCTCAGATGGGGCCCAAGATAGCTTGGTGTCAGACTGAAGACCCTAGTGAGGGAAACAGGGACTGTTTCTTTCATGAACTTGATGGCTGACTCTTTGACCCTCCCCCATACAAGCCAGGGAGTGACAGACTGGCTAGATCCCAGGGGAGGACATTGCAGCCAGCCCTGTGGAGACAGGATGAGCTGGGGTTGGATGGAAGGGGAGGAGGTCCTTCCCTGTTGGTGGACTTGGAGAGGGCGGGGAGGAGGGAGATGAGGGAGGGAGAGGGAGGGTGGAGGGAAGGAAGGAGATGGGCTATGCCTGGGATGCAAAGTACCTAACCTCTGATTGATATAAAAATTAATAAATTAAAAAAATATAAAAGAAAATCAGAGAGAAATATAATTTCTCTTTCCAACTGTGAACTTGAGAAGAGAATTCTTGGCTCAATTTTGTGACATTGTGTTTTGTTTGTTTGTTTTTTTCTCTTCTCTCACAGCTTTAAGCTGAAGTGCATAAGTCTTTCTCCTTTTTGTCCATCAGATATTTTGGTCTCTAGTGGGAAAGAATTGTTTTATTAACTGAGAAATACTGGTAATACAACAATTATTCTCTTTGGACAGACCATGGCAGTCAACCTACCTGTTTTAATGTCAACTTTGCTCACACCAGAGATTGATGATCTACAAGCTGCAGAATGATCTAATAAAGACACTCATATAGCTTCTAGAAAAGGTCACATCTCTTTCCAGTGCCAGGAAGAAAACTGATAACACTGTGTAAACAGCTCTTCTCCTATATGCACAGGCATGTCGGTGTATACTTTGTTCTCATTCAAGCTTCACATGATAACTAGATATCGAGGCCACAGTAAGCAGCATGTATTTCTACACAGAGCAATTGTGCTTTCAAAATCACCCTACCCTCAGGATAGTCGTGGCATGTTTCTCTGGACTTATGTCCTTGGTCTAGTTTCCTACTCTGGGAAATGAAATCTTCACATTCTTCTTTCTCATCAACACTTCAAAGTATTTTCCTAAATGACCCACCAATCTAGTCTCAAATAAATTGTCCCAGGACAGGAAGAGTTTAATGTTTACCTGCAACAGAGTTCAAAATATCATGTAAAGTTGTTTCTTTGATGCTTTAGCTGACAACATTAACCACACTATCCGAGTAGTAAAACAAAGAGCTAACTCATTTTTTCAGTTGTCACACATGACATCCAACCATGCACTTGACTGGAATTGAGCCATTGACTTCTTTTATAAAAGATCTATGGAGATTTTGAGTTCCCAGGAACATTAGGAATTTTATTTACTTTGTGTCCCAAGTGCTCAGCACTGTGCCTGCACACAATAAGTAATTTGGAATGTTTGCTAATAGAGTGGATGCTTAGTAAATAATGCTGAATGTAAACTCTCAGGATACAAAGTCCTTGGTTTTTCCTCTATTAGCATTTAGTGATGTAAGTAAGGTAAGTCCAACCTTCACACATCTTGAAAGACAAAAAAAGTAATTAAATGTTCTGATATGCTAAAAACACACAAACCCAAGGTACTTAATACAAATATGCCATGCAAGCAAACTAAAACTGCAGAAATTATATCCTGTTGAGTCAGAATGCAGAGAGATCCAAAATTTGAATTGAACCCTTATCTTACCAACCAATCTGGGTGAATTATTAATTAGAGAATATGAGGTATTTGGGCTGTGCTTCAAATGTGAACTGACCCTCTATGATATAAACAATGACGAGCTATAAATTTGAGAACAACCTCTAAAAAACATAAATTTATTCAAAATACTTCTTACTGAGTATTCACATTTAAAAGTAATATATATATATTCCTAAATAACAGTTTTATATATAATCACTTAGATATATACATATATTAAAATAAACATTCGTTATTGTTCTTTCTTTTATAAACTTCTGTAAATCTGAGGGTTCATTACAAATCATTTTTCTTCATATCAATTAATTCTCCAAATATCTTTGGATAAAATAAGTGATTTATATAGTAAAATAAATCCACATTTTTATCATTTTCAGACGTTCCTTATTGCCTGTGGTTTTAATATTATACAAGTTTATATACATGCACAGGTTGGAGGATGTATGTCTCTGTGGATTATAACAAAAACAATATACTGTGGCTGTTATACTCTTTTCACATTTTACCTAAAGGCAAATCACAATAAAGTAAAAATATAAATGTTGCCATAATTCATAAATATTCATCAATAACTATTTTAGACAAGTGCTGTTAAAGCTGGAAAATGATAGGAAGTTATAAATTAACAACTAGAAAAGGCAAATTTGTTTCGCAGCTTTAGATGTGAATAAATGTTCAAAAGACAGATAGAAATATTTTGTAGTTTGCAATACAGAATATAGGATATATGAAATGTATAATTAGAAGTACTGGTTATCAAGTGGTGAAACAATATTCCAAGAACCATCTAATCTTCCAATTCTGTTGAGAACTCAGGAACAGTGTACTTGCTGGTATGCAGAATAAAGGAAAAGAAACAGATGAACAAATGGAAATAAAAGTGTAGCACCTGTCTCTCCTTCCTATTTAACCAGTATTTACTTCCTGGAACTCCTGTGTGTCATGAATCATCCATGTGAGAATAATCACTAAAAAGGTTTGCAAAGTATGTCAAAGGAGCTAGTTCCTCATCAAGTTAGGGCTTAGTTTTGGATTTTTAAAAAGATCTTTACACTGGATAATAACATGGTGTCAACCTAGTATATAAGAAGACTCAATGCATGATGGAGTCTAAATTGTTCTGTAAATGAATCAAATGAGATTCAAAATAATGGCTCAATTTTCATTAGGATTGTGATTGTATGTCTGAATTCTTTTTGTGTCACAACAAATACTATAGAAAATTAGCAGAATCCATTTTGTTGGAAAAGAAATAAAGTTAAATAGAAAGAGAAACATCACAGAGAAAATATCAGTTCAAAATTGTACATTCAAAAATGCTTTTTAGGAAATGGAACCAAAGTTCTCCCTACTTTATACTATATTACTTACTTATACTTCAAAAGCTCCAATGGATCAAAGCTAAGTTTTATTATTTTCTTTTCTAAAGATAGCATGTATTTTAAAAGTTCTCCTTTCAACTGCTCTAACTAAAATATCCAGTTTATCATAATATATATGGAATAAAGATCTTTAGAAGGATCCCTGGAAGCGAAGCCAGGGAAATTGAATTTTATTCTTGAGTGGAATGGTAGTGATTTCTATGTCAATATATTTTCCATTAAAAGAAAATATTTGTTCTATTTTATTGTGATATCTATGTGAATAGTGAAATCAGAATATGTTTTGCCAATGTATTAAATCCTGTGGTAGTTTGGTAATGGGTTCTTCACACCTCAATAACATTGATTTAATCTTCCAATTCTGCAGAGAACTAAGTAGCATTGAACTCGTTGGTATACAGAGCAAAGGAAAAGAAACAGATAAACAAACAGAAATAAAACACTATTGCATTTCTGTCCTTCCCTACTGGGTCACCATTCCCACTTGCATGATAACAGAGATCAGATGCTCCCATTACAGTTGCTTCAGGAACACCTTTTACCACAACTTAATTAGGCTTGTTTGAGGCAATCAAATCAGTGTTATCTTGTCAGTATCCTGAGCAGTGTATCACTCCCAGCACGGCTCCCTTTCACTGCTGGATCCTCAAACACACCTTAGAAGTCAGTCTTTGGGGTCAGAATGACACTTGCTTCACAGGGTCACCCTCTCTCTCTTTCAGAACCACTGTCAGCCAATACCGAATAAGAACCAACATTGAAATTCCAAGGATTTGGAATGACCTCTGCCAGAGTTCTTCTATCATGAAGTATGTATTATTCATAATGTTCAAACTCAAGAAGTTTGATTTATTTTCCAGACTAGTAGATTGATGTCAGTATGATAGTTTTGACATTGTCGTTCATTTCCATAACATAAGAAACAAAATTAATTACATGATTATTTTCAAAAAAGTCCACTAAGCAATATATTTTAAAGAGTCCAAACATATATGTCTAAATTGTTCTTTGAGATGGGCTATTAAAATACCTTTTTGTTGTATTCTAAATGATATTATATTGAGAATTGTTTTCTTCTTTTTCACATAAGTTTAATAACTTGTCTAGAAACATGCATGGTCAAAGAGGAAGGGGATGGTCTGATATTTCGGAATCCAAACACTTAATGCTCTACCTTCAGGACCAGAGCTTTGATCAATTATACAAAAGCAGCCTTGGAGATCAAAGGATGCCTAACTGCTAGTGAGCAAATACGCCGAAGCAAATAACAGTGAGCTGAGTTCATTCCTAACTTCAGGTAGCAGCAGGAGGAATAGGATCCTGGAGTATATTTATTTTTATTTTGTTGTTTAGAAAATAATAATAAGGGAAGATAATATAATTCTACCAAAATTCAGCAGGTACTCAATTTAAATCTGTCATGATATTAATAATGATTGCCTTTTGTATTTTAGAGCCGAAAATCAATACATAATAGTATCCAGAGATCTCTTCAGTTTATATATATTTTGTCAAATATGCCAATGCTGAGTTGATAAAAAAACGTGTATATTATTTTTGTAGCTAAAAACACAAACAAGATTATCTTGTGCAATACATGAAGAATCACTTTTATGTGGACCATTTTGGACATCCTTGTAAAATATTTAGAAATATGTGGCATACAAATATGTATTGAGATGCAATAACAGTTTATGGAAAAAACACCATGAGTTTGAGGAAGAGTAGAGAGGGGTACATGGCAGGATTTGAGGGGAGAAAAATGAAGGGAGACATTTAGTAATGAAATTACAATGTCACAAATTAACAAGAGAGAAAGACTACAGGCAATATGAACAACTTAAAAGTATATCCCGTTTTTAAACATGTCTTTTCATTGATTTATATAAAAGAAATATAACAAAAAGGAGGAAAGGGAGGGAAGAAAACACGGGAGAAAGCTAATTTAAACATATTATTTGTATATATATTATTATTATTGTTTTTTAAAATTATTTTTTATTAATTACAATTCATTGACATTGTATCCCATTGGTAGCCCCCTCCCTTATCTACTTCAACTCCCCCTCCCTCCCTTTTCTCTTCCCATGCTCCTCCCCCGTCCACTGATAGGGGAGGTCCTCCTCCCCTTCCATCTGACCCTAGCCTATCAGGTCTCATCAGAACTGGCTGCATTGTCTTTCTCTGTGGCCTGGTAAAGCTGCTCCCCTCTTGGCAGAACTGATCAAAGAGCCAGCCACTGAGTTCATGTCAAAGATAATCCCTGTTCCCCTTAATAGGGTACTCACTTGGACATTGAGCTGCTATGGGCTACATCTGTGCAGGGGTTCTAAGCTATCTCTATGTATGGTCCTTGTTTGGAATACCAATATTAGAAAAGACTCCTGAGACCACATTTTTTGGTTCTGTTGATCTCCTTGTGGAGTTCCTGTCCCCTCCAGATCTTTCATCACCTCCTTCTTTAATAAGATTCCTTGTATTCTGCCCCAAATTTGGTTATGAGTATCAACATCCGCTTCAAAACCCTGCTGGGTAGAGTCTTTCAGAGGCCCTCAGTGGTAAGATCCTGTCCTGTTCCCGGTTTCCTCCCTCTTCTGATGTCCATACCATTCAACTTTCTGAATGAGGATTGAGCATTTTAACCCAGGGTCTTCCTTCTTGATTAGCTTCTTTAGGTGTGCAGATTTTAGCATGTTTACCCTATCTTATAGGTCTATTATCCAATTACAAGTGAGTATATACCCTGTGTGTCTTTCTGCTTCTCGAATAAAATTTTTAAACAAAATTTCTTTTTATAATTCATTTATTTTAAGAAGTGCTTGTCAAATGTATATCTTCTCATGTGTCTAATTCCATTTTTCTGAATGTTATGATATTAAAGAATAGTTTTAATAAATATGGCATTAGTAAGTGCTATATGGATCCTGAGACTCATGTTTTCTTTTATTCTATCATGTTCCACTTTCATTGACTTAATAGTTCAAAAATATAGCTGAATTTTTCCCCTTGTTTATATCCTATTTATTGCAATTACTATTGTAAAATTAACTTACAAAAGTAACTTACTATCAGGTAATATTACCTTATATTTTTGAAGGTTTATTCTCTGATGGTTTAGCCTCTGGTCAGAATTTTTCTGGGGGTTCTACAGGCAGTCTCTTCATTCCCGATAAATACTAAACACTCAGCTGAAATTAAAAAGAACGTTTTGTAAACCAATGTGAATTAATAGAAAAAAAACAAGGTATTGCCTGAATCTACAGAATTATAGTGAACATCTTCAACTTCCTAGGAATTAGTATAAAAATAAATCATTCACAAATCTTAACACACAATGGTGACTGTGCTAGAGAAACCTGAAGAAAATGAATGAAAACCTGAAGTATGATGAATTGATTAAATTGAGGTCTTTAAGATTCTACTGACACTCTTTTACTAAGGTCCACAGGGTTTGAGTGCACTTGTTTACAGGAGAGATGAAAAACAGGAGGGAAGATGAAATGGAGGAAGGTAGAGAAACAATTTGTGAGGAAAAGAAATATCAGATGCGGTGAATGGCTAGCACAAGAGAGTATTAGCCTATACTTATTTTAGATAAAAATAATTGATTCATTTTAAAGTCAAATAAGTTTCTTTGAATAAAACCAAGTTGTGGCAACCCTGACTTTGCTCTTAGTTCTCGTACTATGTTCATGCTTATCTGCCACTGTGGCCTTGGGAGGGGCCACTTACCCATGTGCTGTTATAAGTACTCTATTCTAGTTTGTTGCCAGTGATTTCACTTACTCCCTTCTCCACCTAGTCTATTGAGCTCTAACTCTTTTGTTTAGGTTCTTCAATGCTTTTTCTAATAAAAGTTATCACGTTTTTGTATCTGTGTAGACAAAAAGGAGTTGCAGAGATTGCCTCCTTTGCCCAAATGAGGCCTTGGTTAAATTACATATGTTTATATTCATGGAAATAAAATCTGAGCATTTTAATTTACTGTTACAAACTTAAGTTTACATTGTGAACTGCAATAAGATGGTTTTATAGCTTGTAGCTCTTTATGTCACACATTTTGATGTTTCTAACTACACTTCTATGCCATTCCATTTTATTTGCTAAAGTGGTGATTCGTTTTTAATTAGATTTATTTTATTACGTTAGTTGAATTGAAAATCCATGTTTGGTCCTAGAGAGATGGCTGAGTGGTTAAGAGCACTGCTGCTCTTCCATGGGTCTTGATTTCAATTTCCAGCATGGACATGGTAGTTTAAAAACATTTATAACTGCATTCCTACAGGATCCAATGCCTTCTTATGTTGTACAGTCAGACAAAACACTCATATACATAAAGACATAAATATTAAAATAAAAATATGTTTTGCTAAGTTTAAATGCAATCAAATAGTATTGATTTCCCTTATAAGAATTACAGGGTAATCATTGTCTTCATTTTTCTTGATTAATGAATTATTTTTAAATAAAACCTTTTTGAAGATAAAAAGGTCTTCAGTTCGGAAGTATTTCAATTCATACAGTTTTATTTTATATGTGAACACAGGTTATACAAGATGTTCAGAAGAAAATACATAACATAAATGAAAATTTATCCACAGTTTTAACAGTCTTTTATTCTTCTTTCCTTCTCAGTTCTCAACAAACACCATTAATTTTTTTACTTTAATGGATTTCATGATTTTAGGTTATTTTTATAACTAGAGTGGATCATTCAGGATTCATGACCGTATGATGGGTTTCTTTTATTCAGTGTAGAGTCTACAGATTTTGTTTATTCTGTGGTGTATTGCATGATTTTACTACTTTAATATTTGTGTAAAAGTGTGTGACTTTTAAATTCTTTTTTTTTTTTCTATCAGAGAACATTTGGCTTGGTTCCAAATGTTAGTTAATGTTTTAGTGAGCTTAAGAGTGATGATAACTTCTTTAAAAGTTTAATGTATTTTTGTGTTTGTTTGTGTATGTGTACATACTTTTCACAATAACCTTGTAGAGGTCAGAAGAAAACTGTATAAGCTGCTATTTTTCTTTTACCAGATGGGTATTAGGGATCAAACTCGGGTTGTCAGGCTTTAAGTCAGGCAAGTTCACATATTGTGTCCCTGTGTCATCTTATCTACTCACATTGTAACTTTTTTTTTCCCTTAGAAATAACCTAGTCTGGTTGGACTCCCAGGAGAGGAAGGGGAAGGCCAATCCATCCACAAAAATGTCCACCCAGAATCTACCCTGCCTACAGGATGTGCAGGGCAATGATGGAGCAGAGATTGAAAGAATATACAACCAATGTCCCGCCCAACCTGAGACCACTCCATGGGAAAATGGCACCCCCTGAAGCTATTCTTGATGCTCTGTTGTGTTTGCAGACTGGAGCTCTGGCATGGATGTCCTCTGAGAGGCTCCGCTCAGCGATGGATGGAAACAGAAACAGAATCACAACCAAATAATGAGCAGAGCGTAGAGATCCTTGTAGAAGAGTGGAGGAAAGGATAGAAGTACCCAAGGGGTCAGGAGCGCCACAGGAAGACCAACAGTTTCAGCTAATCTGGGCCCAGAAGGGCTTGAGGATACTGGAGGACCAACGAAGAACCATTCGTGGACTAGACCTAGGCTCTCTATACACGTATACCCAATGAGCTGCTTAGCTTCCATGTGTGTCCCCTAAAGGGGCTGTCTCTTACAAGGTCTCTGTCACATGCTTTGCAATAAATTTCCCCTGGCAGTGCTGCCATGCAAGACTCTGTAAAACAGAAAATACACAGTCCTGCTGCTACTGGATGTGCTGGGGTGGTTTGGGAAAGAAACTCCCCTTTTCAGAAAGGCAGCAAGAGGACAGGTGGAAAGAGAAAAAGAGGGGTGCTAAGACGAAGATGTAAAGAGAATAAATTAATAAAAATAATGATGTTTAACAAGAAAGAGAGAACTGAGTTTTTATCTAGGTAACTTTACATCAGAATCTGTCAGTTAAGTGAAGAACATTAACTCTTATAAAGAGTTCTTCTGTATAGCTGTGTATTTTGTGGGATGTGACACAGGCTATAGTATTTAACACATTTAATGTTCTTCACTTAAAACTTTTTTTAACATTTTTAAAATTGTGACAAAATAACTTTGTCCAGAAAATTAGATGTCTATGAATGTATTAAAGTAGCAAAGCTTAATATCTGCTTTAACAAATAAAAAAATAGGGAATAATGAAGTAAACACAGTTTCAAAGTTAACTTTGCAAAATCTTTACATAACTTTGGTGATTGCAAAGTTTTGTTTATGGATGGTGAAAGATGAAAAGCTAAAGTGAAAACACACAAGGAAAGGAAGAACACAAAATCTTTTGAATGCTCTTTCTGTAAGATAAAGGGTAACTGTTATTGAAACATATAAATAGATTCCTGAATTGTTGATCATGAAGAAATATGGGGAACTCTTGTACAGTCATGCCATTAGAGTATGCCAATATTCCTGGGATGCTAGCCAAAATAGAGGTAATTTTCTGAAAACAACTTAATCTTGACTTAATCCAAAAAGCATCCATTCATAACAAACTTTCCCCTTTAGGACAGAAAAATTGTGTACCCAACAGAGGAGTTCTGTTGACATATTTCATTATGAATACACATGCTGGGAATTACTGAAAACCCCTTCATTTTAAATACATTTTATCAGATTTAAGAATAATTACATTATTATAATATATATTTTATATAATATATAAAAACTATAATATATAAATGTTTCATTTAATGAAAATTTAAAGAAGAAGATAAAACATACATAAAACACCATGGAGACAGAAATCTTGAATTCCAATGAATTTATACATGAATTTATTTAAATTTTAGTCTAGCTTTCCTGCCTTTACGATCCTTCTGAAATGTTAAAATCCAAATACTAGACCCTTTAAGAAAATTAGTTTGAATTAGCTGTATCCAGCTTACAACTTTCTGATCCTTAGAGAAATAAATGACAAAAATAAAACCCACAGATGTTAGAAAAGAAATAATCAGTTGTTTATTTTCTCTGTGTTGATTTTATTTGATAACAAAATTAAAAGTAAAATTTTTATTTTATGTTTCAGAGAAATTTAGAATTAATTCATTTGTTTTAGAATATTTAGTAAAATATTTAAACATTTATTGATACTCTGGTACCATTAATCCATTCCTAAATACATTAATCAAAAGCTTTGTAAGGAGAATTACCTATTATTTATAATCCAGGAGAAGAAAAAGTCAGTAACATAAAATATGTACAGAGATAGTAAGTGTGTAAGTAATCGGCCAGGTTGTATATATGCTTGTATATTAAGTAGTTAGGAAATATATGAGCCTGTCATGTATTATATGTATATATATATGTACATATATATATATACATATATATATACACTCACACAAATGTGTGTATATGTGTGTGAAATACATTTAAGCACAATACAAATGCGAGTTATTTAATTGATATACTGTATTGTTTATAAGAAGAAAATATGGATATTTAGGACTCAAAAAATTAACCTGAGTTTAGTTGAGCACAGTAGTTTACATGTTTCTCATAAATACTCACGTGACTCTATGTTTATAATTCATGCTCAGGGGCAACTGAAGAATGCTGGAAGCAGGAGAGGGAAGAGCAAACCAATTGGTTGTCTAGTGTCAAACAGTTAGCCTTAATGTATATGTATATATATATACATATATATATGTATATATGTACACACACACACACACACATATATATGTGTGTATATATAACATTACATAGACCCCATATAAGTGCATGCAATAGCAATAAGGGAAAAAATGTTCTTGAAATTTAAGAAGAGTGGGGAAAATGTATAAGGGTATATCTGGAGAAAGGAAAAGCAAAGCTACTGCAATTACATTATAATCTTAAAAATAAAATTTAAAAGTGTCCAGGACTAAAGTTGCTGACACATAAGAAATGCCATTATTAAATTTACTATGGGAAAAAATTAAGTGTGACTTTTAATGATAAGAGTGTCTCTTCCGGTTTCTACAATCAAGGACCATGTGTAGATGTGGCCTGGAACCCCCGCTCAGATGGGGCCCATGAACTTGATGGCTGACTCTTTGACCCTCCCCCATACAAGCCAGGGAGTGACAGACTGGCTAGATCCCAGGGGAGGACATTGCAGCCAGCCCTGAGGAGACAGGATGAGCTGGGGTTGGATGGAAGGGGAGGAGGTCCTCCCCTCTTGGCGGACTTGGAGGGGGCGCGGAGGAGGGAGATGAGGGAGGGAGTGGGAGGGTGGGAGGGAATGAGGGAGGGGGCTACGCCTGGGATACAAAGTACCTAACCTGTGATTGATATAAAAATAAATAAATTAAAAAATATTTTTCTAAATGAAAAAAAAAAAAAGAGTGTCTCTTCATTAGAAAGCTGCAGGAAGTATGAGCATACACACCGCCCTCTAAGCAGATCACCAAAGGAAAGTAGTCTCAAGTAAACTTTAATCTCTAGAGTTCACCCATATGAGATTCATGGCTAAATCAGACCTCAATAAATGCAAAATTATTGTAATCAACGAAAGTGTACTTTCCACCAAAAATGAGACAAAATTGAAATATGTAAACCAAAATTTTAACATGTGCAGGCTTGAGAAAATTAAAATGATCAATGTAAAAAAAGATATAAAAACATGGATTGAGATGAATAAAAAGAAAATAACAAATTAAACCCTCATGATATAGTAATACTAATGAGAAGATAACCTATCAAATAATCTGATTTTAAAAATAAAAAAATCTCAAAAGAATAATTTTGGCCTTCATTGTAAATATTAGAAAAACAAGGGACAGTGCAACCTAAAGCAAAGAGGAAAAAAATTATAGGAGCTAAATGAAGCAGTTACAGAGAAGACTACAGAACACGAATACAGTAAAATCAATTATGTATGATGCCCTTTAAGAGAGTAAACAAAATTGGCAATATAACCTACCTCATTTAAGAGTTTCTACTGCTGTGGTAACTACCATGACTAAAAACAGCCTGGAGAGTAGTGTTTATTTTACTGTAAAGTCCATAATCTGTGGAAGTCTGAGCAGGAATTCAAATCAGGAACTGGACGCAGGAACTGAAACAGAAACCAAATGGAACAACACTATTGACTACACAATTTAAACTCTTTGCAGCAAAATTTATGAATAATGAAGTACAAGCATATAGATCTATCCATTAAAAAGGAAAAAAAAATCCCAGAAAACAAGGCATTGAAACATTGTTTAAAAATAAAAATGAAGAAAACCAGAAATTTTGACTTTGATTTAGAAATTAAAGCTACCACAAATAAAATCTGGACCTAAATCACTTCAAAGCCTATGCTACTTAACAGGAAAAGCACACTTTTAAAGGTTATTGAAACAGTTTTTAAATAGATGTCCAAAGATAGGAAAGCCATCACTTTCTGTCCATGACATGAACTCAGTGGCTGGCTCTTTGACCACCTCGCCCTAAGGGAGAATCAGCCTTGCCAGGCCACAGGGGAAGACAATACAGCCAGTCTTGATGAGACCTGATAAACTAGGATCAGATGGAAGGGGAGGAGGACTGCCCCATCAGTGGACTTGGAGAGGGGCATAGGAGGAGATGAGGGAGGAAAGTTGAGATTGGGAGGGAATGAGGGAGGAGTCTACATCTGGGCTACAAAGTGAATAAACTGTAGGTACTATAAAAAATAAAAATTTAATAGAAAATAACAAAAAAATCTTGTCAGTTTCCCTATAATAGAAGAAAACCCATTTAATCTCATACTTCCTGTACTCAAAACTAAGTACTCACATTTTCACTTTCCAAGTTTTTGTATCAATACAAGTCTAAGTATTGAAAGTACTTTTTCTATCTGAGAAAAGATGATATAGTTTCTTTTTACTTTTTGAAAATTTATTTGTATTTTTATAAATTACAGTTTATTCACTTTTTATCCCAGCTATAGACCCCTCCCTCATTCCCTCCCAATCTCACACTCTCTCCCTCATTTTCTCCCCTGCCCCTCTCCAAGTCTACTGATAGGGGAGGTCCTCCTCCCCTTCCATCTGACCCTAGCTTGTCAGGTCTCATTAGGACTGGCTGTTTTATCTTCCTCTGTGGCCTGGTAATGCTTCTCCCCCATGAGAGGGTGGTGATCAAAGAGAAGGCCACTGAGTCCATGTCAGAGACACTCCCTGTTCTTATTACTAGGGAACCCACTTGGAGAATGACCTGCCATGGGCTACATCTGACCAGGAGTTCTAGGTTATCTCCCTTCATGGTCCTTGGTTGGAGTATCAGTCTCAGATATGTAGTTTTAAAAATACATTAGAAGGAAAGCTGCTTATGCTGTCTCATCATCTTTTCATGTGTAATAAACTACCAGCAACAACTTTTATTTTATTTTAAGAGCCAATTTCTCATTTAATAAAAATAATTCATATTTATCATGGGAAAAACAATCTTTCAATTAGGAGAACAACATTTTAAAATGTTGACAAGCATTTATATCCTAAACATACAAACAGATATATAGGATATATAAAAACATACTCATATATGTTTTTTATTTATCATTTATATGTATGTATATATACATGTAACACATTTATTTTATGTATATTATTATACAAAAAAGGCATTTCTTTTCCCTCAAGGAATCTAACAAAGAAAGAAACCTCACAGTCTCTTTCTTTCTACAGTGGTCATCTTCCTACAGGCCACTTCGACATATCACTGAACCATTTCTTCTACAACAAACATGTTTCCAAGCTTATTGTCTTCTTTAGACTTAAATAGTTTTGTTTTGTTTAGATAGTGCTTTGATTTGGGAAAAAAGATGTTTCACACCATGAGGTACATTTCTAAATGAAGTTCCAGAAATAGACCAAATAAGAAAATTACTTGCATGGATTGGCTCAACTGAGAAAGTAAAGTGTGCCTGCAGCCTGCTTGTCTTACCTTAGTTCCTGTACTAGAAGATGTTAAAAGAATCCAATGCTCCTAACAAAGTTTCTCAAAGGAAAGTTCTGCAAACATAAACACCACCTTTCCTTAATGTTGGCTAATTAATACCTACTTGTATGCCTTCTGGGCAAATGATAAAAATAACCCAGTTTAGGTTTCTTGCGTTTTTCTCATTCCAGTAAGTATTCGGATCTTTCGGATATATTTTTACCTATTATTTAATTCAAAAAATTTGTCAAAAATATATTCACTATAATTCTTGAATTTAGTTGACATAATTAGTAGGAAAAAATAAAAATATTTAAATACCTCAAATAAATTTTAGTTACCGAAGAAACTAATGTCTATGTGTTCTAGATTAATGCATCTGTGTAATAATGTGTGTTTATGTACCAATTGATTCACTTTTTAATGTCTCCAGCATGAATTTCAGTATCTTATTCTTTATGATTCAAGCACAGCTGGCATTTTGAAAAGTGTTGATTTATTTTTAGATGTCAAGTATGAAAATAGAGCTTTTCGTTCACAAAGTGAGTAATGAGCTTGTCAGTAGAATGGCGTTCTACAGAGTTTTATGTAAGAAAGGACGAGTGGCTACTTTTTATTCTAAAACCGAAGTAGAAAAACATGGCAAACAGACTAAAATGTCAAATATAATCTAACATTACTCAATTGAATATGACAGGAAATTTAAAAGTGAGGAAATATATTGTTAGATAAATCTAAGTGAACATATGAGATAATACAAATACCTTTTCTCTGTAACATTATTTGTTTCAAATAATCAAAGGTATTTTGTCAGTTTTCGCAGACAAATATTTTATCATTCTCCAAATATTCATATCTGAATCCAGCTATTCATTATAAAGAGTATAATATCTTTAAGGTTTTTCAATAACTCTTTCAAATCATACATCTGTAGAAAGACTCTAGTAAACCCTTATCCTATGAGCCATCTGACGTGTGTGCTTGCTTTCTTATGTTTGTCAATAAACTGTGAAGGATGGACATTTCTGCTATTTCCTAGAGCCGGTATTATCAGTTTCAACCCCTCCCCTAGAAGCCAAAGTCCATTCAGTCAGACAGCAGAGGAGAAATTACACACACAAATCCCACTCAATACTTTTCATGCTGAATTGGGATTTAAAAATCATAAATATGGGTCTATTTTCATTTTTCTGCATACAGAAATCCAATTGGAGCAGCACCATTTGTTGAAGATGCTGTCTTTCTTCCACTGAATGGTTTTGGCTTCTTTGTCAAAAATCAAGTTTCCATAGGTGTGTGGGTTCATTTCTGGGTCTTCTATTCGGTTCCATTGATCCACTATTCTGTTATTATGCAAATACCATGCCGTTTTTATTACTATTGCTTTGTAGTACAGCTTGAGGTCGGGGATGGAGATACCTCCAGATAATCTGTTGTTGTAGAGGATTGTTTTGGAGATTCTGGGTTTTTTGTTTCTCCATATGAAGTTGAGTATTTTTCTTTCAAGGTCTATGAAGAATTGTGAAGGTATTTTGATGGGCATTGCATTGAATCTGTAGATTGCTTTTGGCAATATAGTCATTTTCACTATATTAATCCTACCAATCCATGAGCATGGGAGGTCTTTCCACCTTCTA
>CM053764.1:79682568-79698231 GCA_028658305.1 Pachyuromys duprasi
ATATACTCACTTATATAAACCTATAGGATAGGAAGTTCAAGCTGAAATCTACACACCTAGAGAGGATATACAAGAAGGAGGACCCAGATTGGTATGATCAATGCTTGTTTGAATGAACAAATGGGATGGACATTGAGTGGAGGAGAAAACAAGCAACAGAACAGGAGCATGCCAATGAGGACCTCTGGGGGAGGGAGGGGGTGGTCAATGTAGCGATGTATCAGAGCGGATATTAAGACTCGAGATCAAGCCTCTGACAGAGGGCGAGAAGTAATGATAGAGCTGGGGGAGGTTGTTGAGACTTGGGAAGAACAAGAGCTCCACAAGGACCAAACTGAGCAGGGCACAGGGGTCTTGTATGAGACAGTTTCTACAATAAAGGACCATGTGTGGATGTGGCCTGGAACCCCTGCACTGATGGGGCCCATGATAACTCGGTGTAGGACTGAAGATCCTATTCAGGGAAACAGGGACTGTTTCAGTCATGATCTTGATGGCTGACTCTTTGACCCTCCCCCATACAAGCCGGGGAATGACAGACTGGCTAGATCCCAGGGGAGGACATTGCAGCCAGCCCTGAGGAGACAGGATAAGCTGGGGTTGTATGGAAGTGAAGGAGGTCCTCCCCTGTTGGTGGACTTGGTGTGGGCGGGGAAGAGGGAGATGAGGGAGGGCGTGGGAGGGTAGGAGGGAATGGGGGAGGGGGCTACGCCTGGGATTCAAAATACCTAACCTGTGATTGAGATAAAAATAAATTAATTAAAAAATAAAAAAATTAAAAAATTAAAAATAAAAAATAAAAAAAAAGAAAAATGGATTTTAATGTTTATCCTATACTACATGGCTAATATGCTCTTTTAAGTGAGTATATACCATGTGTGTCTCTCTGCTTCTGGGTGGAACCGGCAGGTAATGAGGGAAGGGACTACAGCCAGGATACAAAGTGAATAAATAATAATGGTGATGATGATGATGATGATGAAAAAATATAAAATAATCCAGACATTAGATTGATATTTATATAGAAAACTAGATACATATATTACTAGGTTGCCAGAGCCTGTTAGCAGAGTCAAAAAATTCTTAGGTCAGGAGTAAGGATTTAAAGAAAAATTAATAAACCAACACACCATGCATGGGATCTTTCTGAGAGGGCTCTAGTAGGCACTAGTTGTACTGATTTATTCCAGTAATTCCTTTTTAAGTCAGAGCAAAAGCACCTCAGCACAATGAATAAATTCACAGGGAAGCGCAAACTTCTTTACCTTGACCAGTCTGTGTGATCCTCATGCAAACAAAGGTGTGACATCCAGCCTGCTGTCTCAAACAAAAGGGGATACACTTGGTAACTTATCACTGACTGCAGTGAGGGCCAGGGTGAAAGCCTGCTTCTCTGCTGAGATCTAAATAACAAAGCATCCTGGCCAACTAACAGCTCCCAACACTAGGCATTCTTGATCAAGGTATGGTCTATTTCATCAGTGAACAATCATTTGTTCCCCTGCAACATGATATGACAAGAATTTCAAAACTGTATGAAATCTTTATCTGGGAGTAAGACTCATCTTCTATGTCTAAGAGGTCATACTTTTTTTTCTTCTCAGAGCTTAGGAAGTCTGAGAAAATTTCAACTTGTTCTGAACCGGTGTTTTAATAGCTTAATAACCAAAAGGAGCTCTAGTCATCACTCCCTCCCTTTCTAATAACTTCCGTTCAAACATTTAACAAGGACATTTGCTCGACTGTGAGGAAGGGTGCTACAGCTGGGATACAAGATGAGTACAATGTAATAAATAATAATAGCAATAATAATAATTAATTGAAAAACTACCTTCACATCTTCCAGGATGTTCATAACTGCGTGTGAAACACTTAGTTACATGGTGTCTAATCAGAAGGTTGAAAGAGACATGATGGAGATACCCTTTATTTTCATTCAATCTAGGACTCTAGCAATGCAGTTGTATCCTCATTTACCGCAGTTGATCCTAACTTGGTTAAACCTGTTGTGAAAGACTCTTATAGAACGGCACAGTGTTTTCCACAATGGTAATTCTGCAGCCCAATATCTTGTTAAGCAAAATAAACTTTGAACCTCCACTCATTGACGTTGAAAAAATTTAGTATATAATGCAGTGTGTGAATGTGTATTGATGTATGTAAAAACCACAAAACAAAACAAAAAACATCCTACATACTGAAATTTTTGGTTTTGTTTTGTTCTGTTTTTTTTTTACTCATGTGCTTGTTTTTAAAACTTGGAGTTTTTCTCCTTTTTTTTTTCCAAAACCTGTATGACATTTAATTATTTAGGCATTTCTAAATCTTTTACTTTTGATGCTTGATGTCTTTAGATGATTCTTTGTGACAGGCTGTTATTACTCTCTGGAACTGAGGATTTACAGCATGTTTTATGCTGTTCTCTGGAAGCTGAACTTTCAGGGATACCAGTTCCTTCTTACTTGAAATATTAGTTGTTGTAATCCCTATTTGTCAAAATACTGTTTCAAGCTATGACAGTCTTTATATCATTCAAATTTCTTAAAGCTCTAGGTGCTTTTGATTTAGAGACTGGATTATTCATTTGGCCAGTGATTTGTGAGCAAATTGAATTTAAGTTCATATACTCAGAAAGGCATGTGGCACTACATAATCATTAAGAAGAGTCTTTTATATACTGTATGTATTTGAAATTATGAAAATGATGATTTTTTAAAAAAATAAGTTAATAAGGCACTAAAATACTTATGGTATATCATTGAAGAGTTTAAATCATCGAAATATTTACTTTAATAAGACTTTTTTCAATTAGTTATTCTTTCAATTAAAAGGAAGCTTTAATCTAAGACACTAAGGTGCATTCTAAAGTCAACCAAAGTCTTACCATTACAAACAATATCACTAAAAGAGTGAAGAGCAAGCTTATCCATAACACCTATGTGATCCTATTATTCATCTGATTTTTATTAAAAACAATCCACACAGCATTTGTAGAAATGGTATTCTCTAAATGAACTGTATGAGATGCCATGCTTCATCAATGATTTGATGATGTTATGTACTGATATCTCCACATTCGCATGCTATCATGTACATCATATCTCTGTTAATATCTTCATTAAATTATTTTACTTCTTATTCTTGAGAACCTGTGTTTAAATACAAACATACTTCAATTATACCTTTGTCATGGGCTATATCTTCAAATTTTTCTCAGAGAACTAGTAAAATATTTTACCACAACTAAGAGGTGCTGTCAAATTTATCCCCTCAGCCAAACAAACATCTGAAGCTCTGCTTCTACCACTGACTAAAGAGCAGAGCCTGCACTATCTGCTTATGGGGTGCAGCTTATTGTCATTCTATTGTGCATGACTGAATTTGGTTTAATATGTTTTTAACTAGTGGGTTGCTGTGAAGATCAGTGTGAACAGCCCATGGCCTGGTCAGAGATCATCAGTAAACCATAATTTTGTGCCTCTGTGCATCTCTGGAAACTACTTCAGTGTACAGTGATTTCTCCACCTTCATGCACTGCCTCTTTCATCATGGCACCATGAAATCACTTCATTATGTTTAATTCAAGGCATCTGACATCACTTCCTACCTATAATGGGAACTAATAGTTTATTAAATGTCAAATTTGAACTTATATCAACACTCCCTGCACTTGGATAATGCTTTTACAACCATCAATAACTTGAGTTTTTAAAATATCAAATAGCATAATGTTGAAATACAGTACCATTATTATGTTTTTATTTTAAAATAAAAATCTGTAAATCTTGACTGAAAATTCCTGTCCAAGGAAAATGATTTTTCTGCAAAGTCTTTAGTTTGGTTTATAAAAATATTTACCTGTATAATATACACAGTTTGATTAAAGATATGAGTTTGAATTCTTTAAAAAATTAACAAATGCTTTAACAAGCTGAAAAACAATGATTTCTTTCTTTATTATGTGACATTTATTCTAATTCTGTACTATAAATTTAATTATATGCACAGAACATTCATTATTCTATTTTCAAAATAAACAAAAAAAAGACTAAAATAGGAAACACAGGTTAGGAAAGAAACTGCTAATTTTCATCAACTTTATTTTCTATTATTTTTCTTATTTAAGTTAAAGCTAATCAAAGTTCAAAGGCCTTGAACATAAGTAAGGGCTGGATTTAACTGCAAACTGATAAGTCTGTAATCCAAAGGAAAAAAGAAGTAAGGAAACAATATCTCAACAGTTGTCCATTATTGGTGCTAAAACAAAAGTCTTATCATAGCATGTTGTATTTGTGCTACAATTAATGAAATTATTTAGTTACTAATATTCTCAACTAAAAGCATTTGAATAGACAATTTGGCAATTATATTTTGTAAGGCATTTTATATCTTTTTATTCTTTTCTAATTTGAGTCTGAAATGTTGTTCATAATTTCATTATTTCCATGTTTAGTCTCCAAGAGAAGGCAATATTTGAGGAGATTATGGAATTTTAGAGGCTCATCTGAAGAAAGGTTGCTTGGAGGTAGCAAGTCGGTTTTGATGGTGATCTCTGACTCCTCCTTCGCTCAGTCTTCCTATATCCTGAATCACTGGCTGATGGCAACATCTGTGGTAGGCTCCTGTCCTGTTTCCTGTTTTCTCCTCTTCTGATGTTTTTCCTCTTTGCGTTTCTGAACGGGGATTGAGCATCTTAGCCAGAGTGTTCCTTCTTGGTAAGTTTCTTTAGATGCAGCTATACCACTCCTAGGCATATATCCAAAAGATGCTCAAGTATACAACAAGGACATTTGCAAAACCATGTTTGTAACAACTTTATTTGTAATAGCCAGAAGTTGGAAACAACCCACATACTCCTCCATTGAGGAATGGATACAGAAATTGTGGTCCATCTATACAATGGAATATTACTCAGCAATAAAACACAAGGAAATCATGAAATTTGTAGGCAAATGGTGGGAACTAGAAAAGATCATCCTGATTGAGGTATCCCAGAAGCAGAAAAACACACACGGTATATTCACTCATAAGTGGATATTAGATATATAGTATAGGATGAACATACTAAAATCTGTATCCCCAGGATTTGCCTCAAATTCTATCCAGGGACTAACCAAATCCTGGTGGGACACTACTTTCCTCCTTCAAGGACCCCCTCCTAACCGATCTCCATTCCTAAGGATAAGTTCCCAAAACCTGAAGTCACAATTTACCTGGATTTCCAGTGGTCACAGCTGTCTGTACCCCACAAGCATTTTTATCAGCCACCACACAATCACCCCACAATTCTATGAACAAAAGAGGGCAAGAGAAACCCTAGAACAGAACATTCACATACACAAAAAAAGACAAGACCAGATATCTTTGCAAACAGAGAGGACTAAATGTTTCGCTAAAAAAAAGAAAGAAAGAAGAAAAGAAAGGAAGGAAGGAAGGAAGGAAGGAAGAAAGAAAGAAAGAAAGAAAGAAAGAAAGAAAGAAAGAAAGAAAGAAAGAAAGAAAGAAAGAAAGAACAAATCTGTAACTGCCAACCCAACACATCTACATTATAGCTCAGGCAAACCTAACACAGTTGACCCTGAATAATGTAACACGACTAAAGCACAAGAAAATGACTTTAAAATAGCCTCTGTGAATATGAAAGAGGACCTTAAAGAGGGAAATAATCCCTCTATGAAAACATAAAGAATGGAAGAAAATGGAGAAATGGTTTCAATACCAGAAAATGGAAATAGAAAGAATAATGAAAACACAAACTGAGAAAAATCTGCAAATGAAGAAGTTAGGATATGAACTTCAGAGGGAAACCTTATCAACAAGTGAGTATGTGAAATCTCAGGCACTAAGACATGATAGAAGAAATAAGTACACCACAAAGAGAAAAAGTTATATCTAAAAAATTCCTTACAAAAACCTCCAGGATATCTGAGAAACCACAATAATAAAAAACCCAGGAATAACAGGAATAGAGGAAAGAGAAGAAATCCGGGTCAAATGCACAGAAAATATATTCAACAAAATCATGGAAGAAATTTTCCAAACCTAAAAAAAAGTAAAGTTGCCTATCAAGGTAGTAGAAGCTAAGATAACACCAAATAGACTGAACCAGAAGAGAAGTTTTCCCCAGGACAGAATAATCACAGTACTAAACAGCCACAATATTAAAAGCTACAAAGGAGAAATACCAAGGAACACATATAAGTCAAACCAATTAGAATTATACCTGACTTCTTGGGGGTGAATCTATAAGCCAGAAGGACCTGAACTATGTTCAATAGACACTAAGAGAACACAGATGCCCACCTAGATTGCTATACTTAGAAAAAAAACTTTCAATAACAACAAATGTAGGAAATAAGAGCATAATAAAACCAAATTTAACCAATATTTATCTGAAAATACTGCTCAATAAAAGGTAATAGAAGAAAAATTCCACACGAAGGAGGTTAAACAGACCCAAGATAATACAATGAATAAATAATCCAGGGCCATCAAATCAAAAGAGATAAAACAGAAACACACACACATTACCACCACCACAGCAACAACAGCAAAATAACAAGACTCAAAAAACACTATTATTATTTTTCAATATTAATGGTTACATTTCAAAATAGAAAACAGACTAAATGAAGGTGCAACAGGATATATTCTTCTGTGGCTTCCAAGAACATCTCAAAATTAACGAAAGACATTACCTCAAGACAAAATGATGAAACAGGTATCAAAGTGAGCTGACTAAGAAGTAAACCGTTGTAGGTATTTTAATATCCAACAAAATAGACTTCAAACAAAAACCAATCAGAAGAGATAGGTAAATACACTGTATACACATTAAAGGAAAAATACGCCAAGAGGATATTGCAATTCTTAATGTGCACCAAGAGGACCAGTGGGCTTATGAGCTCACAGGTACTGAGGCAGCATGCATAGGGCCTGAGTGGGTCTGCATCAGACCAGGACATAGAGTTAATAGCAAGAGACTTTTAGCTCTACCAGTACAAAATTTTGTACTGTTTCCAGAGCCCTAAGGGGAGGAATTGGAAGAAGACATCCCATTTGGTGCTAATTGTTCCAAGATCTTCAAAATAACTGACTGTGGGTACTTTACTTCTTCCCCCCTGCTCCAGGAAGAAGCTTCTCTAAGGATAGCTGAGCAAGGCACTGATCTACGAGTATAGTAGATTATCATCAGAAGCCATTTTATTCCTATCTTTCCTATTTTTAGAGCAGTGATGTTTGGTTTTATCAGTGGTCCCTGGGCCATCCAACCTCCATCCCTAACCCAGATCTAGTCTCCAACTGATAACCAGTTGCAAATGAAAATTTAGTTTCCTCCAAAGGAGTCTCACTAGGGAAACAAACTACTCAAGTTTAGGCTACAAATTCAACAGATGGCCAACAGAAAACGAGCACAATGGGATCTTTGAGGGTCTTATACCTATAATAAAAACTATTTTATTTTCATATGTATTATTATTTTCTCTGCTTATCCTACAGGTCCTTTCTGGCTACATTATGCCTACATAATGTCTTCAAGTTTAACTTAGTTTTTTTTTTTTCATTTTGCTTGTTTGATATTCCTATTCTGACAAATTAGTTTTGTTTTCTCATACTATATTTTATTATATTTCATTTTATTATTGCCTAAAAACCTGTGTGCTTTTTAATGAAAGACAAAAATGGGGTGGATCCAGAAGGGAGAGAGTGTGGGAACAACTTGTGAGAAATAGAGAGAAGGAAAACAAATTAGGATATGTTGTGTAAGAAAAAAAATATATATTCTATAAAAACAAAAAGTAAGCAACATATAAATAAATTGCAGTGAAATAAATGTAAATCTTTGTGCTTCATTTTGTTTTGTTGTAGAAGTAATTATTATTACATGTTTTGTCAAGTTAACACAAAAATACAGTTATGTGAGAAGAAGCTTCTCAATTGAGACAATGCTCTTGCAGTTTGTCCTGTGGGCACACCTATGGTTTATTTTGATTGATATTTGATCAGAGTGGGTGCAACTCACTATGGGAGGCGCCATTCCTGGGACAGTCCTCCTGGGTGCTATGGAAAAGCAAACTGATCAAGCCATGTGGAGCACGCCAGTGATCAGCAGTTTTCCACAGACTCTGCATCATTTCCCGACTCCAGGTTTCTGTACCGACTTCCCAGAATTATGGACTCCAAAACTGTAAAATGAAAGAAAGCCTTTACTCCCCGCTTGCTTTTGGTCATGATGTTTGATCACAGCCATGGAAACCCAAACTAAGACAATGTGTCTCATTTGCTTTTATATTGTTAAGGTTTTAGTCATTGTACAATAATGCCACATTTTTATTACAATTAGGCATGTATTCAGTTCCTGAAATAATGATAGATTGATTAGATCTGCCCAGGGGTACATTAATATTAGTATTCTTCAGAATATTTACAGAATTCATATTCAGGGTTCTGGCACTGAAAAATGCATTCTTTGATTTCATAGAGTGAACTAACATCAATTTATTTTTTGTTGACAAAGTTGACACTTTATAAATACCTTTTGATCTGCTTTCTGGTAGAGACTAAATCAAGCACAAACTTTCAGATTTTAATTTATAAAAGGTGATTATGATCAAAGTACTTATATGCATGTACGAAAATGTCACAATAAACCCATTATTTTATAATTATATATGCAAATAAAATGTTAAAATTTTAATTAAAATGTCAACAGTATCATTAATTTATAAATCATAGTATTCTACTTTTAATTAATAATATTAAAGAACTTTACTTTTCACTCTACACAATGTTTAAAACAGGTTCATACGAATGAAGAAACGTTAGAGATTTTGTGAAGACACATATTTTGTCAGAGTTAAGAAGTCACTGTTTAAATGTAAATAACTCTGGGAAATAAAACCATATTAATTATGATCTGAGTTGAAATTCACCCTTTTTAACTGATTGGTCATTACATGAACATTCTATGCTAAATAATGTTCTTAGAAGTATTATTTTATACTTTCTTCAAGGATATTAACCCCTAGAAATATACAAAGAAATACAGCAAATACTTAGGCTAAGATTCCCTCTGGCTTTACTACTAAGAGTGTTGTTTACCTTTAAGTTGATTTCATTTAATAAGATGTGTCTTGACTTATTTAGGTTGTATAATATAAGTGCAACATATGTTGTAACAATACATTGGGGAAAATAGGAAATAAGTGTTTTAACATCCTTCTGAATGTGCTATACAGGAAACTAAGTTGAGGAGGATACTTCTGTTTGTTTATATTTTGGAAGTGTGTCTAGTCACATATAGAATAGAAAACACATTGAAGTTGACAATAATTTGGTAAAGGGGATTAAAATATTGCAAAATATCATTACAAATAATTAAACTCACTCTCATGGAATAATATGAACAAAGGCTGTCATCAGAAAAACTGAATGAATATAGTTTGGAACTGAAGATGAAACCTTGGTTAGTAGAGTCTATTTTTAGCTGAATCACAAAAATGTAGTATAGTAGCCCTTTAAAGTTTTGGGTGTTTTTGTTCCTTTCTTTGTGCCCCCTCATTCAGAGCCACTCAGGAATTAATTTATTTCAGTTCATTGTAAAACACTTAATACTTTAAAAATAGATGTAACAAACAAACTGCCACAACAACAACAACAAAAACAAAACAAAAATTTCTTGTCAGAGGAGAATTTGCTAGTGAGTTATGAAGAGACTGATCATTCATTGTTAGTTGTGCTGCATAACAGCTTACTACACAACTGTAAAGTTGTTATCCCACAATTTACCAGTGGCTTCACTGCTTTGTTTGTGGACTCACAAGACAGAAGCAAAGGTGACCGCTGGGACCAGGTTATGCTCAGCATCACATATTTATTATTAGTATCCTAGTGGCTGGAGATATTATGGGAGATACATTGGACAAAGACAATCTTACAGTCATTGATATAAAGGTCATACTGTTTGAGTAATGCAGACACAAGGATTTCACCTTTCAAACAAAACTGCATCTAAAATCTCTTCTTTTTTCACGTTTCTCAAAACTTAAACATAAGAATGAATCCTCAATTTCTGTATTCATTCCTCAGTTGAGGACTATCTGGGTTGTTTCCAGATTCTGGCTATTATGATAAATCTGCTACGAACATTTCTGTTGTGTACTTAAGCATATTTCAGATATATGCTTAGGAGTGGTATAGCTTTATCTTGAGGTAACACTATTGCAAATTTTCTGAGAAAGTGCCAGATTGATTTCCCAAGTGGTTGTAGTGGTTGTACAAGTTTACATTCCCACCAGCAAATGAGGAGGGTTCCCCTTTTTCCATATTCTCTCCAGCATGTGTTGTCACTTGAGTATTTGATCTTAGCTATTCTGATGGGTGTAAGGTGAAATCTCATGGTTATTTTGATTTGCACTTCCCTGTGAGCATTTCTTTAACCGTTTCTCTGCAATTTGGTATTCCTCAATTGAGAATTCTCTGTTTAGCTCGGCACCCCATTTTTTTTAATTGGATTACTTGATTTGTTGAGTTCTTTTTCTATTCTGGATATTAGCCCTCTATCCAGGGTTGGTGAAGATATTTTCAAGTCTCCAGGCTGTCGTTTTGTTCTGATAACAGTGTCCTTTGCTTTACAGAAGCTTTTCAGTTTTAATCTGGAAACAACCTAGGTGTCCCTCAAGTGAGGAATGTATACAGAAATCATGGTACATTTATACAATGGAGTACTACTCAGCAATTAAAACAAGGAAACCATTAAATTTGTGGGCAAATGGATGGAACTAGAAAAAATCATCCTAAGTTAGAAAACTGAAAACCAGAAAGACACACATGATATATATTCACATATAAGTGAATAATAGTCATATAATATAGGATAAACAAATTAAAATCTGTACTCCTAAAGAAGCTATGTGAGAAGGAGGAGCTGAGGGAAGATGCACAGTCTCATTTAGAAGGGCAAACTGGATGGACATTGGAGGTGGGAGAAGTCAGGGAACAGAAAAGGAGCCTTCCACAGAGGGCCTCTGAAAGACTGTACTGATCAGGGTATTGAAGCAGAGGCTACTCATAGCCAAACTTTGGGCAAATTGCAGGTAATCTTATGAAAGAGGAAGGAAATAGAAAGATCTGGAGAGGACAGGAGCTCCATAAGGAGACCAACAGAGCCAAAAATCTGGGCACAGATTCTTTGCAGAGACCCATACTCTAACCAAGAACCAAGGAATGGAAAGGACCTAAACCCGCCTTTTAAAGGAAGACCATTGGCTGTTCAGTTTCGAAGTTCCCTAGTAATTGGTACAGGGCTGTGTTAAACATGAACTCAGTGACAGGTTCTTTGATCACGTTCTCCTGAGATGTGCAGCCTTACCAGACCACAGAGGAACACAATGCAGCCAGTCCTGATAAGACCTGACAGGATAGGGTCAAATAGAAGGGGGAAGAGGACCTCCCCTATCAGTGGACTAAGGAAGGGGCATGGGAGGAAAAGAGGGAGGGAGGGTACAGTTTGGAGGGGCTGAGAGAGGGGGCTACAGCCAGGATACAAAGTGATTAAATTGTAATAAATAATTAATAAGAAAATAAAAATTTTAAAAAGACATGCTAAAAAAGAGTATAAAATTTTAAAAAAGAATGATTCCTCATTATACTTCCACAATCCAGCTACAGTCAAAAGAATTGGAGTCTTCAAAGTATAAACAAAATGGTATCTCAATCCTTGGGGTCACCTAATATTACTACTTACCATAGTCTACCTTCTCAAACATGATGTTTATGTTTCTTCTATCTGCAAAGTATGTCCATCCTTCCTAAGATTTTCAAGTGCTGCATAGTGTTACAAAACTAACAGCCCAGATAATAATTTCACCATCTCATTGTCTCATAGTACGTGCTCCAAATCTTACCTAAATCATATCACCTCAAAGTTCAGTATCTAAATCTGATGTGGATGCTTTCAAGATATAACATATAATTGCTACCTGTATATATATACTGGTATGCAAACAATACTAGGGGCAGATAGAAGGGGAGGAGATCCTACCCTATCAGTGGACTAGGGGAAGGCCATATGGAGAGAAGAGGGAGGGAGGGCAGGATTAGGAGGAGATGAATGAGGAGACTACAGCTGGGTTACAAAGTGAATAAATTGTATACATTAATGGATTTATAAATTACTCCCATTTTTCTATTTCCCCTCAGGATTTCACAATGAGGAGAAATTCAACAGGTACCAGTAGTACATAACTCTAAAGAGAGTAAAGGCTTAGGAAAGCAAAGGCTGAATAAACTCTGTGGAAATCAGGGACACGTGTTATATCTAGATGCTTATATTTCATAATCTAGAAAATTTTAAGGGCTTGTCTATGTAACCAGTCATATTTAATTAGGTAAACATTGATCAGGGATTCATTTTGATTTAAAAAATTTGTTTTAGCTGTATCATACAATACAGCTTAATTTTGGTAAAGAGAGGTCATTTATATCTGGATGATATGGTATGTTTACGTATAGGTGTACATAATATACTTGCATATATCACATAATGGTATTTGTACAGAAAAACCATGCATATCAACCGAGTGTTTTATTGTCTTCCATTCATCTCCTCATTCATTTCATGTTACTCTCACTCACTGTGGTGATTTTGTGCTCTAGTCAATAGAGCACAACCCTCCTCCCCCCAAAGCTGTCCACAAAACACTGATTTTCTATTGTTACACAGTATTTCTTCCACAAATGAACTCTTTCTTTGTTTTCCTAATCCGAGTACCTTAACTAATCTTAGTTTCTTGTTTTGTTCTCAGTTTTCCTTCATCAACATTATTTTGTCATTTAATAAGCACTTCGTGTTTTATTCTTGTGGTTTCAAATACTGCCTGTGTACATAAAACTCACTGAATCCATCACAGCAACTCCAGACTCTAACCCACAAAAGCTGAATGTCTATGAAACAACAGATATCAAATAGTGAAAGTCTCGTTCAAATTCTCTTATTCAAAAGTAAAATTCTTATTGCCTTACTCATTCAGAAAAATAGTTTCCTGACCGCTCCTCTTTCAAGACAATTTCAAATGATTGTCTAAAAATGGAGATTAGTAACCATAGGCTCATTCTTAGTGTCATCTAATTCATGCTCACAATATATTTCATGTCATTATTTTCTTTTAAATTTATTGGTCTCTGCGGTTCTTCAATTCTTATGCCACATCTGTGAGCCATCATTTTTTTCCAACTATAATATCAGCCAGAAGAATTGTCTTCAATTCTTTTCAACTCAAATAGAATTCTTAAATTGCAAATATAAATAAACTAGAAAAAGTCTTACTTTTGTCATGTTTTTATAAAAATAGTTGTTCACTGCTTTTACATAAGGAAATATTACCACATATGTGACATTTTTAGCTGTTAAAAGAGTCTGTGCTGGCTGAACCCAATATTAACCACATCAGTGACCACTTTGTAATTTGCTTCCTGTAGTCCAGTGTTTTTTTGTTTTCATTTATGTTTATGTTTTTCATCACTGAGTTGTTGCATGTGGAACCATCTTTGTGTGAAGCAACTTCTCACTTCTTTCCCATCCCCTAAATTCATCAATCTGCAAATTTTCTCATTTCAAACAGGATACTTTATCATTTATCTATGGGATCATTATTTTCAGTAGAAGAGCTAGTCTGTATACTGTATATATTGTATACAGACATTCATGTAATAAAAATGATATGCAATAAGTGTGTGTTATTTGAATTGATAAACTCTTATGGAAATTGCCTATTTATCCCTTAACATATTTCTCTTAATTGTAATTTCAGGCACTCATATGTTTTTAAAATAAATATGTCTTGTCTACTGTACAGTTAACTATGTATTGGAATGGAATGCCTCTTTTTTGCTATGATGCTCCACCTATAAAGAAGATTTTACCAGAATAAATCATTTACAAATATTATTATAAAAATAATTTCTGCTTAAAAGATGAAAGATGAGACAGGCATTGAAAGAGACATGATTTTTTCTAGACTTAAATAAAGATTATTCAGTACAAGTGGAGCAGAATATTTCTCCAAAGTTTTCAAATAATACATAGAAATAGATCTTTTTTCATCCCAGTTGTTCAGAGGCATCCACTCGCTGCTCTCAAATAGAGTAAGAAAGCTCTGAAGGCTTGAAAGAGATGAAAATACTGATTTTATCATTTGATGAAAGAAGAAAGGTAATATTTAATGACTCCTAAAGCTCTCTATATTATCAAGAATTCAGAAGCATTTGTTAGAAGAAGGAATATAAAATTTTAGCTTGAAAGATTTGTGATAGAGATTTCACAGCAAGAATGAAGTTTTTGAATACATTTGCTGTGTAGATTATTTATGAATGAGAGAGAGAGAGAAGTGAGAGGAGCTAGAGGCATCAATGCCGTCTTTAAAACAGATTTGTGTGAAATTTATAAACTTTGAATTAATAAAATATTTATTTAATAGCCCATCTTTTCACTACAAAGTGCATAAGCTCTGAGAGGTATCTGCCTCAAAAATATTAAAGGAAAACTGTCAGGAATTAAACAAATAGATCAGATTTTCCAAAGATAGACTGATGAGAATGTATTTCACCTAAAAAAATCTGTAGTGACTAATTTTTGTAGTGTGACCAGTCTCTATGCTGTCCCCCATAAACTGTGGGATGATAAACTGAAGATTATGAAAAAAATTAGGATGTGCTGATTAGGAATCCCTTCCTATTGCTTTGAGGTGAACAATAAATTGTTTTGCATTCATGTGTTATCTTTCTTGCAAACTGAGCGCACAATGGTATGTTTACTTATAAATGCAGTAGCATTTTCTTTGAAAAATGTATTTGTCAGGGATAATATAGAAAATGAGTTTCTGTTGTCACTTTGCTCCAAAATATTATACTTAGAGTCTGAGAGTTTAATGAGATATTTTGGGTGTCCTCGTTTGACTTCCCTATAAACCATTAAGGCATCACTTCCTTTGCTTTTGTAACACAGTTATGTATACAGACTCAAAGAAGTGCTCTCAATAGATTATTAGCTTAATTTTAAAGGAATATGCATTAACCACCTAATTTGTATAATGAAACACTCACTAGCAAGGAAGTTCAAAGAAAATTAGAAGATCTAAAAATCAGTGTGAAAGGTGTGATAAAAATCTTTGGGTTAGCATTAGGAATAGCATGAGGGGATGAGTCGAGGTTGCTACATTTTAAATTGAACTTTACGTCGGTGGCTTGTGTGTTTCAGAGTGCACTGATTAAGACAGGCAATAGTCACTACTGTATGGAGTTATCTCTGGCATAGGATAATCAGTGTCAGCAGAATGAATATGTGGACACAATAGATTTTAACTTATGAGACAGATATGTGTGTTTTTTGGAGATTATGAAGGGTAGTGCTTAAACCAAAGAGGAGAGATCAAATTAATACGAAGGAAAAATCAAGATGGAAGTTATTAGAATTACCATCTCAAAGTAATAACTATGACAGGAAATCCCTGATTCAATAATGGTATGTCGAAATTGTGGTACTTTTACACAATGGAATACTATTCAGCAATTAAAAAGGAGGAAATCACTGAAATTCGCAGGCAAATGGTGGGACCTGGAAACGATCATACTGAGAGAGGTATCCCAAAAGCAGAAAGAAACATA
>CM053764.1:79698731-79725556 GCA_028658305.1 Pachyuromys duprasi
GTGTCAGAATGATCAACTCAAGAACATTTTAACTGAAAAAAATTTAAACAACTAATTGACTTCCAGAGTTATTACCTTATGAAAAACATGATTGTTTTCACCTAGAAATCATCCAGTACTTAAGAGAAAAGACTATGTATGTGTGTGTGTGTATGTATGTGTGTATTTATACTATCTGACCTTCCCATTGTTTAGTGCATGGCTTTAAGTTCCTCACAAAGCAAACCACCGCTTACTCTTATGGGAAAAAAGGGAAAAATTCGGAATATTTAAAAATGTAAGTGGATTTGGGAAGTAGTTATGAATATATAATCAAATATTAGTCAGATATTAGTAGTGAACAGGATAATTAACTTAGAGTATGAAATAATATAATTTTAAAGAATAATGAACTTAATCTGAATGTCAAGGTTTCTGTTATAATTCATACTTTCACTTGGCACAAGGGGCTAAATGTGTGCTATATAAAATATTTTAGATTATGGATTTCTACATGTTGGACATATTCTACTCAACCAAAGGATAAGAAGCAGAGGCACTATCTCACTGGTGAAGACTGTGCATGTACTTGGCAGTGGGTTTGAGTTTGGTTCCCAGTACCTACATGTAGTGATTTACAGGCGCCTGAAATGCAGTCCCAATGGAGAACTTCATCTGTTCAGACACAGACATACTATAGACATCTGCATTCTCCCGTGCACAGTCCGTCATCCAGATGTTTAAATCAATAATTTTAAAATAAGGATAAAACATTACGTCACCGAAATAGTATCACAATTAGTCATTATAGTTACAATCATTCTGCCTTTCAAATTTTTGTAGCTTATTTGATTATTTTAAACAGACAAAGCTCTTGCAACTGAGAGATACTAATGCAAGCATTGGAAGAGGGACCTTTAATTCTCCCTGAATTCAATCCATTTGAGAGGATGCACCAAAAAAACAAGAGTAAAAAGTGTTTTAGTAAATGATGCATTTTAGGGAAATGGAACAAAGCTAAAAGTGGCAACATCCCCTTTGCATTTAGCTGCACATTACAGCAGAGCAGTGGGTAGTCTCGGTTGTCCTGGTCAACATGACTACATCTGGAACCATCTGCACTTCAAGCTGCTGGGTGATCAGGTAAGGCATTTGTGAATCAGATTATTTGAAGCAAGAAGACCTACCATAAATCTGGGACACAAGTTCTTTTGACATCCCACATAAAAGGACACGGAAGAATGAAAATTTGCTTTTTGTCTGTTTGTCTTTACTCTTCACAGGTTTATCTATTCTGTGCTACACCTAGTTTTAAACTCAACCTCTTCACCATTCCGATACTGAATGAAAACCAGCAGCTCAGGAGGAACACTTCAGGATCTGATTGGGAATCCAGCTTCATGCAAGTCCATGAGCACTGTATTGATTGTTGCTAAATGCATATGTGTATATGTACATACATATATATTTTTAAGTATAAGCTTTTCAGTTTATATAGATAGTACCTTGGAGTCCTCACAGGACACTGCAAAACCAAATTCTCAGCACAAAGAAGGCTTATTTGCCCCAGAGGGCAAAGGGCAAGGACTAAAAGACAAAAAAGCAGAGGTAGAGGGTTCCAGAGAAAGGGAAAGGAACAAAGAAGGGGGAAATATTTGCTCCTGAGGGTCAGAGAAGGCATGGCCTGTAGGCAAATGGTAGCTTATAAATGCAAAAGCAGAAAACCTCTAGGATAAGGTGTTTCATGTTAATTAGGCATGCTAATCAGGTGAGCCAAAGCGGGTTTTTTATTGCTAGACTTTAATCATTTGATAACTGGACCTTGATTATCAGCCTCAAGCAGAAAAAGTAGACAAGTAAAGGAATAGTTCTTAGGGGCTATTTTTAGGAATGTTTTCTGATAGTATTTAGCAAGGCACAGGGAATGTGGAACAGGGGTAAAAGGCAAAACCTGTTGGTCAGGTTTTTACTATGTTTCATCTGTTTTTGCCATGGTGAGGCCTACTAGACACTTTATATATATGTTTCCAGGGCTGATCATTTGACGTTGGATAACTGATGGATTTTCTCCTCTCTGGGTACAACTATCTCTTTTAATCTCAGAATTCCTTAGTTTTCTGTAGTCCATTCCCTAGGGTTTGGCCTCCAGCGTTTTCCTCTGTCCACATTAGCATGTCTCTTGTTGCTGTCTCCACTGAGCACTTGTTGAGGCAATCATGTTGGTGAGACATTTCAAGTGTGACATCTGACACACCAGGGGACAGAATTTCACAGGAAATGTCCTGATCGTATTTCACTCAGTGTTCCCTTTAAAGAAATAATGCTTTGCTGTTATAAAACATATGTCTCAGATTCTGAGTATTAAAAATGTCATTCCTAACTCCTGAACTTGAGCTTTTAAAAGTCTTTTATTACCCTATATTAGTTGTACATAATGAGTTTTATTATGACATCTTCACACTCACACAGAGTATATTTTTCCCATTCTTCCCTGTTACCCTGTCTTAACACTCTGGTTCACACTCACTAATCCAGTCCCTCTTTCCCACTAGCACCTTCCTAATTTTCTGTCCTTCTCATTCATTTACTGACACACTTAGATAGCATGAGCCAATGCGTTTTATTAGGGTTATTTACAAAACTGTGGATGAGTTTGTTGGTGAAAGCAATGGCTTCACTCCTAAAGATAATGCCCCCTCCGCCAACACACACACCATATAATGTTCACAGTATATATTGATCCTCGAGGAGGGACAGAGAAGCACAGTCTCCTGTTTCCATGATGTTGGAAACATAGATCCACTCCTGAAGAGGAGTCACAGAAGCTGGGAGTTAGAGTTACACCAGCAGTTCATTTAAGAGAAGGATTTAATATTTCTCCCCACCTCTCCAGGCTCATCCGTGTTTTTCTGTTCATTTTTCCACAATAATCCTTGCATCTTGTAGAGGATCATACAAACATTCCATGTGTGTTGTTTGTTCTCTGTACTTTGACCCTGATTCTGGTATTTAATTTCATTTCCAATGTAGTTTTTTTTTCCTGTCTCAGAAACAGAAAATTTTACTCTATAGGCATTTAGTTTTAATAATGAAAATAAAATCACCCATGCTGACTACCCTTTAGGTAGCTATAGCTTAGACAACTGCTTGAATTAGTCACAGCACAATGTTATTTTAACATGTAATACTGAATTTGACAGCCAGAATACCAATCAATACATTTGAATTTACTATGCCTTAGAGAAATCTTTCATCAAACCCTTTTATGTTAATCAATCTTAATTGTGAATTTATTTCTATTTTCTGCCCATTTTCCACTGTCATTATATTTTCTGATGTTCTCTCTCTGCATCTCCTCTCTCTTCCTTCTTCTCTTTATCTTTTTTACATATTTTCTTTCTCTTTTATGTCTTTCATATATGTAAAATGCCCACATCTTAATTTGCTTACTTTTAGTAACTATTCCCAATATATTCTTGGAGTTGAATAAAATCTGGCAGAAAAATTGCTAAAACTATGTGAGGTAATGTTAGCTTAAACGTATCTAACATGATAGCAACTTTACTACCTGTTTTGTCACATAGTATGAAAACAATGGTATATTCTATACATTCTTTTTTTACTTTCACTTTTTATTTTAATTTTAATTAATTTATTTTTATTAATTACAATTTATTCATTTTGTATCCCAGCTGTAGCCCCCTCTCATGTCCTCTCCCAATCCCACACCTCCTCCCTCTTCTCCTCCAGTGCCACTCCCTCAGTCCACTGATAGGGGCAGTCTTCTTACCCTCTGGTTTCTCCTCAGATTGTATAAATCTGTTTTTGTTTTTTACTATACATTCTTCTGAGTACATTTGAGTTTATACCTTTATCTCTCACTAAATTTTATAAACATCCTCACTACTATGTTACCGTGGAGCATTCTCCTGCACTCCTAAAGTTGAGGCATTAGAACACAGGAAACAGGACAGGAACCTACCTCAGAGGGCCTCTGCAAGATTCTGCTGATCCCGGTACCAAAGCAGAGGCTGAGACACATAGCCAAACTTTGGGCAGAGTGTACGAATTCTTATGAAAGAAGGGGAGGGGAATAGAAAGACCTGGAGGGGACTGGAGCTCTAAAAGGAGATCGACACAGCCACTAAATAAATAACTAAATAAATAAGCAAAAAAATAAGTAGATAATAAAAACACTAGGGAGCCCTGCAGAGACTAATGCACCCACCAAAGACAATGCATGGGGAGGACCTAAAACCCCTGTTCAGATATAACCCATGGACTCAGTCTCCAAGTGGGTTCCCTAGCAAGGAGAGCAGGGGCTTTCTCTGGAATGAACTCAGTGGCTGGCTCTTGGATCAGCTCCCAAGGTGGGTACAGCCTTGCCAGGCCACAGAGGAAACAAGGCAACCAGTCCTGATGAGACCTGATATGATAGTGTCAAATAGAAGTGGAGGAGGACCTCCCCTATCAGTGGACTAGGGGAGGGGCATAGGGGAGAAGAGAGAAGGAGGATAAGATGGGGAGGAGGTGAGGGGGGGGGGACACAGCCAAGATACAAATTGAATAAATTGTAATAAATGATAATAATGAAAAAATTTAAAATGAAATATAGTAAAAAATTGTCTTGTTTTGTACTTTGTTACTATGATAAAAATGCTTTGACAAAAGCAACTAAAGGAAGAAAAGGTTTGTTTTAACTCATAATTCAATGCTACTCACCAATTCTTATGGGGAAATCAAGACATCAGGGGCATGAAACAGCTGGTCTTATTACAAAGCAGTCAGAAGGAAGGTATGTCTGTATCAGAAGGCTCAAAATAACTTCTTCATTTTGTACAATCCAGTATTCCTTGTTCAGGGAATGGGGTTGCCCACATTTCAGATGGGTCTTGTTACAATCCTGCACATACATTCTCAGAGGATGTCCTTAATCTAGGCAATCCTTTACAGGTGTGTCCAGAGATCTGTGTCCTTGTTAAAAAAGAAAATCAAAACTAGCCATCATACCCTTCTCATTGCATCCTCCTGGAATAAGCTCATTTTAGGTAAGAGGTTATTGGGGAATCTCAGAAGCTGTACACTTTTTTGAGGTAAGGTCTCTCAATGTTGAAACATGTTGTTTGCTGTTTTGATCAGTGGGCCCCAGGGTTTGGCCTGTCCCCACCTCAGCAAAACTGAGATTGCAAACACTGAGCAACTATGCTCAGCACTATGGCTGCCAAGGATCAAACTCACATCTTAACCTTGCACAGCAAGTAAGTTACCAAATGAACTTTTCCCCCAGACCCTCTTTCTCAAAGCTGCTATTTGTTACCACAGAAGTATGAAAGGTTACCTTTATTTTCTTTTAAAATATAAAGTAAAATTGTCTTTACACATTGTAGAAGTTATTCTTTGTATTCTTCCCTACACCACCCCTATCCTTTTTTAAAGTAATGAATTTGTTCAACTGTGATTTACTAAATCCCTAAAAGTCTTTTTTTTCAAGGTCACCTTTAAGAAATTGAATTCACAGTGCATAATTCTCACTTTACTCACGATTCTTAAAAATATATGTCTCATTGAATTTACAGAATAAGGTGTACTATGCCAATAAGAGTTCTATCAGAGAACCAACAATAGAATTAAATATTCAGAAATATATTAAAAGAGGTTTGCTTACATAATGGTAAAGTTAACCAGTCTTGGTCAACATTTACAGCAAGCCTTCAGGAAGACAAGTTTGAATTTGGACCTAGACTCAAAAAACTACAAGTAGGTTTTCTTCCTAATTAAAACTTGACCCTGCATTTTGAAACTGAATACTGATAGGATCTAGTATATCCAGATTTTAACCTTATCTACAAGATACCATGGTTCCTTTCAGTGAATTACTGTGAATTCTTGCCTAACCAGGAAGAAAAAAGATGCATACAGAGCTCCCCCAGGCCATACTAACCTACAAATAATATTAACAGCAAAATCAATATTCTACCTTATATCAAAACTGTGTAGCTGTAAACTACATAGACACTAACTTTTCCTAAGAAGAGGGTGGAATTTCTTTTATGTTCTATAAAGGAAGAATCACAATACAAAGATAACTAGCATCAGTGCAGATTATTTTAGATTATAATGCCATGAAGAAGAATCAAAATTGTTCATAACAAAATAAAGGAATTCTAATTCTAGTAGTCATCATTACTGAAATCTGTCATATGTGGAGAGTGGGTTTTCTCCCTACCTTACATGAGCAGTTCTTTATCCTGATTCTACCCCTAATGATCATATTTAATGATAGATTAAATTCAAATGTACCTGTATGAACAAAACAGCCCTTGAACCACTTTGGCCTATGGTAAATTTGCTAACTTTTTCTGATATTAGTTATAGGATAATGTAGTGATAAGTGGGACGTTTTAACACACCCTTACTCCAAACATAGCTTTTATTGTTTCCTACCTGTCTGAGGAACAATTCCATTTTAGCCGCGTCATCAGGATCAAAAATCCTAAATAGTGTAGTAATCCTGCTTTTGGCCTGCTTACTCAGAGATACAGGCGCCCAGAGCGGCTGGAAGGCAATCTCACATTTCAGGTCAATAGAGTCACTGTTGTATTTCTAAATTGTAACAAAGGTCTACAGAGTTGTTACATGCTTAATGTATGTTATTCAGGGATTTCTGGTGGCTTTGTTAGCTGAAAAGAAATCTATTCTTGTAGTCTTTAATAAAAGATCTGAAGAAGCTAAAAGAAAATAGCTTTTCCAAGTCGTAAATAAATGGCTACAGGTAAACTACCAAGTGACACAGTAATGTCTTATGATGGTAAGGCTAATGTGAAAGCAAAGCTACACATGTAGAGCTAGCTAACTATATTCATGGTAATCTTCTGCCACTCTACTAACTATATCATTGTTCTACATAGAGTAACTAGACTACATGAGAAGGGATATATTGTGAAAATAAATATATGATTCATGTAATTGCTTGATGAGGACCTTATTTTTTTACTTAAAAATATCTTCTTTCTCTTTTTCTCCTTCCCATTACTATTACTATGTCTTACAATTTATTCATTTTGTATCCCAGCTGCAGCACCCAAACTCATCTCCTCACCCTCACTCATCTCCTCCCGGTCCCACTATCCCTCCCTCCTTATCTTTCTTCTTTCTTCTCCTCCTATGCCCTCCCCTAGTCTACTGATAGGAAAAGTCCCTCTCTCATTCTATCTGACCCTAGCCTATCAGGTCTCAATCAGGACCATCTGTATCCTCTTTCTCTGGTGCCTAGTAAGACCACTGGACAGGGGAAGGCAATCAAATAGCAGTCAGAGACTGCACCTTCTCCCCCTACTAGGTGACCCCCATGGAGGCTGAACTGCGCATAGGCTACATCTGAGCAGGAGGTCTAGGTCCTTTCCATGGGTGGTCAATGGTTGATTCATCCGTCTCTGCAGTTTCCCCACCCTGCCTCCAAAAGAGATATTTTTGGTTCTGTTGGTCTTCTCTCCAGGAATATAACACATATGGCTTTTGATTTAATTCTTTCATAGGAAAAGGAAAGTTTGTGAGTTTCTAGTTGATATTTCATACTATAATTAGCCCTGGAACCATAAGTTGTAGAAAAAGAAAGGGCACTCTGACAAATGCTTTCATTTTTACTTATGTTAAAGATAAAAGCCTGCCTGGGTCCCACAGTCAAGAGCAAACGGTTGTATGGGGCTGCTTAATCCCTCAGTGGCAGATAGACAATGGGCTAGGCGGCAAGCTGTGGAAAGCCACCCAGGTGCACCAAGTGCTGAGCCATGGTGCACAGGACTTCCTGGTAGGCAACTAGACACCCAAGTTCTGCAGCCGCCGCTGGTTTCCTGGGTACAGGGACTACAACACCACTGAGCTATCTGAGAGCACATTTGGCTCAGAGAACAGGAGGAACCCCTGTGCTTTACAATTTGACCTGCTAAAGAGTGAGTGCACCCCCAATTGCCTGCAGAGCCCGAGATCCAGGGTGCTTCTAAGCTAGAAGCCAGGCATCAGAAACCTTCTACCCACACATCCACTGTTGGGAAAGAGAGGATATCCTGGGACACGGAATCCACGGCTCTGTGGAACCACCAGTGAAGTTTAGGCAAATAACTCCTGAAGCTCAGTTGGAGACGAATACTACTGGTCTGTAGGCCACTGACATACCCAGGAAACTTGCACACACGATCAGACTAGCACATGCGATAACTCCAGCGCCCTCAATCCCCTCGATAATCACAAGCCACCCTTCCCTCACACTGAAGGCTAGAACTCTGTCACTCAAGGCAAACTCCCACGCACTGGCAGGCATATGCCCTTGCCTGCATTTGTCCTGCTGTGCCTGCAGACTCTCCTCCCACAGGTACAGCTGGAGCACCAACACACATGCTAAAACCATTGGACCTCTCTCATCTCCCTGAAGAAATCTGGAGACACCAGAGAAATACAGCACCAATCTGAACTGCAGAGTCCAAAAACAAACAGGGAAGATTACAGATAAATGGCCAGGGGTAGGTGTAAGAATACAGCCAAAAAAAGAAAAATCAGGAAAGCATGGTCTCACCAGCAAACCCCTAAATCAATGGATATCCCAATTCTTCAGAAACACAGGAAAATGATCATAAAGATGTGCTTATCCAGTTATTAGAGTGACATAAAGAGGAAACAAACAAATCTCTCAGAGAAATAGCCTTAAAAACAGAGGGACAAATAAAGACAAAATTAATGGCATTTAGAGAAGAAACAAACAAAAAAATAGAGACCATAATACAGAGACAGGAAGCCACATTCAAACAGATGAAGGAAAAGGTACACGACATAAAAATAAAATTAGAATCAATAAAGAAAACACAGAGAAAACCCTGGAGCTAGAGAACTTAGACAAAAGATCAGGAACCACAAAAGTAAGCATCACCAACAGAATACAAGAGATGGAAGAGAGAATCTCTTGTGCTGAAGATATGCTTGCAGAAATTGATACTGCTCTCAAAGAAAAAGTAAAATCAAAAAAGTCCCACACACAAAGCATCCAAGAAATCAAAGATGCCATGAAAAAGCAAAATCTAAGAATAATAGGAATACAAATAATGTCCTTACAAAAATTAAAAGAAAACAAGCAATGAATCACAGTAAGACCACCAACACCACAATAAAACGAACTAACTTTCATTGGTCACTATTATCTATCAACATCAACAGACTCAGCTCTCCAATGAAAAGACACAGAATAACAGAATGGGTCAAGAAACAGGATCCAACGTTCTGCTGCATCCAAGAAACTCATCTCTGCAACAAAGTTAAACACTACCTCAGAGTGAAGGGATGGAAAAATGTTTTCCAAGCAAATGCACCCAGAAAACAAGCTGAGGTAGTAATCTTATTACCTAAAAAAATAGACTTTCAACCAAAATTAATCAAAAAAGATGAGCAGGGACACTACATTCTCATCAAAGGAAAAATCCACCAAGAGGACATCACAATTCTGAACATCTATGCCCCAAATACAAGAGCACCTACATTCGTAAGGAAATATTAATAAAGCTTAAATCACAAATTGATCCCAACACCTTATTAGTGGTATACTTAACAACTCACTCTCACCAAGGGAGAGATAATCTAGACAGAAGCCAAACAGGGAAATAAAGGCACTTACAGAGGCCCTAAATCAAATGGACCTAATAGATGTCTACAGAACTTTTCACCCTAGATCAAAAGAGTATAACATCTTTTCAGCACCTCATGGAACCTTCTACAAAACAGACCATATAGTTGGTCACAAAGCAAGCCTCAACACATACAAGAAGATTGAAATAATCCCCTGTGTTCTATATGACCACCATGGCCTAAAGCTGGATCTCAACAACAATGAAAATAGCGAAAAGCCTACAGGCATATAGAAACTTAACAACTTACTACTCAATGACAGCTGGGTTGAGGATGAAATAAAGAAATAAATCAGACTTCCTAGAATTCAATGAAAATAAAAGTACAACATACCCAAATTTATGGGACACGATGAAAGCAGTGCTCAGAGGAAAATTCAAAGCACTAAGTACCTTCAAGAAGAAATTTGTAACATCTCATACAAAAAACTTAATGGCCTAACCTAAAGCCCCCTCAAAAAGAAGCAGATACACCCAAAAGGAACAAACAGCTAGAAATAATCAAACTCATGGCTGAAATCAATCTTTAGAAACAATAAAACTATTCACAGAGTCAATGAAACTAAGAGCTGGTTCTTTGAAAAAATCAATAAGGTAGACAATTCCTTAGCCAAACTAACCAAAAGGCAGAGAGAAATTATCCAAATCAGTAAAATCAGAAATGAAAAGGGGGACATAACAACAGACACTGAGGAAATCCAAACAATCATTAGGTCTTACTACAAAAGCCTATATGCCACAAAATTTGAAAATCTAAATGAAATGGACAATTTTCTAGATAGATTGCTCAGGTAGAAAAACTGAATGGTCCTATATCCCCCAAGGAAATAGAAGCAGTCATTAACAGCACCCTTCCAAAAAAAAGCCCTAGGCCAGATGGTTTCAGCTCAAAATTCTACCAGACCTTCAAAGAAGTGCTAATTCCAATTCTCTTCAAACTATTCCACAAAGTAGAAACAGAAGGAACCTTACTGGACTCATTTTCTGAAGCCACATTCACCTTGATACCTAAACCACACAAAGGCCCAACAAAAAAGAGAACTTCAAACCTATCTCGATTATGACCATCCGTGCAAAGATAATCAATAAAATACTTGCAAACTGAATCCAAGAACACATAAAAGATATCACTCACCATGACCAAGTAGGCTTCATCCTGGGCATGTAAGGAACATTCAGTATATGGAAATACATCAATGTAATCCATCATATAAATAAACTGAAGGAGAAAAACCACATGATCATTTCCTTAGGTATGGAAAAAACATTTGACAAAGTCCAACATCCATTCATGTTTAAAGTCTTGGAGAGATCAGGAATATAAGGCACATACCTAAATATAGTAAAGGCAATATACAGCAAGCCTATAGCCAACATCAAATTCAATGGAGAGAAACTTAAATCAATTCCACTGAAATCTGGGACTAGGCAAGGCTGCCCACTGTCTCCATATCTCTTCAACATAGTACTTGAAGTCCTAGCTAAAGCAATAAGACAAGTAAAGGAGATCAAGGGGATACAAATCAGAAAGAAAGAGATCAAAGTTTCACTATTGGCAGATGACTTGATAGTATACATGAATGACCCCAAATATTCACCAGAGAACTCCTTCAGCTGATAAACACCTTCAGCAAAGTGGATGGATAGAAAATTAATTCAAAGAAATCAGAAGCCCTCCTGTATACTAAAGACAAAAGGGCTGAGAAAAAAATCAGGAAACGACACCCTTCAGAATAGCCACCAATAACATAAAATACCTTGAGGAGTTTTAACCAAACAAGTGAAAGACCTGTTTGAAAAAACAAAACAAACAAACAAACAAACAAACAAAAAACTTCAAGTCTCTGAAGAAAGAAATCAAAGACTGTATCAGTAGATGGAAAGATCTCCTGTACTCATGGAGCTCATGGATTGGTAGGATTAACAGAGTGAAAATGACCATCCTGACAAAAGCAATCTACAAATTCAATGCAATTCCTATCAAAATACCAATACAATTCTTTACAGACCTTGATAGAAAAATTTTCAAATTCATATGGAGAGAAAACCAAACAAACAAACCAGAACTTCCAAAAGGATCCTGTACAACACCAGATCATCTGGAGGTATTTTTATCCCTGATCTCAAGCTGTACTTCAGTGCAATAGTAATGAAAACTGCATGGTATTGGAATAGAAGCAGAAAAGTAGGTCAATGGAATCGAATAGAAAACACAGAAATAAATCCAAAAACCTATGAATACTTGATTTTCGACAAAGAATCCAAAACCATTTAATAGAAAAAGACAGCATCTTCAACAAATGGTGCTGGTCCAACTGGATGTCTACATGCAGAAAAATGAAAATAGATCCATATTCATCACCCTGTAGAAAACTGAAGTCCAAGTTGATTAAAAAAAAACACCTCAACATAAAACCAGATACACTAAGTCTGTTAGAAATAAAAGTGGGGAAGAACTTGGAACTCATTGGCACAGGAGACAACTTCCTGAACAGAACACCAACAGCACAGGGTCTAAGATCAACAATTGATAAATGGGACCTCATGAACCTGAAAAGCATCTGTAAAGCAAAAGGCATTGTCATCAGAACAAAACCACTGCCTACAGACTGGGAAAGGATATTCACCAACCCTCTATCTGACAGAGGGCTGATATCCAGAATATATAAAGAAATTAAAACACAATAAACCAAGCAATCCAATGAAAAATGGGGTACAGAGTTAAGCAGAGAATTCTCTTAGAGGAATATATAATGGCAGAGAAACAGTTAAAGAGGTGTTCAACGTCCTTAGCCATCAGAGAGATGAAAATCAAAACCACACTGAGATTTCATCTTACGCCTGTCAGAATGGCAAAGACTAAAAACGCAAGTGACAACAAATGCTGGAGAGGTTGTGGAGAATTGAGAACCCTCCTCCATTGCTGGTAGAAATATTAACTTGTACAACCACTTTGGAAATCAGTCTTGTGCTTTCTCAGACAATTAGGAATAGTGGTTCCTCAAGATCCAGCTATATCACTCATAGGCATATATACAAAAGATGCTCAAGTACACAACAAGGACATTTGCTCAACTATGTTTCTAGCTGCTCTATTCATAATAGCCAGGACCTGGAAACAATCCAGATGTCCATCAAAGAAGGAATGGATACAGAAATTGTGGTACTGTTACACAATGTTATACTATTCAGCAATTAAAAATGAGTTAATCATGAAATTTGCAGGCAAATGGTGGAATCTAGAAAAGATCATCCTGAGTGAAGTATCCCAGCAGCAGAAAGACACACGTGGTATGTACTCACTTATATAGTCATATAAGATAGGATAAATATGCTAAAATATGTGTACCTAAAGAAGATAAAAAAGAAAGAGGACCCAGGGTAAGATGATCACGCTTCACTTAGAAAGACAAATGGGATGGACATGGGAAGTAGGAGAAAACAAGAAATAGGACAAGAGACTACCACAGAGGGCCTCTGAAATACTCTACCTAGCAGCTTATCAAAGCAGATGCTGAGACTCATAACCAAACCTTCAGTAGAGTGCAGGGAATCATATGATAGTGGGGGGAGTTAGTATGATTGGGAGAGGATAGGAGCTCCAGAAGAACAAAATATATCACGACATGCGCTCCTTTATGAGACTGTTGCTCCATCCAAGGACCATGTATGGATAGAACCCCTGCTCAGATGTATCTCATGGTAGCACAGTACCCAAGTGGGTTTCCCTAGTAAGGGAAACAGGAACCATTTCTGACATAAACTCAGTGACTGGCTCCTTTACCTTCCCCGCACTCTGAGGGAGGAACAGCCTTGCTAGGCCACAGAGGAGGACATTGCAGCCACTCCTGAAGATATCTGATAAGACAGGGTTAGATGGAAGGGGAGGAGGTCCTCCCCTGGCAGTGGGCTTGAAAAGGGACAGGAAGGAGATGAGGGAGGGAGAGTGGGATTGGGAGGGAATGAGAAGGGTCAATGGCTGGGATACAAAGTAAATAACCTATTATTAATATTTAAGAAATAAAAATAAAAGATAAATAAACTTTTGTTGCTCCTTTCCCCTCCAGGTCTTTCTATCTTCACCTTCTTTCTTAAGATTCCCTGCACTCTGCCCAAAGTTTGGCTATGGGTCTCAGCCTCTGCTTCAAAACCTGGAAGAGTAGAGTCTTTCAGAGGCAGTCTGTGATAGTTTCCTATCTACTTCCCTGTCTTCTCCCACTTCTTATGTCTATCCTGTCTGTCCTTATGAATGATGATTGAGCATCTTCCCTGTTTTTCAGCATCTTTAAGGGTATAGATTGTTTATCCAATATTAAATGTCTACTATCCACTTATGAGTGAGTATATACCATGTGTGTTTTTCTGCTTCTGGGTTTCCTCACTGGAGTTGATATTTTCTAGTTCCCACCATTTGACTGCAAATTTCATGATTTTCTTGTTTTTAGTAGCTGCGTAGTATTCCATTGTGGAAATGTACCACAATTTCTGTATCCATTCCTCCCTTAGAGGGACATCTAAGTTCCATAAAAAGTGAGCCCTGGGGGCTCTCAATACAATGATACTCCAACCAAGGACAATGCATGGAGAGGACCTAAAACCCCAGCTCAGTCTAAAACTCATATAATCAGTATCCAAGTCAGGTCCCTAGTAAGGGGAGCAGAGGTTTTCCCTGGCATGAACTCAGTGTGGCAGGCACTGTGATCACCTCCCCTTGGGGGGCAGGGGAGGGAGGGTGCAGCCTTGCCAGGCCACAGAAGAAGACAAGGCAACCAGTCCTGATCAGACCTGGTAAGCTAGGGTCAATTGGAAGGGGAGGAGGACCTCCGCTATTAGAGGACTAAAGGAGGACCATAGGAGGAGAAGGGGGAGGAAGGGTGTGATTGGGAGGTGGCCACAGCTGGGATACAAATTGAGTAAATTATAATAAATGAAAATAAAAAAAGAGTAATGACAAAAATGAAACAAAGATAAACATGAAAATTAATTATACAGTAAGTCTAGAAACGAAATAACACAACAAGATGCAAACTCAAGCTAAAACTTTGGTGAACTCATGGTCATCTCAGACCATTCCCATTGTTCCACTTGTCTATCATCCAAGGAAAATTCATGGATTTAGAAGGCAATTGTGTGACATCCCTGCATGGCGTTGATCTGTCTACCTAGACAGTAGGAGCTTAAAGAGTTTGTTAATCACAAATGCTAAGATTGGAGAATAAAAAAATGACACTTTCAATCTCTAAATAATATTGTGCCAATGTGTATAACTATGTAAAAGTATTTTAAAATTTAATTTAAATTAACTTTTATTTAAATTATATAAAATTAAATAACTTCTCTTTAGAAAACCTTAGAAAAATTGATTTTAATATTAAAAATATATTTTTTTTATATTTTTGAGTATGACTATTTTGCCTGGATGAGTTTCTGTGAAGCACATGCATGACAATGCTCATGGAGACATGAAGGGCATGTCAGTTCTCCTGAAAATGGAGTTACAGATGATTGTGAGCTACTGTATAGTGCTAAGAATCACATCAAGATTACTTGAAAAGAAAGACAGTGGTCTTAAGCACTGGGATGTCTCTTCAGTATGAGGACCAATACTATGTGTTTTTAGCAGATAAGGGAGCTTTAAAGCTAACTGATATGCACCTATTTAGGAAGCAGCTATAACAATATTCACAAGTCTTGTGAATGTAGAAGCATGCATAGATTCTCTCTCTCATAATACATACACACACAAAACTACAGAAATTGTTAAACTTTAGGTAACATCCCACTCAAAACATGAAAAAAATAATTTTAAACAATTGTTTATAAAGTAATGATTAGCTTGAATATTTGGGGATTTTAACCCTACTTATAAGATATTAAATAGTTACATATCAATTAAAATGATAATTTATTTTAATGAAATTTATACTGTGATGATTCACCTACATATAGACCTCCCCATACTGAAGTATTCATGTAAGCAGCTGACAGAAGATTTGATGGCTTATACAGACATCTTTCTCTCTGGCACCTGCAATTGGCTACATATTTTTCTTATCTGTGTCTCTTTTGAAAAAGCAAATAGTGATCTTATATCACCTTTGTCTCAGTTAAAGAAAGCTCTGTAAGGTGTGACAGCCCCATAGCTTCCCAAGAGAGAGCTAGAGCCTTTTTAGTCACTGCTTCTGTTCAAATTCCTCTACTTACACTTTCCTCTCTACAGGATTTGATGCTGAGATCATTTCCTTATAAATACTCTATATGCAAATCATTATTACAAAGCCTATGTCCTGAGGGATCTGCCCTGTGATATTACATTAACAAATACAAGGGGAAATATCATATGTTATTTTCAACAGACTCTTGAAGTGCAGTTGAAACAAATTCAGCACACATTCTTTGATAGTGTCTCCTAGGAAACGAGAAATAGTGGAGTATATCTAAAGATTAAGTGTATGTAGAAAAATAAGGGAAATAACAAAAGCAATTTAAAAAAACGTCAGCCCTGATATATAGATTTAGTTCTCCACTAATACAAACATATAAATTCAATTCTAGATTGTACTAAAGTGGAAGATGAGAAATTTTCCTTTGTAAATGGAAGGATAGTAAATATTTAGGTATTTTTAGTCAGTCTCTGTCATTGTTTCTCAACGTGGTTATTTATAGTAGTAAAACAACAATAATGAATAAGTGAATGGTTCTATCTATGTTCTAATAAAATTTAGTTGTGAAAAGACATATTGAATCAGGTTTGATCAGTAGGCCATCATTTATGAATCCTTTCCAAAAGAATGAAGTTGAATATCACACAAAATAATTAGAGAATTAAGGAGACTAGGAAGAGGAAGACAAGTAAGGGATGACAGGGCAGGAGTTGCAAAGGAAGGAAAGCAATGAGGAAAACCAGAAGCCAGAGAGTAATAAAAGCGAATCAATTAAATCATAATTTAAAATCCTGAGTTATATAACTAGCATGTCACAACTAATAGACGTTACTAAATTGTGAAAATAGAAGGTAATAATTGAATTTTACAAAGAAACATCAGGGAGAGGTAAATTCTGGGCATAAAAATCAATAAAACAATGACAAAATTTGGATTCTGATATAGAAATGAATTTAAAAATAGGCAAAAAATAGGTACTCCAGGGAAGATATTAAAAGGTTTTAGTGTTTTCATTTTCAACATTTTTGTGTGAATGTTGATACTAATTAGTTTGGGATGTAGTAGTTACTATTTTACATAGGATCCTGTAGAATTGCCATCTTTAAGAAACAGATGTTTCATAACAACATGGTTTCTTTATAATTTAAGGAAAATTTGTAGGGTAAGGATATTGGGAATACCTTTCCAAAGAAAGAAAATAAAAACTTCAAACGTGTTTAAAGACTCATTAAGCAAAGAAAATAACATTGAAATTGGCTAAGAAAGGTTTTGTCAGGGCAGGTGCTGGCTAAATCTAAGCACAAAACCTTGCATGTGAAGAACAACATTAATGAGATATAGCTTTAAAACCTGAGTCATAGCTTTACATATTTGCTAAGACTATAGAGTACTGATAATATCCAGAACAAAGAAAAACTATATAGTACACTTGCAGCAAAATTACTGGGTTTATGTATTTCAACCTTTAAAACAGTACAAAAAAAAATAAATTTTATCCTCTGAGTTATTGGGGAAAATGTCAGTCTAAATTCTGCATTGCACAATTTCAGTGATAAATATATGAATAACTATGAGGGCTGATACTGTGAAAATAAAAACATCCAGCTAAGATACATATTGTCAATATATGTATATGCATTTATATCATTGTGAGTATATAACACATGATAATTATAAATAAAAAATATATGTGTTGGTGTGCATTACTATGTCTACTTAGAAAAACTGTATGGAACAGAATAAACATTGAATGTTTAAAATTATGTGTGACAATACATGTGCATACAAACATATGTGTATTCAGTTGCCAGTGTATGCAATTTTTTAGTGTGTATGCATAAACCAGAAAAGAGGGCATTAGGTAGATCACTGCTGTAATTCTACATAAAGCTTAAGCCATTCTTTATTTAAGTTTTATTTATTATTCATTACAATGTATTCATTTTGTGTCTGGTCTGTGGACCCTTCCCTCATCTCCTCCCAATCCCACCCTTCTTTCCTATTCTCCCTTGATGTCCTTCCCCTAGCCCACTGATAGCGAAAGTCCTCTTCCCCTTCTATCTGACTCTAGTCTATCATGTCTCATTGGTCCTGGCTGCATCCACTTTTTCAGTGGCCTGGCAACCTCAAAGAACCAGACACGGAATTCATATCAGAGACAACCCCTGTCTCTCTTACCAGGAAAGCCATTTGGAGACTGAACTGCCATGGGCTACATGTGAGAAGGAGGTCTATGTTATATCCATGCATGGTCTTTGGTTGGAGTATTGGTCTCTTAAGGCCCTCTTGGGCCCAGGTATTTTGGCTGTGCTGTTCTCCTCCTGGAGTTCCTGTCCCCTCCAGGTCTTTCAATCTCCCCTTCTTCAGAAGATTCCCTACACTCTGCCCAAAGTTTGGCTATGAGTCTCTGCATCTGCTTCTTGTCATCGTTTGCCATCATCTCATTCATAATGAGAAGGTAATTTTGGTCATTTCATTCATGGATGTTTGAACTTTTAATGGAATGCAGCCTTTGTGGTTAAGTTTTTGTTTCCAAGTTTGATTCATACCCAGTTCTTTGAGTACATGCCCATGTGAAGCAGCCCTGAGGATTTTCCTTGATAAGGTCTCATCATTTTTCTCACATCTCCTCAGAATATTTAAGACTGTAGTTTCAAGAAGTCAATGTTCAACACCTGGTTTTATTTTTCTCTTTTTTGCCATGTTGACATTTTCCAATCATTTTTATATCCTATTAATTTATTAGTTTAGCACTTATTTTGGAATCAGTTTCAGAAAAGACCTCACAAGGAGTACCCAGGGTAAGATGATCAATCCATACCTAGAAAGGCAAATGGAATGGGCATTAGAAGTAGGAGAAAACAAGAAACAGGACAGGAGCCTACCACAGAGGGCCTCTGAAAGACTCTACCTAGCAGTGTATCAAAGCCGATGCAGACACTCATAACTAAACCTTCGGCAGAATGCAGGGAATCATATGAAAGAAGGGGGGGTTAGTAAGATCTGGATAGGACAGGGCTCCACAAGGACCAAATATATCTTGGCATAGGGTTTTTTTCAATAAAATATTTTCTATAAATACAAAAATGTTACCTAACCTAATTGTCATCAGAAATGGAAACAGATGCAGAGGCACACAGCCAAACACTCGGCAGAGCTTGAGGAATCCTACAGAAGACAGGGAGGAAGGACTGTAGAATTCAGAGGGGTCAGGACACAACAAGAAGGCCCACACAATCAACTCATCTGTGCTCACATGGGTCATGGAGACTGAACTGACAATCAGGAAGCAAGCACTGGTATGACCTAATTCTTCTACATACATGTAACAGTCTGTAACTTGGTCTTCTTGTGGGACTCTTAACAGTGGGAGTGAGGGCTATGACTCTCTTGTCTGCTTATAGGGGCCTTGTCCTACTACCAGGTTGTCTTATCCAGATTTACTAATGGGGGGGGGGTCTCCTTATAACAGAACTTGACATGCCGTGGAGGTCTACTGTTTTCTGTAAAAAAAAAAAAAACACAAGAACAAAAAAACAAAAGGGGAGTGAATAAAGGAGGAGGTAGGGAGAAGGGCTGGGAGGGGCGGAAGTAGGGCAATTTCTTCATGATGTAATATATGAAAGAAGGATAATAAAAAATTAAAAATCCGTGAGGGCAGAAAAAGATGTAGAAGTTTAGCAGGATACAGTGCTGCACATCTGTAATTGCAACACCTGGGGAAGCAATCAATTACTTTCTGATCAGATATCCACAAGATAAAACTCAGGTTTTTTGTTTGTTTGTTTGTTTTTACCTTTTTATCAGTATCTAGCCAAGAACATTGTCAGATCATAGACCATATGAAGGACCTGTGACAATTATGCTGTTAAATATACTTAGAATTAAACTGAATTTTAATAACTAATAGATGCAACACTTATGAAAAATTTTTTATGTCAGTAAATGGAAATGAATGCAAACATTTACAACTGGTCAAATTGCAGACAATAAAAGTTTCTTTGAATATTCTGTACAGAATATTTAACCATATGTGGAACTTACTCAGCATAACACTTGCTCCAAAGTCTCAGTGATCACTGAGGAAAGAGTGTAAGCCCATGGCACTGGAGGACTACAAAGGAACTGTTTTCTGCACCCAGAAGGGCAGGTTCACATATAAACTCTTGGTCCCAGTGACAACATGCACAGGACAACTAAGTTTTTGTATGGAAAGTGGAGTGGGCAAGAAATCCAATCAACAACCAAGCTGCTATTTATATCACTTGGGAGATGGATAACCAGTTTACTCTAAGAGCATTTCCCTTGGTAAGTTGGCCAATGTCTAGGGGAATGCCACATGAACAAGAACATTTTGTAAGGACAGGTTGTTCTTAGTGGACTTGGATTTATGAAGAAAAACAAAACAAAACAAAGTACACAAACTCCTTTTATTTTGGAGTTAGTAACGGGGGTACGTAGATCTGTGTTGAAACATATCTGAATATGGTCAAAACACATTAAATAAGAGTCTCATATGAACAATAAAACTGTTTTTAAAATGAAGGAGATGATGTTACATAGGTCACCAGGGCAGCTAGAAAAAGAGAAGGTTCTAGGGTAGTAAAGGCCAAGCAAAGAAAATTAAAACTTTTCAAAAATATCTGTAGACATTAGCTTCCAAAACAGTTAAGCACAGAAAATAAGAAAAAGGGAGTTCAGATACAGAATACCAAAAACACATAATCTTTGTAGTTTTAATTAAGAATATTTCTAAAAAAAATAAACAAATAATCCTTTGACATCCTTAGATTGATAAAATGAAGAAATTTTTGAAAAAATCAACTAGAATTCATTAATGTGAAGTAAAAAGAAAGTAAAATAGGCAGAAACCTCGAAATAAATCTCCCCTTGCAAACAGATAATCAACACAATTAACTTCAAAATTATCCAGAGATTAGGGTTGACAAGTTAATACTATCTACAAAATGAGCATTTTAATTATAATTAAGAAGGTGAAGTTAAACAAACTCTCATGGCAAAAAAAATAACCTAGAAATTCATAGAAATATGTATAAAACAATAGAATATCTTTAACAAAAGAACTATCCAAAAAGTTAGATATCAATAAGCACAAATGTTTTTAAGTATAGAGAAAGAAATTCATAGCTGTATGGGAAGTGATGTGGTCAAAGTTTTTAGGACTGTACTGGAGAACAGGAAAGAAAAGTATAAGAAGTTAAGGAGATAAACATTGGAATTAAACCATTGTCAGCAATTTACCAAATTAAAAAAAAATCAGTTTGCAACTCAAAATTCTTACCAACACAAAAGAAGGATAAATAAAAAAGATATACACAGCTAAAGATATACAAAGCTAAGATATAGACAATTAAATTTTTGATGCTGAGAGTGAAACAAATAGTCTTCTTTGGTTATCCAATACCAAAAGTTAGCATTGAGAACATACTCATGAGTAACAGTTCACATACCGAGATGTAGATTTTTCGAAATACACATGCATATATATATATATATATATATATATATGTATATATATATGTATATATACATATATATGTATGTATACATGCACATGAAACAATCAAAAAAGACATTAAGTTGTAAGAGAGAAAGGAGAAATGTATGGGATGTTTTGTAGACAGGAAAAGGAAGTAGAAATGATTTAATTATAATGTTGTCTATTTAAAATTCTTTTATTATTATTATTATTATTATACTTTATTCACTTTGTATCCCCTTGTAGCTCCCTCCCTCCTCCTCTCCCAAACTACCCTCCCTCCCAGGTCTCCACGCATGTCCCTCCCAAAGTCCAGTGATAGGGGAGGTCTTCCTCTCCTTCCTTCTGATCCTAGTCTATCAGATCTCATCATGAGTGGCTGCAAAACCTTCCTCTGTGGCCTAATAAGGCTGCTCCTCACTCGGGGAGCGGGTAATTAAAGACCAGGCCAATCAGTTCATGTCAGAGGCAGTCCCTGTTCCCATTACTTTAGAACCCACGTGGACACTGACCTGCCATGGGCTATATCTGTGTAGGAGTTCTAGGCTATCTCCATGCATGGTCCTTGGTTGGAGTATCCGTTTCAAAAAAGCACCCTGTGCCCAGAATTTTTTGTTCTGTTGCTCACTTTGTGGATCTCCTGTCCTCTCCAGGTCTTTCTATTTTCAACTTCTTTCATAAGATTTCCTGCACTGTGCCCTAAGTTTGGCTATAAGTCTCAGCATCTGCTTTGATACCCTGCAGGGCAGAGCCTTTCAGAGGCTCTCTGTGGCAGTCTCCTGACTTGTTCCCTGTTTTCTCCTTCTTCTCATCTCCATCCTCTTTGCCTTTCGGAATGGGGATTGAGCATTTTAGCCAGAGTCCTCCTTCCTGATTAGCTTCCTTAGGTGTTCAGATTTTAGTAGGTGTATACCATATTATATGTCTAATATCCACTTACGAGTGAGTATATATCCTGTGTGTCTTTCTGCTTCTGGATTATCTCACTCAGGATGATCTTTTTCAGTTCTCAGCATCTTAAAATTTAAAACATGAAAAAATTCAAAGAAAAATATGAGGAACACCGAGAAAGAGAGGATATCATACAGCAGACCATCAAATGGCAGATGACTTCTCTTTAAGAAAAAAATGTACCAGAATATAGAGGAACCATAGTTAAAAGTTGAAAAATTCCATATTGCAGAAGGCATATTAATGATGCCAGACTGGAAGTAAACTCTCAGTTGGTAAAGTGCATCCTTAGCATGAAAGAAGCTCTGTGATCCAATCTTAGAACCTTGTAAACTGGGTATGGTGCAATAAGGCTGTTCAGATAGAACTTAAGAGATAGAAACAGGAAAGTCACGAATTCAAACTCATTCTCAGCTTCATGAAAAGTTCAGTGCCAACAGTGAATATACATGTCATAGTCTCACGTATGTGAATGTTTAAATTTTTTCTTCTGTTAGAATATAATACAAGGTGAGATCCAAGATGGCTGCCACGAGAGGACTCAGTGTCTGAGGAGTACGACAGCAGTAACACCACAGCAACCAGGAGACTGAACTCTGGGACCTAAAACACCAGCATTTGTGATTGCCAGGTAGGCAGAACTCCTATGGTGAGGAAATCACGTGGGAAAATCCTAGGGACACCCAGTTATTCCCCGGAAAATACTCCAGGTGACAAGCGGTGCACAACCCTGATCTGAACGAGCAGCTGCACTGGGCGCCAACAGCCTCCATACCGTACTGGGTCACACAGTCTCCAGGCCAGACTAAGAAAGCCTTGGGTACCATTTTGACTGGCCTGCATCCAGCTGGCGCACACCTCTTGGCTCTGCCGGCAACCAACTCAGTCCGTGTGTGTGTGTGTGTGTGTGTGTGTGTGTGTGTGTGTCCACAGCCCACACTGAAAGGGCCTAGGGTACCTTTTCCCACAGGCCTGCATCCAGTAGGCACACACTGCTCAGCTCCGCTGGCAACCACACCAGACCATGTGTGTCCACGGGGCCAGACTGAGGAGGCCCCAGGTACCATTTGACTGACCTGCATACTGCGGGCTCACACCGCTCGGCACCGCCGGCAACCACCTCAGTCCCCGTGTGTGTACACAGGCCAGTCTAAGAAGGCCCCAGGTACTGTTTCAACTGGCAGGCATACTGCAGGCGCAAACCACTCAGCTCCTCAACCACCTCAGTCCATGTGTGTGTACATGGGCCAGACTGAGAGGGCCTAGGGTACCCTTTCTAACAGCCTGCATACTGCAGGCACACACCACTCGGCTCCACAGGCAACCACTTCAGTCCATGTGGGTGTCCATAGGCCAGACTGAGACGCCCCGGGTACCATTTCAGACAGGCCTGCATACAGTGGGTGCACACTGCTTGGCAACACTTGCAACCACTCCAGCTCCTCTGTGTGTCCACAGGCCAGCCTGAGAAGGCCCGGATTCCATTCCGCAGACAGGGCTGCATCAGGTAGGAACACTCCCCATGAAGACACTAGCCACAAACCCGGACTAGGACACCCAGCATCAGGTCCAGACAGAGGTGCCCCCAAATACCATCTCAGACCTTGGTGCACAGCACCTGGCCCAGAAGGAGGCACCAAGTCTCCAATCTAGAGGAGAGACCTTAGCAGCAAGCCCAGGTTGGAGCGCAGATGCTCCTGACCAGAGTGGCTCCCCCAGCTGACATCTCAAATCAACACACTCAGCCTCTGGCACAGAGTGAGGAGCCAAGCTTCCAGACCAGAGGGGTGACCAGCCTGCGGTGCTCACAGCTTCTAGCACAGAGCACGAAGCCAGGCACACAGATCCCACAACAGAGTTCAAATGAGGAAACAACACACACTATCAAACCACTGGAACTCCCTGATCTATTTGAAAAATACCCCTGGCACAAGAGATTGACAGTTCCAGTCTGAAGTTTAGCCTTAAAGCACAAACAGCTCCTTGATTATATATAAACAAATGCCCAGAAGTCGACATAAGAACTCACCCTACAAAAATCAGGACACCATGGCCCCACCAGAAACACCCAAAAGCAATGTAAATTTTAATTCAGCGGAGACAGAAAATTATATTAAAGCTATGATTGTGAAGATATTAGAGGAACCAAAAGAGGGACAAAAGAGGAAATGAGCAAGGCCCTCAAAGAAATTCAGAAGAATTTAACTGCCCACATACAGGAACAATTAAAGATATACAGAGAGGAAACAAACCAAATAGGAGACACAGTCAATCAGATGAGGGAAATGATACAAAGCATGAAAACAGAATTAGAATATATAAAGAAGAAACAAATGGAGAAGAACCTGGAACTGGAGAACTTAGAGAAAAGATCAGGAACCATAAAGGTAAGCATCAACAATAGAATACAAGAGATGGAAGAGAGAATCTCTGGAGCTGAAGATATGCTAGCTGAAATGGATTCCTCACTCAAGGAAAAAAAAAATCGGAAAAGGTCCAAACACAAAACATCCAAGAAATTAAGGATGCTATGAAAAGATGAAACCTAAGAATAATAGGAATAGATGAAAAAGAAGACTCTATGCTCCAAGGACCGGAAAATATTTTTTAAGAAAATCATAGAAGAAAATTTTCCCAATTAAAAAAAAGAATTGTCCATAAACATACAAGAAGCCTACAGAACACCAAATAGACTAGACCAGAAAAGAAATACCTCTCGTCACGTCATAGTCAAAACACTAAACCTACAAAACAAAGAAAAAATATTAAAGGCAGCAAGGGAAAAGGGTCAAGTAACATATGAAGGTAGACCAAACAGAATCACAGCATATTTCTCATTAGAAACTATGAAAGCCAGAAGGGCCTGGGCAGAAATCATGCAGTCTTTAAGGGAACACAGTTGCCAACCCAGAATACTATACCCAGCGAAGCTTTCAATCAACATAAATGGAGAAAACAAAATTTTCCATGACAAAACAAAATTCATGCAATACCTACACAGCAACCCAGCCCTACAGAAGGTACTAGAAGGAACACTTCAGTCCAATGGAAACAACTACACCAAAGAAAATATAGGATACAGATAATTTCCCAATGACAACAACAAAAAAGCAATGAATCAAAGTAAGACCACCAACTTCACAGTAAAAGGAAAAAACAGTCATTGGTCACTATTATCTATCAACATCAATGGATTCAACTCTCCAATAAAAAGACACAGAGTAATGAAATGGCTGTGGAAACCGGATACAACATTCTACTGCATACAAGAAACAGACCTGTGCATCAAAAATAAACACTACCTCAGATTAAAGGGCTGGAAAAATGTTTTCCAAGCAAATGGAACCAGAAAATAAGCTGGGGTAGCAATCCTAGTATCTAATAAAATAGACTTTCAACCAAAGTTAATCAAGAAAGATGAGGAGGGGCATTTCCTTCTCATCAAAGGAAAATTCCAACAGGAGGACATCACAGTTTTGAAATTTATGTCCCAAATAAAAGACCACCTACGTATGTGGATCAAACATTATTAAAACTGAAATCACACATTGATCCCAACACCCTAATAGTGGGAGACTTCAACACTCCACTCTCACCAAGGCACTGATCATCTGGTCAGAAGCAAAACCGAGAAACAAGGGCTCTCAGAGACACCCTAAATCAAATGGACCTAATAGATGTCTACAGAACTATTCACCCCTGATCAAAAGTGTATACCTTTTTTCAGCACCTAATGGAACCTTCTCCAAAATAGACCATATATTTGGTCACAAAGCAAGCCTCAACAGATACAGGAAGATTGAAATAATCCCTTGTATCCTATCCAACCATCAAGGTCGAAAGCTGTACCTCAATAACAACAGAAATAGCAAACGGCCTGCACATACATGGAAACTGAACAATTTGCTACTCAAGGACAGCTTGGTTAGGGAAGAAATTAAGAAGGAAATTAAAGACTTCCTAGAATTCAATGAAAATGAAAGCACAACATAGCCAACCTTATGGGACACAATGAAGGCAGTGCTAAGAAGAAAGTTCATAGCACTAAGTGCCTTTAAGAAGAAATTTGAAATATCTCATACAAGCAACTTAATGGCTCAACTGAAAGCCCTAGAAAAAAAGAAGCAGATACACCCAATAGGAGCAGACAGCAGAAATATTCAAACTCAAGGCTGAAATCAATCAATAAGAAATGAAAAAAAACTATTCAAAGAATCAATGAAACCAAGAGCTGGTTCTTTGAGAAAATCAACAAGATAGACAAGCCCCTAGCCAACCTAACAAAAAGGCAGAGAGAAATGGTCCAAATCAGCAAAATCAGAAACTAAAAAGGGGGACATAACTACAGACACTGAGGAAATCGAAACAATCATTAGGTCTTACTACCAAAGCCTATATGCCACAAAATTTGAAAATCTAAATGAAATGGACAGTTTACTTGAGAGATTCCACCTACCTAAATTAAGCCAAGATCAGATAGGAAGATTGAATAGACCTATATCCCCCCAGGAAATAGAAGAAATCATCAAGAGCTTCCCTACCTAAAAAAGCCCTGGGCCAGAT
>CM053764.1:79726056-79765919 GCA_028658305.1 Pachyuromys duprasi
ACAACAAGGACATTTGCTCAACCATGTTCGTGGCTGCTTTATTTGTAATAGCCAGAACCTGGAAACAACCCAGATGTCCCTCAGTTGAGGAATGGATACAGAAATTGTGGTACTTTTACACAATGGAATACTACTCAGCAATTAAAAAGGAGGAAATCATGAAATTCACAGGCAAATGGTGGGACCTGGAAACGATCATACTAAGTGAGGTATCCCAAAAGCAGAAAGAAATATATGGTATATACTCACTTATATAGACCTATAGGATAGGAAAGTCATTCTGAATTCGACACACCTAGGGAGGATATATAGGAAGGAGGACCCAGATTGGTATGATCAATGCTCATTTGGATGAACAAATGGGATGGACATTGAGTGGAGGAGAAAACAAGCAACAGGACAAGAGCATGCCAAGGAGGACCTCTGGGGGAATCAATGTAGTGATGTATCAGAGCAGATATTAAGACTCGCGATCAAGCCTTTGGCAGAGGGCGAGAAGTGATGATAGAAATGGAGGAGGTTGTTGAGACTTGGGGAGAACAAGAGCTCCACAAAGACCAAACTGAGCAGGGCACAGGTGTCTTGTATGAGACGGTTTCTACAATCAAGGACCAAGTGTGGATGTGGCCTGGAACCCCTGCTCATATGGGGCTCCTGATAGCTCGGTGTCACACTGAAGATGCTAGTGAGGGAAACAGGGACTGTTTCTGTCATGAACTTGATGGCTGACTCTTTGACCCTCCCCCATACATGCCAGGGAGTGACAGATGGGCTAGATCCCATAGGAGGACATTGCAGCCAGCCCTGAGGAGACAGGATGAGCTGGGGTTGGATGAAAGGGGAGGAGGTCCTCCCCCGCTGGTGGACTTCGAGGGGGCAGGGAGGAGATGAGGTAGGGATGGGGAGGATGGGAGAGAATGAGGAAGGGGGCTATGCTTGGGATGCAAAGTACCTAACCTGTGATTGATACAAAATAAATTAATTAAATTTAAGAAAGAAACATCCAAGTTTATTGCTGTTTATTATATTAACTCAACTTAAAGAAAATAATAAATGGGACCTCATGAAACTGAAAAGCTTCTGTAAAGCAAAAAACACTGCTGTCAGAACAGAACAACAGATGACACACTGGGAAAGGATCTTCACCAACCCTATATCTGACCGAGGGCTAATATCCACAATACATAAAGAACTAAAGAAGTTAAAAAGCAACAAATCAAGTAATCCAATTAAAAAATTATGTACAGAGCTAAACAGAGAATTCACTGTAGAGGAATATGGAATGGCAGAGAATCACATAAAAAATGTTCAGCATCCTTAGCCATCACAGAGATGCAAATCAAAATGACCCTGAGATTTCCCTTACACCTGTCAGAATGGCTACGATCAAACACTCAAGTGACAACTGTTGGCATAATCTTCTTTTGGAATGTATGCACCTTACCCTTGTTCATTCAAATGCTGACTTCTCTCCCCCACTCTCTGGTTTCAAGCGGGACATTGCACTTTGATACTTATTCTAAGTATCACCTTTCTCAAATTTTTGTAAACATGACAAAATAAAACAACCAGCCACAATGTTGAGCAGTGGAGAGAAAAGAGTAGGAGGGAGAGGGGAGGAACCAGAGGAGTGGAAGGAGTAGGACACAGAGGAAGAGAAATAACAGAAGAGACAGTTAGGTTCAAGAGGAGAGCAGAGGATCAGGAGAAGTCTTGGAATGATGTGGAGAGATGGACCAGACCTAAGAGAACACTAAAAGCAAGTATAAAGCAAGTATAATCTGAATGGTAGGAACTATGTGGGCTTGGAGGTTTAGGATGGAATAACTATTGCCCAATATTGTGATCTGGATTAATTAAATAAATCCCAGTCTCTGTGTGGTTATTTAGTTATATAGCTGGTTTAAGATTAACCGTAGCTTTACTAAAAGATGTAGCAATAGTAAATATTAACTACCTAAAACAACAAATAACACATGCTGGAGAGGTTATAGAGAAAGGGGAATGCTGCTCAATTGCTGGTGGGAATGTGAACTTGTACAACCACTTTGGAAATCAATCTGGTGCTTTCACAGACAACTAGGAATAGTTCTTCCTCAAGATCCAGATATACCACTCCTAAGCATATATCCAAAATATGCTCAAGTACACAAGGACCTTTGGTCAACTATGTTCATAGCAGATTTATTCATAATAGCCAGAATCTGGAAACAACCTAGATGTCCCTCAAGAGAGGAATGGATACAGAAATTGTACATTTTCACAATGGAATATTACTCAGCAATTAAAAACAAGGAAATCATGAAATTAGCAAAAAATGGTGGGACCTAGAAAAGATCATCCTGAGGGATGTATTCCAGAAGCAGAAACACAGACACGGTATATACTCAGTTATAAGTGGATACTAGACCTATAAGATAGGATAAAATCTGTACACCAAATGATGCTAAAGAAGGAGAAGGACCCAGGGCAAGATGATCAATCCTCACTTAGAAAGACAAATAAGATGAAAATTGGAAGTAGAAGAAAACAAGAAACAGGACAGGAGCCTACCATACAGGGTCTCTGAAAGACTCTGCCTAGCAGTGTATCAAAACAGATTCATAACTAAACCTTGGGCAGAGTACAGGGAATCATATGAAAGAAGGCGAAGTTAGTAAGACCTAGAGAGGACAAGAGCTCCACAAAGAACAAGTATATTTGGTCACAGGGGTCTTTTCTGAGATTGATTCTCCAACCAAAGACCATGCATGGATATAACCTAGAACCCTTGCTTGGACATAGCCCATGGCAGCTCAGTATCCAAGTGGGTTTCCCTAGTAAGGGAATAATGGCTGTCTCTGAGAAGAACTCAGTGCTTGGCTCTTTGACCTCTCTACTCGCTGTGGGTGGAGCAGCTTAGCTAGGCCAAAGAGGAGGACATTCCAGCCAGTACTGATAAGAACTGATAGGCTAGGGTCAGATGGAAGGGGTGGAGTACCTCCCCTATCAGTGGACTTGGAAAGGGGTAGGGAGGAGATGTGGGAAGGAGGGTGGGATTGGGAGGGTAAAAGGGAGGGGCTACAGGTGGGATACACAGTAAATACATGGTAACTAATATATGAGACTATTTTTCCAACCAAGGACCATGGATAGATATAACCTAGAATCTCTGCTTGCCTGTAGTCCATGGTAGCTCAGTATTCAAGTGGGTACCCTAGTAAGGGAAAAAGGGACAATTTCTGACATGAACTCAATGGCGGACTCTTTGACCTACCCACCCAGCAAGGGAGGAGCAGCCCTCCTAGGCCACAGAGTACTTGCAGCTAATCCTGAAGAGACTTGATAAACCAGGGCCAGATGAAAGGGGAGGAGGTCCTCCCCTATCAGTGGACTTGGAAAGAGGCAGGGAGTAGATGAGGGAGGGAAGGTGGGATTGGGAGGGAATGAGGGAGTAGGATTCACCTGGGATACAGAGTTAATAAAATGTAATTACTAATAAAAAATAAAAAATTTTAAAAAAAGGTATATTCACAAACTAATATATATATGTATATGTATATGTATATGTATATGTATATGTACTAATATATATATGTATATGTATATGTATATGTATATGTATATGTATATGTATATGTATATGTATATGTATATATATAATAAAAAAGAAATTACATGGATAAACACTGTAACTTACTAAGATTATCTGTGATAATTTTTGAGAACATAAATGTGAAAGATTTGTTTCACATTCCAAATCTGGCTTACTCTCTGCCAGGCTTACAAGACTGGCTGGCATTCTTCTTCTCACGCCACAGAAATAGTAAGTTGTTCTCCACAGAATTTGGAGCCTGTGTTCCATAATCTTGAATTGAGTCTAGACTGAAGCTAGACTGGACAAATACTGTCATGCTGCCTGGATCAGCAAGGAAAGACAAGACACACGAGCTCTTCTTCAAGCAGTTTATTCAGGAATTTTGAACAATCTTCTTTTTCTTCCTCTTCTTCCTCTTCTTCCTCTTCTTCCTCTTCTTCCTCTTCTTCCTCTTCTTCCCCGAGGAAAGCCCTTCCCAGGAATAAGTGCCCCTGAGCCAGCCAACCCCGGGTAGCCATGTGGGAAGTGCGGATAGGTACATGTAAGAGAAGGCGGATCATCAGACACAGCACAGCCAAATAAGGAGTTATTTATCACTAGAGCACTCGCCGTCGGGGTGTCGGGAGGCTGAAACCGGAGCCATCTTTAAGGCATGGCACACGCAGCTCTCCACAAAATACAATGTTCAGACAAATAAAATGTAGGGCTCTAGACATTTTTCATCATTTTACTATACAAAAACAAATCAAAATTATCTTAATAACATGTGAAAAATGCTGAGCTGTTTTATGAGCTGATGAATGACATGAGGCTCAGGTGAATGACCTGTGGCCATCATTTCACAATGTGATAGATAACTGATCCTAAAATATTGACTGCATAGTAGACTAGCTGTTAAACAGAAAAATGAATGTGCTCCACAGACGTCAAAGAACTGTCTGACTATATGAAGCCAAAAATGTTGATTAGGGAATCATGAATATGCTGTGTTGGTGACTTTTTTGTTTGTTTTGTCAGCTAGGTATAAGCTGGAGACATCTCAAAAGAGGGAACTTCAATTGAGAAAATTTGATTGACATATAGGCCAATCTTTGAGGTATTCTCTCATTCAGTGATTGATGAGGAAGTGTCCAGATCAATGTCAGAGGTGCCATCCTTGAGCAGATGTTCCATAGTGTCTATTCATGTGACCAGCCAGCCAGAAAGCTTTACTCTTCTGTGGCCTCAACTTCATTAAATAAGTTAAAGTTCCTCCCTTGGGATCATTCCTGCTCTACCTTTCCTTAGTCATAAACTATGACTGGGGACACGTGAAGGAAAGAAGCCATTTTTTTCTACAAGTTGATTTGAGTCAACATCTTTTTTACAACCATAGAAACAAAATTAAATCAATGATTACTAGTTTTTCCTTTTGATGTTTGAATCCAGTATTTCATTAACCTTCTGTCACTCTGCTTGGTTCACTTGAGTCTACCAGTGGTACGTTCCACAGTGCTTTTTCATTCATTAAGTTTCTCCTTTCCAACATGTAGAATATTTTTGAGTGTTAAAATCTAAAATACTTGACTGTGTTTTTATTTTGTGTTGCCGACTTTTACATTTTGCTGATTTTTGTCCTTTTTGCTTTTTCTTCTGTTTCTGATTTTTTTTTCCATGTTCTGGATTGAGTGCATTTGGTTATTTGTGATCTCTTCAGGATCACTGATTATTCTTATCAGTAAAGTGTAGTCACACACCACATTGAAAATTTGGCTCTAGTTGAAATCAGTAATTGAAAAATTATAAGCTTCTGGAGGAGTCATATTGCTTTGTCTTCTCACACTCTTGTTTTTAATCTCATTTTTTGAATGTCTAGCTTGTATTTTCCTTTAAAGTTTGTCTTACAAATATTCTTATTGATCCCTCTTCTCTTAAAGACACCATCCCAAAGTACATAAAGTCAGACAATAAAATGCTTATGGAAAGGGCATCCATTTTTTATTGGTATATTGCTCAATGTTTCTCTATTTTTTTTAGGTTGTTCTGTTTCATTTGTGGATTTTAAGCTTTATTCTCTTTCTCTCTTTAGAGCCTAGTCATATTTCCTCTTGTTCTGACTCTCTCCTTTACCATGAAAACAACTGCAATCTCATCCTTTTACTCTGAATCGGCATTTCTCAATTGCTTTTTAAGTGTTCAGTCATTGTGTGGTAATTATGTATTGTTGTCAGTTATATTGTACCTGGTCCCAACAACTATCACCATTCTGAGGCACAGAAAGTCAGAATACACCCCTATGTGAAAACAAAATCATTATATATTTAATTAATGCAACTTAGATGAAATTAGAAATGTATACTAATTATGACTTTGGCATTTATAAAACAAAGTGAATATGGGCACTAACCCACTAATAGTTTGTGACTAGAAAGAAAGAAAAGGTTGAGGCCAATATTTCTGTCAACATAGAAAAGCAATGAACCAGAAACTGGGATATATATCCTCTCCCACTGCTCACAGTAAGAACCCAAACAGTCAGTCCATGAATCTTGAACTGTTAGCCTCCAGAAAGGAAATTCATAAATGGCTTTTGTGTAAGTCAAAAGTATGTGGATGTTACTGTGTCCCTAGGAAGCAATCAGATATTGAGCCAAATCCAACTAATTGAAGCCCTGCGCTTTTCTATAAGAAAGCACACAAGATATTTTACCCAGATTTGATTATTTGTATTTACAAATGCATACCATAGCATGTGTTGTCATGTATTGCCATCTATAAATGAATTGGAGGGATGCTGTAATTTTTCATTTTTAAGTGAATAAAGATTAAATATTTCACATATATCGGGTAAGGAATCTATTTGTATGCTTACATCTTAAGAGAACAGAAGGGTTGCAAAACATAGCAAGAGCATAAGATGGTAAAAATAGATTTCCAAGAGTGCCAACAAGGTGAACTTTATAGAAATATACCATGTTTAATTAAGCCCACTTTTTTAATAAAAAGAAAATACATTAATTCCATACAAAATTTGTTCTCAGAATTTTAACTGGTATAACTCAAAATTATTAAAGAAATGTCAAAGATTGCAAGGAAATAAGAGACAGAACACAATAGGTCCAAAAACTGAAAGAAAAAAGTTAGAGAAGGTAGAAGATAGATAAATATTTAGGAAACAATATGTAAAAATATGTGGGCTGACATGAAATAATTCATATGCTATAAAACTTCAGAAGAAAAGGTTTTAAATCTTTTTATTTTTAATCAATCCGTTTATTTATTCACTTTATATCTCCATCATAGCCCCCTCTGCCCTTTCCTCCCATACCCATATTCCCTTCCTCTTCCTCTCCACGCTTTCCCTATTCCTTAGAAAAGGGGACCCCCACCCACTAATCCACTCTAGCTCATCAAATAGCATTCTGTTGTCCTGTGGCCTGGAAAGGCATCCCCACCAGGTAGAATTGATCAAAACACAGACAACCTAGTCCATGTCAGAGACAGTCCCCACTTCTCCTACTAGGGAATCCAAGAGAAGCCTGAGTTGCCTATCAGCTACATCTATGTAGGGGCCCAAGTTCCAGTCTGTGGATGGTTGTTGGTTGATGCTTCAGTCTCCACAAGTTCCTCTCTGTACCCTGGTTAGTTGGATATCTTGGTCTTCTCGTGGAGCTCCTGTAACATTTAGGTCCTTTTATTTCTTTCCCCATTTTTCTACAAGACTCCCCATACTTAGCCCAATGTTTGGCTGTGAGTCTCAGCATCTGTTTTGATCCACTGCTGGGGGGATCCTCTTAAAGGACAGCTAGGCTAGGCTCCTGCCTGCAGGCATATCAGAGTGCCATTCATAGTGTCAGGTGTTGGCTCTCTCCCATGAAGGGTGTCTCAGATTGGGCCAGGCATTAGTTTGACATTCCTTCAGTCTCTGCTCTCTCTTAATCCCTGCACAACTTAGAAGGCAGGATAAATTTGGGGTCAAAATTTTTGTGGGTAGGTTGGTGTTCCCCTTTCTCCATTAGGAGTCTTGTCTAATTAGAGGGTGTCCTCTTGGGTCTCCATGACCTCTGCTACAAGGAGTCTCAGCTAGTGTCACCCCTATATCTTCCCGGTAGGCTACCCTGTCTTAGGTCTCCAGCTTGTCACACACATGGCCCAGCCCAAGGTTTCTTTGCTCTCTGTAATCCCTCTGTCCTCCTGGCCCTGTTCTCCCCTGGTCTGATCTCTACCTTTATTTCTTTCTGTGTTCCCTCTCCTTACTTGTTTCCTTTCTTCAACCACTTCCAAGGTCTGTTGTACTTTCCCTATTGTAAATGAGACTTATGCATCCTCCTTTGGGTCCTTCTTGCTCAGCTTTATTCATCACAACTTCATTAATAATAGCCAGAATCTGGAAACAACCTAGATGTCTCTCAACCAAAGAATGAATAAAGAAACTGTGGTACAACTGCATACTATTCATCTATTAAAAACAAGGAAATCATGAAATTTGCAAGCAAATGAATGAAGCTAGAAAAGGTCATCCTGAGTAAGGTAACCCAGACCCAGAAAGACATATATGGTATGTCCTCACTTATAAGCAGATTTTAACCATATAATACAGGATAAACATACAACCATTCTGTTATGTTTTAAATAATGTTTAAAAAGTATTATTAAAGTTTTCTATTTTCTTCATTATCAAATGGTAGCATACAAGTACGTACATTTGTGCTCTTTTTAGCATTAATTTGTGGAGAAACATATACAAAGCTTGTGTTTGACACAATAAAACAAAGTTATATTAGCTATTTATGTATTTCCCAAATCTGAAAAAGCAAACTATTAAACTAAATACATATTTTAATAAATAACACATGTATTTTTATACTTAATGGATGCTTTTTGTGTTTAACATTTGGTGTATAACAATACATTTAAATGTCCTAGTATGTTATCAGCCCTCATCATTTATCACCAGGGTTGAAATCTCAATCATGATTCACACACACTGTTCCCAAAGAAGGCATGTCATATTGTATCATTTATCCTCTGCATTCTGTATATATACACTCTTAAGAAGGCTAAATTGATGGATTCTAAGTTATGCATACCAATATTTAATTATAACTACCCCCATTCTGAATAAAGAAAAATTGGAACTTTTAAAATAAAATAACAATAGATTTTGGATTAAGTCATATGCATGTATCATGGTGCCTAAAATGGCATGAAAATAATACTAATGGATATTCATGAACATGCTTTTTAAAAAATTGCTTCTAGAATTTATAGGACTTGTAAATATATAAGAATGTGCTTCTTTGGAAGTAAATATAGTGAAATATTTCATCTCTGTCCACTGAAAAGGAACATGCTCTTTTCAGGTTGTTTTCACAGGATTATAAATTCAAGAATTGGTTGTATTTCCTCTCTGGTGAAGGAATTACTACTATATATTGTAATGACCAGGTTTATGTATGTGATGAGATTAACTTTCATCGGAACAGGTAAATTTTCAAGGCTAAAACCGCTTTCGTTTTGAGCAAGGCCCTTCTATTTTAAGCCATGGTGTGATGCAATCTGGAATATACACTAGGAAGAAACAACCTCTGGCCTACAGAAACAGGAGCCAAGAAAATGCTGTAAGTTACTCACCCTTGGGCATTTTGCTATAAGTGACAACGTGAACTAAGACAGTAAGTGCATCCATATTATCCACAAAATTTTTATTTGCTAGTAAATCAATCATGATATTTAACTTAGCTTTAAGACAAACTTTTTATGATGAGTGAAGGCTTACTCTGTATCTCCAAAAAGGGTTAAGAAATAAGGAGTTAATTTTCAACTTAGTCAGGTCTTTAGCTATATATGAGACCCCCACCCACCCACCCAATAATACACGGCTTACAAACGGAGAAACAAGACAGCAAGAGCTTGTGGTTTAATATTCATGTTATTTTTACATTACGGTTTTGTATCAACATCTCATTGCCAAAGGCATGCAGAGAATGGGGTCATTAAGCTTACCATTTACAAAATTGAAAAAAAAAATCTGGAAAATAGCTTCAATTTCTATGCAGCTCTGGCAAAGGAAACCTGGATAATTGGTAGCACTTCATGCCAGTAACATTTCAGAGCTGGAGTCACATCAAGACCATTAACCATCTTTCATAAAAATGAAGAAAAAATGGTCTCCAGCCTTCCTTTCTACTCTGCTGTGTTCAGGGCTTGACATTTAGTGATGCCAATTTGGATGTCAGCGCACACAGCTGAATGGTCCCCATTACAGGAGTCTCCAGCATGCAATGAAATTTGGCTGAGTTAGAAAACAATGCATGCCTACAGTTAAACATCTTGAGGCCTTTCTGTACTGTGCTTCTGGAGCTTAATTCTGATGGTCCTATCATATGCCAATTTCTCATCAGGGCCATAAAAATTTACATTTGTCAACATTCTGTGATTCCATTTGCAAGGCACTTTGATCATTAGATTTGGGGTTGTTTCATTTGTTTTCCTAAGCCAGGAATGCTGAAAAGACATATGGGTACTTCTGTGGGATGCAATCACCTTTCCTATTTTGACTAGATCTATTTGCTTTAGATGAGGAACAAACTGAAGCCGCTGTCTTTTACTTAAAAAGATGTGTCCTTAGGGGTGGCTTGCTGTGAAAGACTATCATTTGTCAAGGAGGAAGCTTTGAAGCATACCTTTCAATTCCTTTGCAAAAGAAAAACTTAAGGAAAATAGTAGTAGACAATTTAAATAACACTTAAGTTATGAAAAATGGGCATTCAAGGAAATAAATATTTTTCTTAAGTAAAATAAGGCTTACATCTTATTCTTAGACACCATTTTTCATATCATTATAGTTTTAATGCTTTTGTGAGTTCCTTGAGGACAAGTTTTTTTTATGTTATCATGTAATATTAGTACATGAATATTCATACATTAAACTAGTCCTCAGGCCAAGAACTAGTATTCTGAAACCTAAAATCATGGTGCTTCTACACTATAAAATGGAAAGTGATTAAAAATTTGTGCTTGATTACATGGCTAGTAATAATACCTATTAAATTTGGGAAAATGTATTTCTTGCATTTATTTAGTTTTTGTCATTGTAAATGTTAACCCAGTAGTAATATAGGAACAGATTCAATTTTTTTTCTAAAATACATATATGGAACTTATGATAAAGCAGTTTGAATTTGAATATAGGTTAATATTATTGCAATAAGAAAGTATCAAAATGACCTTAGAATTAGAAACATTAAAATTTAAATGATGACTTTATTCCTCCAAACTTTCTGTTTATTATTTAAGAGTTTCAAAGTCTTATCCATGTGCATTATTCATTGTTAAGATACTTTTAATTAATTTAATAATTTATAAAAATAATCAAAAGTTTAATAGATATTCTTTATATTGATATACTGAGAAGTCTCTACCTGTTTTTAAATACAAAATGGTTCTTTTAATGTAATGTATTTCCTCATTTTCTCACTGGCGGGCTGCAAATATTTATCTTGAAATTAAAGGTATCATATTAATATCTAGCAAATATATTTGTTGGGGTTTTAGCTCAGTGGTAGAGCGCTTGCCTAGCAGCACAAGGCCCTGGGTTTTGTCCTCAGCTATGGAAAACAAAACAAAAGAAATATATTTTACCTTTAAATATTTTCTTGCTCATTTAAAATGTTATTTTCCTGAATGATAATACATTCAAACAGAGAAATTCAGTCAGTAGCCAGTTTTAAAAGCCTTCTCCTGAATTATGAACTGCATAATATGGCTACAGTATACATTATTACAAAACAAGGAGCATTACTGTCAGGGGTCATGAATGGAGAGCTTTCCGGCTACTAGTAGTTTTATGTCAGTTGGTGTTTCTACCCATTGCTTTTTATGACTTCTCTCTTGCTAATCGGGTTATGTCATATGTAATAATTCAGTTTAAATATCCTGGCAAAGTCACTGATCCTTTTCAGACCTTTAGAGCAAAACACTTTTATATTTATGTTAAATGTTCCTTCAAAAGGAAAACACCTGACATCTACGCGGCCTTGCTCTTTTCTTGGCATCATAATCTGTGCTGCTATCCTCGGTTCGTGGCACATTTTTCCTATTCTGAAGTTCACCATCACCTCTTTATTTTAGTCCAGCGAGTATATATTTCCTCAACTCTTGTTTGATTTGTTAATTCTTGACATAAGTCTGTATGTAGCACCTGTGCATGTATGTGTACATGCATGCACACACATGTCTGTGAATATGATGTGTATAAATATATGTAGCACTGATATGTAGCACTGATTTGGACTCCAAAAATATATGTAAAGACCTTATAAGTCAAAATAAAATTATATCATAATTAATCAGTTTTTTTTCTCATTATGGGATATAAATAAACTTTCTAGAGGTTAGGAACAGATTTTATTCTACTGTATTCAGTATTATAAGTGTGTAGATCAGACATGCTGCAGAGTTTACAGGGCAAGAAACCTGAAACAAAGCATGATTTCAATTCCTCTGACTAATGTTAAGTGAAGGAGAAAAACATTTCTATGATGGCCTTACAAGCCATCCTTTTTGTTTCTTACACTCACAGAACAAATGCAAAAGAAACATAAACTATAAGAGGGGGTCTAAATTACAAGCCTAATTAAGTCCAGTTATTTTTAAAAAATTAAACAAGACATGAAAAAATAGCAAAATAATACTAATAAAATTGATAAATATAGAATCTTTTTTGTTTTATTTGTTTATTATTTCTTTAATATTAGTTACAGTTTATTAACTTTACATCCCAGCTGTATCCCACTCCCTCATTGGCTCCCAATCCCACCCTCCCTCATCTCCTCCCTGCCCCTTTCCAAGTCCACTGATAGGGGAGGACCTTCTCCCCTTTCATCTGACCCTGGTTTATCAGGTCTCTTCAAGACTGGCTGTAAAGTACTCTGTGGCCTAGCAGGCCTGCTCCTCCCTTGGGGAGGGTGGAGGTCAAAGAGCCTGCCATTGAGTTCATATCAGAAATAGTCCTTATTCCCCTTACTAGGGTGCATACTCACCTTTATAGACCTATAAGATAGGATAAACATACTGAAATCTATACACCTAAAGAAGATAAACAACAACAACAAAAAAACTGAGGTAAGATGATCAATCCTCACTCAGAAAGACAAATGGGATAGACATTGGATGTAGGAGAAAACAAGTAACAGGACAGGGGCATACCACAGAGGACCCCTGAAAGACTCTTCTTAGCAGTGTATCAAAGCAGATACTACGACTTATAACCAAACCTTTGACAAAGTGTGTGCAGGGAATCATATGAAAGAAGGGGGATATAATATGACCTAGAGAGGACAGGAGCTCCACAAGGACCAAATATATCTGGGCACAAGGGTCTTTTATGAGACTGTTTCTCCAACTAAGGACCATGTATGGACCTAGATTTGTGTGATTTGGCTGGAATACAGACCTGCTTTTAGTCCACACCTTTAATCCTTCTGGATGTAATACAGATACATCTTTAGTACATACTTTTAATCCCAAACAACCGCCTCTAATTGAGGGGTATACAAAGTGAAGAATCATAGAAAAATTTGAAAAAATAAGCCAGAAATACCATATTTATCCTTATTTTTTGTTTTTTAATTAAATTTTTATTTTTTACATTAATTAAATTTTATTTACTTTGAATTCCAGCTGCAGACACATCTGCCATTCCCTCGCAATTCCAACCTCTCTTCCTTAACTCCTCCCATCCAAGTCTACTGATAGGGATGTCCTCCTCCCCTCCTATCTGACCCTAGTTTATCAGGTCTCATTAGGACTGTCTGCACTGTCCTCCTCTGTTGTGAGGCAAGGCTGCTCCTAATTTAGAGGAGGTGGTCAAAGAGCCCAGGAGTGGGTTAATGTCAGAGACAGTCCCTGTTCCCCTTACTAGGGTACCCATTTGGATACTGAGCTGCCATGGGCTACATCTTAGCAGGAATTCCAGGTTATATCCATGAATGGACCTTGGTTGGAGTATCAGTCTCAAAAAAATATCCCTGTGCCCAGATATTTCGGTTCTGTTGCTAGGCTTGTGGAGCTCCTTTCCTCTCTAGGTCTTACTAACTCCCCCTTCTTTCTTATGATTCCACTCCTTACAACAGAAAGGAAAGAGAGGCTACTGAAGACAGTGGAGGTGGGGTTTGTCAGTTCAGTAGAGCTCAGTTGAGTGCAGTTGAATTTGTTTGCTCAATGCAGTTCAGTTCATGGAGGTCAGAGGCAGTTTTTCCAAATTAAAAAAAAATCATTGATAAACGAAAAGAAACCAGTTTAAATCAGTCAGCTTGGAAAATAGATTTGAGCCAGAACAGCTGAGTTCAACAAACCAACTTGAATTCAGAAAGAACTAGAAAGGATGCAATTATTCAAGAGTAAATCTCAGAGGCTGAGAATACACTAGGCCTACATTAGCCGTTCAAGGCAGGAAGCAGAAGCCTATAAGTTCTCCAAGAAGATTTTTTGTATGGAGGCTAGAAGCTTCCAGACCTTGGACTCGGGATAGATCAGAGATAGAAGCACTCTGGACTCAGCCCAAGCCATGTATTTGTAAAGCTTGAGTGTGGCTCTCATCTATCCCCTCATCTGAAGAAGTTAAAGAAAAATTTCTACCTGGTGCCCAACCTGGTTGGAAGGAAAACCCAACCTGTTTGGAGAAGGAGAAAGCCCACCAACATTGCAGAAAGCAGAGTCCATCTGACAGAAACATCACAGAAGAGAGGAGCTATGTGACACCCAACATTATTGGAGAAGGAAAATACCCATCAATGTTGCAGAATGCAGAGGCTTTCTGACAGAAATAATGTATAGGAACAAAACATAGGAGACATCTGAGAGAAAGCCTCAGAGGAGAAATTTGCTGGGATTGTCTCCAGAGGTAGCATCAGTTCATCATGTTTGGCTAGATGCCAAAAGCAACTGGGAAGTAGTGGGAGCCTCAAATTTAGAGCAAGGAATGACACAGGAGCCTCTGTGACATTGAATCACAGGATGCCACTTTAAAACATAATTTTAATTTAATTATACCTTACATGCAATAAAAAATGGAAAACTCCATTTCAGATCCATTAAGACAAAGGGTAGGAAAGATTTGAGTGGATAGAAACTTTTCTTGAAAAAGCCATCGCAATAATTTTTAAAATTGTGACCACTGGAATAAAACCGTTGATACTGTCAATTGCAATCTTTATATATTTCCTCTCAAAAAAGGTTGAAAAAATAAATTGATAACAATAAAAAGTAGTTGCACAAAATCAAAATTTGCTATGGTAGTACAAAGCCTTGAAAAACAAAGGAAGTAAGAGAAAAGAAACTGCTTAATTATGAAACTATGATACCTAATGAAATTAGGGATCAAGTCGGACAGCCATTGAACCTACAGGATAACCTGTTAATGAAACTGAAAAAAGATAACTACCTCCACTAGCTTTTGCAGTTACTCAGGAACAAATGACAGAAAATAGTGAAAATTCACAAAATAACTACTAGCCTGAAATCCTGTTAAAAAAAAAAAAGATCTTAAACATTTCAAAGAACAGTAATAACTTATGGAATACATCACTCAATGTGAGACATATATTTAATACTTGAGCTATCCAAAACAGGATTACCCACCAATACTGCAAAGATTCAATGGAATCTTTGCTGTAATTAAGAGCTGGCTCTCATTTACAATGTCTGACATGGTAGCAAGAAGAAGCTGCAATTATAAAAAACATCATAATAGGTCTAAAGGTGTTAATATGGTGAAAGGTCAATTTGCTGATTTAAGACAGAAATTGCAATTTAACAACTCTATTATTGCACAATGTACTTTAGTAGCCTTAAGAATCTGGGATAAGGTGTAAGAATAAGGATACAGGTCTATGTCATTCACAAAGATAATGTAAAGCCCAAAGTCTTTCACTACATTTTTATATAGTTTATAGTGAGCTATGGAGAGAGGAATATCAGGTCCCTATTCTAGATGGGTACTAATTAAAATTTTAGCTTTGGAAATTTCAAATTTAGAATGTAAAAAAGTTCTTAGACCTTTCAAAGCTCAGTCAGCACCCATAGAGAAATGGATTAGAACTACTGTTGTTATTGACACTAATGACTATGTAATTGGCCAGCAATGGCCAATGATCTTATCAAAATGCCCCTTGCTTTGACTGTGGGAGACAACGTCATTTGAAGAAGGATTATAGAGAAGACTTCTCTAGCTTTCCTGGAATTGTAGAAGGTTTGGTAAGGCATTGGATTAATGAATGCAGATCAACAAGAGATAATTCCTTACTGATGGGAAGCTCCCTATGTGATAATCCTTTAAATATGAAAAACTCCCTAAGGGGGTAAGTTCACACCCTGGCAATTAACAACTCAAGGCAGGTATTTCCTCTCAGAGATAGAATAGCTGATCCAGATTCTGTATTGGAGGCCTAGTACATGCTACAGAAGTAAGTGCTACATTAGACTTAGCTATAAGTAAATATCCCACACTATCACCAAAAAGTCAATGCTACAAGAAATTCACTGAAAGGTTGTGGTGATTTTTTAAAATATATGCTAATGATGTTTATTATTTACCCTGTAATTACAGGGTCAGCATTATCTAATCCACTAATATAATCAATAAAGACACAGGCACCTGTTAGATTTTTAGATTCACCTTATTCCAACTTGGACTGGCAGATAATTCCATCTACATTATCTCATTATCTCTCAGCTCCCATCCCATGTCATCTGTTTTAACTATTCCTATCTGGACTACTTTCCACCCATGATAGCAAAATTTTTGCTTATTTTTTCATCTGGGCTGTTCCTTTCTACTTCATTTTAGAGTCCTCCCTCCAGGTCCATATAGTCTCTTTCTATCCTATGGCAATTCTTGTTTTTCCTTTCTCTTCCATCTTTCTTCTTCTCCCGTGATCCTCTCTTGTCCTCCAAAAAGTCAGGCCACACCTCACTGTCAGCCTTGCCAAGGTGTGTCAGTATGTTTACAATGTTTTTGGGGTGTTTGTGAGTTTCTGCTTCTGAAAACACAGGGAAGAAAGCAATTAATATTAGAATAGATAGCACCAGATCATCCCCAAACACTGGAATTTATGAATCTCTACCTTCAAGGACAGTAGGAATGGTTTTAGAAAGAATTATCCTAAAATATCACAGACTGATTGCGCATCCAGGAATTTAGGTGAAGACTTCAAGGGAAAAAATTGAGATTATGGTTTACATAATGTCCCTTCAATCTCAAACAATGAATGCCTATTTTAACTCATACTATATATTGACATCTTTTTATTTTCTTTCTATATATATTATAATTTATTTATTTTTAGGCCCCTCCCTCACATCCATGTCCAGCTCTCCCTGGGTTTCCACCGTCTTCCTAATCTCCCTTCTCATCGTCCTACCCTAGTCCACTGATAGAAGAAGTCCTCCTCCTGTAACACTGGACTATAGCCTATCAATTCTCTTCAGGATGCCTGAATCCTCTTTTTTATGGGCTGGCAAGGAAGCCACACAATGGGGAAGTGATCAAAGAGAAGACAGTGAGTTCATGTTAGAGACTGTCTCTGCTCTCCTTACTAGGGAACACACATGGAGACTAAGATGCCTATGTACTACATCTAAACAGGGTTTCTAGTTTATCTTCATGCATGGTCCTTGGTTGATGCATCAGTCTCTGCAGCTCACTCTGGGCCCAACATTCTTGGCTCTTTTGGTCTCCTTGTGGAGCCACCTATCTGCTCTAGGTCCTTCTATCTCCCCTTCTTCCATAAGACTCTTTATGCTCTGCCCAAAGTTTTTCTTTGAGTCTGTGCATCTGCATTAGTCGCCTCCTGGGTAGAGTCTTAAAGAGTACATCTATGGCAGGCTCTCTTCCTGCTGGAAACACCTACATGTTCCTCAACAGAGGAATAGATACAGAAATTGTGGTACATTTACACAATGGAATACTACTCAGCAATTAAAAACTAGGAAATTATAAAATTTGCAGGCAAATGGTGGGAACTAGAAAAGATCATCCAGAGTGAGGTATCCCAGAAACAGAAAGACACACACTCTATATGCTCACTCAAATGTGGGTACTAGAAATATAAGATAAACCTACAAAAATCTGTATACCTAAAGAAGGTGGGCTAGAAGGAGGACCCTGGGTTAAGATGATCAATCCTCACTCAGAAAGGCAAATACGACAGACATTGGAAGAAGCAGAAAACAGGAAACAAGACAGGAGCCTACCATGGAAGGCCTCTGAAAGATTCTACCCAGTATTGTATAACAGCAGATAATGAGACTCATGAACAAACTTTGGGCAGCATGCAGGGAATCTTATGAAAGAAGTGGGAGATAATAAGACCTGGAGAGGAGAGGAGCTCCACAAGGATATCAACAGAACCAAAATATCTGGACACAGGGATCTTTTCTGAGACTGATACTCCAGCCAAGGTCCATTCATTGATATAACCTAGAACCCCTACTTAGATGTAGCTTATAACAGTTCAGTATCCAAGTGGGTACCCTAGCAAGGGGAACAGGGATGGTATCTGACCTGAACTCAGTGGCTAGCTCTTTGACGGCCTCCCTTGGATGAGGGACCAGCCTTGCCAAGCCACAGAGGAGGACAATGCAACCAGTTCAAATGAGACCTGATGAGCTAGGTTTAGATGGTACAGGAGGTGAATCTTCCCTATCTATGGACTTGGAGAGCGGCATAGGAGAAAATGAAGGAGGAAGGGTAGGATTGGGAGGGGAGGAGGGAGTGGGCTACAGCTGAGATACAAAGTGAATAAACTGTAATTAATACAAAAAGTAGAAATTGAATTAAAAAAAAGAAGCCCGGCTCACTTGTCTTGTGTGGCCATGGAATTTAACTGCCTATGTGTGGATTCATAAATGTCTATTTGTACCTTGATAAACAGAAAGCAGAATAAGATTAACTGAAAGAAACTGGATTGTAGGAAAAAATGCTGAATTAAATTAACTTGTATACATTAAAGATGTTCTAACATCAAAAAGGAGTTCATGTATTGTGACGTGTTGGGAAAAAGGTTTTTGCTTATGAAAGGCTATGGATTCTATCAAAATTAATAAAGCTCCAGTTCTACGCAGAGAAGCTTCCACATGATTGAAGGAAGGAAGAGATGTAGAAAGTTAGCAATGTAGACAAAGCAGAAATCTGATCTCAACCTGCATGGGGACAGCTTGACAAACAAGCTGAAGTAGGATAGATCATTCCTCAGACTGGCCGACTGAAAAGCCTGGATGATGAAATGGTTATTTGCAGAAGGACAGATGCTCAGGACTGTACTTATAAAGGCTAATTGCATCAGTGGATCTTCATAAGGACATTCAGGATGTCAAGGTTATGGGAATTATGATAATTATTTTACTTGTAATAATTAAACTCTGTACAGTTTAGTTTTAATAGTGAGAGGAAAGATGTAGAAGAATTTTAATACAGCAACATGCCTGCTTTGACAAGGGATCATATCCAAAGACATAGGTTTGGGTGATACAGCTGGAATACAGACATGCCCTTACTAAACACCTTTATTCCTTCTGGCTGGAATTCAGACACACCTTTAGTACATACCTTTAATTCCAAACAATGACTTTTAATTGAGGGACAGACAAAGTGGCAAATCAGAGAAAAATTTGACAGAAAGAGTCAGAGATAGAAGATGCCTAACTCTTATGAGAACAGACTGGAATGAGAGGCTGTTTAAGACTTCACATAGCAGGAGATGGAAACTGATGCAGAGACTCAAAGACAAACTTTGGGCTGAGCTCAGGGAGTCTTATGGAAGAAGGGAAGATAGAAGGGAAAGAGAGGAGACAGGAGCCACACAAGCAGATGAATAAAGCCAAAAAATCTGGGCCTAGGGGGCACTGCAGAGACTGGTGCATCAACCAAGGACCATGCATGGAGAGGACATAGATCTCCCTGCTCAGATGTATCCCATAGACAGATCAGTCTCTCTCTATATTCCCCAGTAAGGGGAGCAGTAAGATTATCTGACATAAATTCTGTTGTCTGCTCTGTGATCACTTCTCTCTGGTCAAGCAATCTATCCATCCTACAGAGGAAGAGGATCCAGGCACCCCCAACTAAAATAGACTATATCATTCATCCTCTAATTAGTATATTTTAATAACATGTACACCAAGTCTGATTGTACAAGGCTGTACAAGAAGGGCTGTACAAGGAAGCTAGGGCAGGAGGATTACAAGTCTGAGAGCTTTTTAAGCTACAGGGTAAATTAAAAGCCAGTCCAGACTATACATTGATTCTCTGTCTAGAATCAAATCCCAATATCAACAGCAACAAAAAAGAAAACCCTTAAGTTTTAGCAACATTATTTTCTTATCACTACCCTTCCATGTATAGATTCATACCTCATTCCTGATTCTGATATTTTGAGTAACAAACTATTTCTTTCTTTTCCCACTTTTCTTTAAAACTTATTTTCTCTTTTATTTTTTAATTATTTAAGGTGAACACTTAGGTGTGTTAATTCCTTAAAACTTAAATTTTCTAGTACTTTATTTTTCTAAGTTTCAGGTGTTATTTGTTTATATGCTTATACTTTGGCTATTTAGTGACTCTTCATTTAAATAAATAATATTCCTTGGAATTAAGCTCACTGTGTTCATAGGTATAAAAGTTTCTTTGTGAACTAATTAAAATTCTTCCAGGCCTCAATTGCTAACCACTTTTGTAAACTATATACATTAAGTAGTGAACCAAGTTACATAGATAACATTCCACTTTCAGTTTGTACAATTATCTTGTTTTAATCAAATAAAAAGTGAATATATCCGTTAAAAAGGAAAACAAAATAAACATTAAATAATATAAATAATTAAAATATTTTGAAACTTATATTTTAATGGATCACAATTACATTTGGAAGAAAGGAAAATATTTCAAATGGTGGAGGGTACATGAATATAAAAGAACTTCTAAGAAGGGTAGAGAAGGCTTAATCTTTGATGTGCATTTCCTCTAAGCTAATTACAAAAGCATGAAAATTATTTGAAATGTGTCTCAATTAGAACTCTTACTGTTCATGACAGAATACAATATAAAAATAAGGGTTTCTTATTAAAATTTATATTATTTATTGGTGCCCACCAGCTTAAAGGGAAGTAAAATGACTTTTGGGATTTTACAGTGAGTCTCCATGTCTAGGCACAAATGTCTTATGGAGGTCTAGCTATCGATGTGCTGGACAGAAAAATGAATTGCCAGCACAGTTCTTTACAACATCAAAAATTTTGCCATTCAAAATGCCTTCTGTCACCTAACTTAGAATGCCAAGGAGTGCTATAGCTTAGCCATATGGTAGATCAGCTTTTAAGTTGTTGATAATTTTCCACACTGATTTCCAGGGTGGCTGCACCAGGTTGTAAACTCACCAATAGTAAATGAGCTTTCCCCTGTTTCTGCATACTCTCCAGCATTGGTCAGTTGTTTTCTTGTTCTTAGCCACTCTGGCTGGGTGAAAATAAAATCTCAAAAAAGTTTTAATTTGCATTTAAGTGATTGCCAAGGATTATAACACATTTCAGGACATTTCCTAGCGTTTTATATTTCTTCCTTTTTTATTTGAATTTTTTCTAATTTTATTTTTTTTATAATTTCACACATTAATACTACATTAAAATCATTTATACCTCTTCCTTTTCCTTCCAACTTCTGCCAAAATCCTCTCTTCCAATTTGTCTGCTATCATGTCCTCATCTTAAGAATATAGTAAATATATAGCATAGAAAAAGATGTGTATGTTGGGGGAGGCATGCGTGCATGTGTGTGTGTGAATGCAGTCTGCTACATTCATATAGTTTTCCGTATACACATATGTTTTAAGGACTGACTACTTGGGAATCGACAACATATCATGAGGCTGGTGCCTGGAGAAGATTGATTTCTTCCTCTTTTAATAGCCATCATTTTTCTGTAGCTCCTCACCTATGGCAAAGGATTTTTGAGGTTTCCCGTACCTGTGTTGGTATGTCAACTGGTGATGTCAGTGCATACCTTGATATATGTGACAATATTTTTGAGTTTTATGCACACATGTTCCTATCAAATATTGAAGAAGGTGTCACACTGAAGATGACGTTCCTCCTGCTCTTACAAATTTTCCTCTCTCTCTTCCTGAGACTAACATATAGTTCGGGACTGTGTTGTAGATCTTTCAGCACTGGGAGCATCATGATTTTCAAAAGTTGTGGGCTTCTGTAATGGTCTACATCTGCTAAAGACAAAAAAAGAAGTCTCTTGGCTGAGGAGTAAGAGCCCTACTTATCTGTGGTTATGAGGCTATGTATTTGGAAGAGAATTGAAGAAAGTGACAGCAACTAGACCCTCTCTAGGACCAATGACTTACATTACCAGACTTGAATTCACTTCCACTGCTTAAGGCTTAAGTACAATCTGGCAGCCACTGGTCACTGCAAGAAGAAGTGCCACTATTGCACTCTTGGGAGCATCATATTATAATGGTCATTGTTTTTTTTTCATTTTTTTACATTTTTATTTTATATTAATGACAGGTTATGTACTTTGTATCCCAGCCATAGCCCCCTCCTGCATTCCCTCCCTATCCTCTCCATTCCTCGCTCATCTCCTCCCTGCCCTTTTCCAAGTCCTCTGATAGAGGAGGACCTCCTCCCCTTCCATCTAATTCTAGCTTATCAGGTCTCTTCAAAACTGGCTGAAATGTCCTCTTCTGTGGCCTAGCAAGGCTGCTCCTCCCTCGGGGAGCAAGGGGGTCAAAGAGCCAGCCATTGTGTTCATGTGAAAAACAGTCCCCGCTCCCCTTACTAGGATACCCACTTGGATATTGAGCTACCATTTGCTACATTCAAGTAGGGGTTTTAGGTTATATCCATACATGGTACTTGATTGGAGAAACAGTCTCATAAAAGACCCCTGTGCCCTGCTATATTTTGTCCTTGCGGAGTTCCTGTCCTCTCCGTTCATACTAACTCCCCATTCTTTCATATGATTCCCTGCACTCTGCCAAAGGGTTGGTTATGTGCCTTAATATTTGCTTTGATATACTGCTAGGTAGAGTCTTTCCAAGGACCTCTATGGTAGACTCTTGCCCTGCTACTTGTTTTCTCCTATGTCCAATGTCCATCCCATTTGTCTTTCTAAGTGAGGATTGATCCTCTTAACCCAGGTCCTCTTTCTTGTTTATCTTATTTAGGTGTATAGATTTCAGTATGTGTATCCTATATTACAGGTCTATATAAGTGAGTATATACCATGTGTGTCTTTCTGCTTTTGGAATATCTCACTCAGCATGATTGTTTTCAGGGTCCTACAATTTGCCTGCAAATTTCATGATTTCCTCTTTCTAATTGCGGAGTAGTATGGCATTGTGTATAAGTACCACAATTTCTGTATCCATTCCTCAACTGAGGGACACCTGGGTTATTTCCAGGTTCTGGCTATCACGAATAAAGCAGCTACGAACTTGGTTGAGCAAATGTCCTTATTGTGTACTTGAGCATCTTTTGGATATATGCCTAGGAGTGGTATAGCTGGATCTTGAGGAAGTGCTATTCCTAGTTGTCTAAGAAAGTGCCAGATTGACTTCCAGAATGGTTGTACAAGTTTACATTACCACCAGCAGTGGAGGAGGGTTCGCCTTTCTCCACAATCTCTCCAGCATGTGTTGTCACTTGAGTTTTTGATTTTAGCCATTCTGAGAGGTGTAAGGTGAAATCTAAGGGTCCTTTTGATTTGCATCTCCCTGATTGCTAAGGACATTGAGCATTTCTTTAAGTGTTTTTCTGCCATTCTACAGTCCTCTAGAGAGAGGTCTCTGTTTAGCTGTATACCCCATTTTTTAAATTTGATTACTTGTTTGTTGCTTTTTAATCTCTTGATTTCTTTATATATACTGGATATTAGCCCTCTGTCAGATGTAGGGTTGATGAAGATCCTTTCCCAGTATGTAGGCTGTCATTTTTTTTGATGACAGTGTCTTTTGCTTTACAGAAGCTTTTCAGTGTCATGAGGTCCCATTTATTTATTGTTGATCTTAGAGCCTGTGCTGTTGGTGTTCTGTTCAGGAAATAGTCTCCTGTGCTGATGAGTTCTAGGGTCTTTTCCACTTTTTCTTCTAATGGATTTAATGTGTCTGTGGCTATGTTGAGGACTTTGATCCACTTGGACTTTACTTTTGTGCAGGATGATAAATATGGATCTATTTTCATTTTTCTGCATATCCAGTTGGTGCAGCACCATTTGTTGAAGATGCTGTCTTTTTTCCATTGGGTGGATTTGGCTTCTTTATCAAAAAAATCAAGTTTGCATAGGTGTGGTGGTTTATTTCTGGGTGTTGAATTCAGTTCCATTGATCCAATATTCTGTTTCTATGTCAATACCATGTAGTTTTATAAGTATTGCCCTGTAGTACAGCTTGAGATCAGGGATGGAGATACCTCCAGATGATCTGTTGTTGTAGAGGATTGTTTTGGAGATTCTGGGTTTTTTGTTTCTCCATATGAAGTTGAGTATTTTTCTTTCAAGGTCTGTAAAGAATTTTGTTGGTATTTTGATGGGAATTGCATTGAATCTGTAGATTGCTTTTGTCAGAATGGCCATTTTCACTATGTTAATCTTACCAATCCATGAGCACAGGAGATCTTTCCATTTTCTGATTTCTTCTTCAATTTCTTTTTTCAGAGCCTTGAAGTTTTTCTCAAACAGATCTTTCACTTGCTTGGTTAGAGTCACCCCAAGGTACTTAATGTTATTAGGGGTTGTTGTTAAGGGTGTTGTGTCCCTAATTTCTCTCTCAGCCCTTTTCCCTTTAGTGTACAGGAGGGCTTCTGATTTTTTTTGAGTTGATTTTGTATCCAGCCACTTTGCTGAAGGTGTTTATCAGTTGAAGGAGTTCTCTAGTTGAATTTTGGGGGCTGCTCATATATACTAACATATCATCTGCAAATAGGGATACTTTGACCTCTTCCTTTCTTATTTGTATCCCTTGATCTCCATTAGGTGTCTTATTGCTCTAGCTAGTTCAAGTACTATGTTGAAGACATATGGAGACAAAGGGCAGCCTTGCTTGTCCCTGATTTCAGTGGAATTGATTTAAGTTTCTCTCCATTACATTTGATGTTGGCTATAGGCTTGCTGTATATTGCCTTTACTATGTTTAGGTATCTACTTTGTATTCCTGATCTCTCCAAGACTTTAAACATGAATGGATGTTGAAATTTGTTGAAAGCTTTTTTGGCATCTAAGGAGATGATCATGTGGTTTTTTTCTTCAGTTTGATTATATGGTGGATCACATTGATGGATTTCCGTATATTGGACAACCCTTGCATGCCTGGGATGAAGCCTACTTGGTCATGGTGGATGAAATCTTTGATGTGTTCTTGAATTCCACTTGCAAGTATTTTATTGAGTATGTTTGCATCAATATTCATAAGAGAGTTATGTCTGAAGTTCTCATTTTTTGTTGGGTCTTTGTGTGGTTTAGGTATCAAGGTGACTGTGGCTTCATAGAATGAGTTTGGTAATGTTCCTACTGTTGACTTTTTGTGGAATAGTTTAGAGAAAATTGAAGTTAGCACTTTTTGAAAGTCTGGTAGAATTCTGCACTGAATACATCTGGCCCAGGGCTTTTTTTCGTAGGGAGGCTGTTGATGACTGCTTCTATTTCCTTGTGGGATATAGGTCTATTTAATTTTTCTACCTCATCTTGATTTAATTTAGGTAGATGGAATCTATCAAGAAAATTGTCCATTTCATTTAGATTTTCAAATTTTGTGGCATATAGGCTTTGGTAAAAAGACCTAATGATTGTTTGGATTCCCTCAGTGTCTATAGTTATGTCCCCCTTTCCATTTCTGATTATGCTCATTTAGATAGTTTCTCTCTGCCTTTTTGTTAGTTTGGATAGGGGCTTGTCTATCTTGTTGATTTTCTCAAAGAACCAGCTTTTGGTTTCATTGACTCTTTGAATAGTTTTATTTGTTTCTAATTGATTGATTTCAGCCCTGAGTTTAATTATTTCCAACTGTCTGCTCCTCTTGGGTGTATCTGCTTCTTTTTTTTTTTTTTCTAGGGCTTTCAATTGGGCCATTAAGTTGCTTATATGAGATGTTTCAAATTTCTTCTTGAAAGCACTTAGTGCTATGAACTTTCCTCTTAGCACTACCTTCATTGTGTCCCATAGGTTTGGATATGTTTTCATTTTCATTGAATTCTAGGAAGTCTTTAATTTCTTTCTTTACTTCTTCCCTAACCTAGCTGTCCTTGAGTAGCAAGTTGTTCAGTTTCCATGTATGTGCAGGGTTTTTGCTGTTTCTGTTGTTGTTGAGGTCCAGCTTTAGACCATGATGGTTAGATAGGATACAAGGGATTATTTCAATCTTCTCATATCTGCTGAGGCTTGCTTTGTGAGCGACTATATGGTCTATTTTCGAGAAAGTTCCCTGAGGTGCTGAAAAGAAGGTATACTCTTTTGATTTTGGGTGGAAAGTTCTGAAGGCATCTATTAGGTCTATTTGATTTAGGGTCTCTGTGAGTGCCCTTGTTTCCCTGTTTTGCTTCTGACTGGATTATCGGTCCCTTGGGTGAGTGTGGGGTGTTGAAGTCTCCCACTATTAAGATGTTTGGATCTATGTGACATTTCAGCTTTAATAATGTTTCATTTACAAATGTATGTGGTCTTGTATTTGGGGCATAGATTTTCAAAATTGTGATGTCCTCCTGGGGGAATTTTACTTTGATGAGAAGGAAGTGCCCCTCCTTATATTTTTTCATTAGTTTTGTTCAAAAGTCTATTTTATTAGATACTTGGATTGCTACCCCAACTTGTTTTCTGGATCCATTTGCTTGAAACACATTTTTCCAGCCCATTATTCTGAGGTAGTGTTTATCTTTGTTGCATCAGTGTTTTTCCTGAATGCAGCAGAATGTTGGATCCTGTTTCCACAACCATTCTTTTAGTCTGTGTCTTCTTATTGGAGAGTTAATTCCATTGATGTTGATAGATAATAGTGACCAATAACTGTTAGTTCCTTTCATTGTGGAGCTGGTAGTCTTCCTGTGATCCATTTCTTTTTTTTTTCTATTTAATTTTTGCTGGGAGATTGTCTGTATCCTATATTTTCTTTTGTTTAGTTATTTTCGTTGGATTGGAGTGTTCCTTCTAGTATCAAATGTAGGTATGGGTTGCTGTGTAGATATTGCTTAAATTTTGTTTTGTCATGGAATATTTCATTTTCTCCATCTATGTTGATTGAAAGCTTTGCTGGGTATATCAGTCTGGGTTGGCATCTGTGTTCCCTTAAAGACTGCATGACTTCTGCCCAGGCCCTTCTGGCTTTCATAGTTTCTAATGAGATGTCTGGTGTGATTCTGATAGGTCTACCTTCATATGTTACTTGACCTTTTTCCCTTGCTGCCTTTAATATTTTTTCTTTGTTTTGTAGGTTTAATGTTTTGACTATGATGTGATAAGAGGTATTTCTTTTCTGGTCTAGTCTATTTGGTGTTCCGTAGGCTTCTTCTATGTTTATGGACATCTCTTTATTTAAGTTAGGGAAATTTTCTCTACGATTTTCTTAAAAATATTTTCCGGTCCTTGGAGCCTGGAGTCTTCTTTTTCATCTATTCCTATTATTGTTAGGTTTTGTCTTTTCATGGCATCCTTGATTTCTTGAATGTTTTGTGTTTGGTACTTTTCTGATTTTATTTTTTCTTTGAGTGAGGAATCAATTTCAGAAAGTGTATCTTCAGCTCCAGAGATTCTTTCTTCCATCTCTTGTATTATATTGGTGATGCTTACCTTTTTGGTTCCTGATCTTTTCTCTAAGTTCTCCAGTTCTAGGTTTTTCTCTGTTTGTATTTTCTTTTAGATTCTAATTCTGTTTTCATGCTTTGTGCCAGTTCCTTCATTTGTTTGAATGTGGCTCCAAAGTTTTTGTTTGTTTCCTCTCTATATGTCTTTAAGTGTTCCTCTATGTAGGTAGTTATATTCCTCTGTATTTCTTTGAGTTTTTTATTTCCTCTTTTTGTTCCTCTAATAACTGCATAAGCATAGCTTTAACATAATTTTCCTGTGTCTCTGCTGACTTAAAATCTCCATTGATTTTCGGTGTTTCTGGTGGGGCCATGGTGTTCTGATTTTTGTTGGGTGAGTTCTTACCTCAACATTTGGCCATTGCTATATACATAATCTTCCATGTTTCTTCCTTGATTCTGTCCTTTGGACTGGGATTATCTTACTCTGGTGTCTGTAGAATTCTTCAAGAAAATCAGTGGGGACCAGCGGTTTGAAAGTGTGTGTTGTCGCTTCAGTTGTTCCTGCGGGAGAAGAAGCAGCTGGCGCACAATTGTAAATGTGTTTGTGTATGTGTGTGTGTGTGTGTGTGTGTGTGTGTGAGGGTGCATGGACGCGGGTTCAGGGATGTTTGTCTTGAAGGGGAGTGCTAGGGTGTGTAGTTGCTTGGGATATATGTGTTGCGAGCAAGTGCAGGAGGTGATGTGGATGATAATGCAGTTAACAAGCACAGACTCTGTGCCCTATTATATTTGGTTCTTGTGGAGCTCCTGTCCTCTCCAGGTCATAGTAACTCCCCCTTCTTTCATGTGATTCCCTGCACTCTGCCCAAGGTTTGGTTATGAGTCTCAGCATCTGCTTTGGTACACTGCTAGGTAGAGTTTTTCAGAGGCCCTCTGCAGTAGGCTCCTGTCCTTGTTTTCTCCTACATCCAATGTCCATCCCATTTGTCTTTCCAAGTGACGACTGACCATCTCACCTTGGGTCCTCTCTCTTGTTTATCTTCTTTTGTTCTACAGATTTCAGTATATTTATCCTATCTTATAGATCTAGTACCTGCTTATAAGTGAGCTTATACCATGTGTGTCTTTTTTTTTCCTGGCATACCTAACTCAGGAAGATCTTTCCTAGATCCCATCATTTGCCTGTAATTTTCATGATTTCCTTGTTTTTAATTAGTGAGTAGTATTCCAGTTTGTAAAGTACCACAATTTCTGTAACCATTCCTTTGTTGATGGACATCTGAGTTGTTTCTAGGTTCTGACTATTACAAAGAAACCTGCTACAAATATGGTTGAGCAAATGTCCTTGTTTGTACTTGAACATCTTTTGGATATATGCCTAGGAGTGGTATAGCTGGATCTTGAGGAAGCACTATTCTTAATTGTCTGAGAAAGAGCCAGATTGATTTCCAAAGTGGTTGTACAAGTTTGCATTTCCATCAGCAATGGAGGATGGTTCTCCTTTCTCCACAACCTCTCAGCAACAAGTTTTTCAAGTACCATGTATTGTTGAAGATGCTGTCTTTCTTCCAATGTGAAATTTTGTTATTGTTGCTGTCTAATATGACATAGATGTATTCATATGCAACCATGTTTTGGACTTCTTTATTTTTGTACAAAAGAAAATTATCTGTTTCAAAATTATGACAATATTTAATAGCCCCAAGTATATAAAAGACTAACATTATCAGGAAGAAAAAAGCCCAGATGATTAGGAAAGAGTATATTCAACTTACAGTTTTAAGAACTCATGGACATCTAGTTCATACTATGAATCACAATTAAGCTTTCAATATGAACAATCAAAGACTTTTTTTCATTTAAAAATTTCAGTACATTTCATAGATTAAGCTGATTTGCTCTTTCTCTGCACACAAGACAGAGCCTGCTGTGTCTATGTTTACAATAGCTGTCTTTTCTTCTTAGGAGTGCCATCTACCCTTTGACCTTATTTTGCATTATTCCTTTATTGAATAATTCATTAATCTCATAACTAATATACAGTGAATAAACTTACATGCAATCTGCTTCCTCTTCTCATGAAGTGATTATTTCTTATGACAAATGGAAGTAATGCCTACTTCAAACTGTAATTCTGTGATAGTATCTTTATGATTAGAGTGAAGTCCTCTGTCTGGAGTGCCTGATACAGTGAGTCTCCACTTTAACCTTTGATGGAAATATATACCATACTTGTCACCCTCCAGCCTTTCTGGACTTGATTCTCACTTTGGAAACCTTGCACAAATTGATTTCCTAGTCTAGAAAACTCTAATTTATTTTTCAAGTTTTAGCGTAAATGTCATTTCCCCCCCCAGCAAGAATCTGTGGCCTTCAATCTCATAAAAAAATCTTGATATATTATCTTCTAGTGTCCTGAAAATTTAAATTTAGCAATCTGGATTCGTGTTTGATGTCTATCTTATTTCCCAAATTGCACCAGGAATGTTTTAGCCCCATGGTCTTTGTCTAGGACTGCATCCCATGCTTCCAGGCAATAGATGACCTATTTCGGGCATGCAATTTTTATAATCCACAAAGATCTCATTAGTTTATGCTAAAATTATGTCAATAAACTATAACACAATTAATACTTAGATTTGGAGAAAAAGTACATAAGATATTCTTCAGATATCATGGAAGACATATTTTGAGCAAAATATCTATTTTCCCATTTATTTTTTTTAGAAATAACTTTAAAATGTTTTCAATATTATTACATTTACTGTGATATAATGGCTACTTTATTTCCTTATTACCTCCAAGTAGAGCTATGTTTGTTCAGAAAAAATTGTTCTCCATCAAGACAATTTTATTTTATTTTTTCCCTTTTCTTTACCTTTTTTAGTATTCTCAGTTATTTTAATGCTCTTTCCAATCCATGTTCTTTTTTGTATTGAAATTTAGATATTTTCTGAAATCTTGCATAATGTAAATAATAAATGAAGTAAGTTTAAAGCTTTTTGTGATTAAATAATTCCTATAGCAATAATACTTCACTCTTTACAGTCTTCTTTAAAGTTGTTGCCATACCCTAAGTATTCCAACAGCATAAGATTTTTTCTTTTGGGGGGTGCAGTGAACTTCATTAATGGTATTCAAGCAAGTAAGGCCTCCTCTGTCCCTCCCACTATTGTTGAGGTCTGGGATGGAAACAGTGAGAAAGATGCTTAGTGTTAGGGGCTGCTGAGTTGGGAATCCTCAGCAGCTGAGGGTCTCTCTTGCTCTCATGTTCTTGCTGGGGCGGGTGATCTAGGATTCTTACTTCTTGGAAACCATGCAGGCCATGATGTCTACAACACTGTTTCTGTAGATATATTCATTGTTATACAAGGAAATGAGTTTTACAAAGTTGTCATTGAGGGCAATGTCAGCACCAATATCAAAGTTGGAAGAGTAGAAGTCATTGTTAAAGTCACAGGAGACAACCTGGTCCACAGGTTATCCCAGGATGCCCATTAGTGGGCTCTTAGATGCCTGCTTCACCATCTTCTTGATGTCACCATACTTAGAAAGTTTCTCCATTTGGCATGTCAGATCCACTACAGACCCATTGGGGGTAGGAACACAGAAGGCCATGCCAATGAGCTACCTCTTTAGCTCTGGGATGACCTTGCCTTCAACCTTGGCAGCAACACTGGATGCAGGGCTAATGTTCTGGGCAGCACCATGACCTTCACATCACAGATTTCTAGAGGGTTCATCCACAGACTTCTGGGTAGCATGATGGCATGGACTGTGGTTCCTGTACCACCAACTTCTTAGACCCCCCTGGTCAAGATCTTCTATGACAACTTTGACAGCATGGATGAGCTTGGCCAAGGAGTCTAAGCAGCTGGTGGTACAGGAAGCATTGCTGATAATCTTGATTGAGTTGTCATACTTCTCATGTTTCATGCCCACCACAATCATTGAGGCATCCTCAGAAAGAGCAGAATTGATAACTCTTTTGACCTCACCCTTCAACTGAGTCCCGGCCTTCTTCATAGTGGTGAAGACACCAGTAGACTCCACAACATACTCGGCACCAGCATCACCCCTTGATGCTGCAAAATCTTTCTCCTCGAAGATGGTGATGCTCTCAGCCTTGACTGTACCATTGAACTTATCATGACTAGAGTCATAATGGAACATCAAGACTATGCAGTTGAGGTCTATGAAGGGGTCATCAATGGCAATAATCTCCAATTTGCCTGAGCTGCAGGCAGCCCCGGTAACCAAGCTCTCAATACAACCAAATCAGCTAACACTAACCTTCACCATCATGTCTAATGGACAAGGCTGGCACTGTATGAAAAGATGTGTATGTGTCTGGAATAGGGAAGAGTAGAGAGAAGGTTTTTTTTTCTTATAGTTTGATGTTACTAAGATTCATGAAGTGGTAGCCTAGTATTTCTGTTCATGCAATAAATAATTTGGTAAAAGAGTATCCACCATAAAGTCACACACTAAAAATTTTGACACTCATGAAAAAAAATTAAGTTGTTTAACCACTTTAGCTCTAAATAACCTGAAATTAACACATATTACAATTTTGATGATATTAATTTATGTGGTATATTTTGAAGAATAAAAACTATATCAGTCAATGCAGGATCTAAGCTTAGAAATAAAAATGCAGAAGCTTGATGTCAGAGGTTAAGGAGATTGATTTTGATGGTAACAGTAAAGTTTGAGAACAGTCCAGTAAAAAATTTAAAGACAAATTACCCCTGCTCTTTTTTTTGTCTTTAAAAAATCTATTATTTATTACAATTTATTCAATTGGTATCCTGTTTGTGGCTCCCTTCCCCCTCTCCTTCCAATTCCTCCTCCCCTCCCTCTTCTCTCCCGATGCCCTTTTCTAGTCCACTGATAGGGAGGTCCGCCTCCCCTTCCATCTGCCCCTAGCCTATCTGGTCTCATTAGGATTGGCTGTATTGTCTTCCTCTGTGACCTGGCAAGGCTGCCTCTGCTCTTAATCAAAGCAAACATATTGTGGAAATAGTATCACCAACCCAAATTCCCAAGGCATCTCAATTAGTTTAGCTCTGGAATGGTTTGTTCTACTTGTGTACTGCATTAGCAGGGACGGAATAAACAATGCACAGAAAATGATAATGGAGCAGTGTATTATTCAATAAGCATTCATGTTAATAATGTGGCATTCCTTTCTTTAGCAAATTCTCTTGTGCTCATTTTCATCACCAAATTGTTTTCTCTGTAGGAATAGCTACATTGGATCGAAGACTGATGGATATTAGAGTAATGGAAGCAATGCTCTTCAAACTGGGATATTCAAACAAATCATCTGGAGGGCTTGTTAGCAAGTAAATTTGCTTTCACATTCAGTGTGCTTATGAAAGAACTGTGATTTCTGTTTCTAATAAGCTCCTGGGTGATGTCTATGTTCTTGGTCTCCAAAGTATGCTTTGAATTTACTAGTAATCTAAGTAGAACCATCTGATAGAAAGGGAATAATGCCACATATGCAATCAATTTTAACCATTTTAGTAGCTACACAGACAATACAAATCCTATAGGAATATATTTTGCTTAATATATGTAATAGTTTTACATGGAATTGGTAATATTCAATGGATACATTAATATATATATATGGGGTATGCTTGTACATACTTGTGTATGTGTGTGTACCTGTATGTCAGGAGCGCAGTGTGAGTGGTACATGTGTGGACATTTGGAATCCAGAAGTCAACATTGAATGTCTTTCTCCACAACTCTCTGTCCTATTTTTTAAACAGAGACTCTAATTGAACCTGGACATCACTGATTGCCACCCTTGTTGCCACCCAAGCCCCTGGGATCCTCTTGTCTTTGTCTCACTACTACTCAGTTACAGGTCTAACTACTACTCCTGGCATTTTATGTGGTGCCATGGTTTGGAACTCACATCTTTATGCTTCTCAAGAAATAGCTTTTACACAATGACTCACATCTCTGATCTCCTATATTGCATTTAATAAATAGATAGATACATATGTTCATATATATGTATATATATATATATATATATATACATATTGGGTGTTACTTATTCATAAAAAGTAACTGACATATTTCATTGATTTGATAGACGGAAAACTAAATTTCCATTTCTGGTATTTCAAAATATTAAAACATTTTAGCTCCTGATTTGAGCCTCATATTTTAAATTTAAATTTAAATGAATTAAAAATAAAATTTAAAAATTAAGAACTAGAGCCTAGGTTACCACATTTTAAATGCTGAGATTCTATAGACAGCTTTCTTCTATGACATTGTGTAGCATTGTTATAGTTAGTGTATCATATAAAAAAAAGCTTATGGCAAGTTTCAGGAAAGAACATCCAATTTGTATTTCAGTAAATGTTTGACATGCCAAATATTCAGCTGAGTATCCATTAGATAAACTAAAGAATGAAGAACTTAATTTTAAGATATAAAAATGCATTATGAACTCCATAAGCAGGAGCATAGCTGGATCTGTTCTGTCAGAGCTAAGAAATGTGAAATACAGAGGATATACGCTTTCAGCTCTTCATTTTCCACATGGAGAGAACATGTTTCCCTTGCTTACTCCCTGCAGGGAAACATCTGTCTCTTCCCTCCATTCACATCATTTTGAAAGATGTTTATCCCGAAGCTCCCCAGGTTACTGATTATTTACTTACTCTCCTTCCACGCCAAGCTCAACCTTCCTTCTCCTCTCAATGGTACTGGTACTTGAGCCTGAAAATTAAATCTATCAGACTGACACTAGAGTTTCAGTCAGATTTTTTATTTTAGAGAAAGAAAAGGGAAGAAAATAGGAGATGTGAGTTTTATTCTTATTTTCTTTCACATAGCTCATGTTTTCTGAGTTTTTTTAGAACTCATCATCATGAATGACTCTAGAAATTACCACATGACCAACTGCTCTACTTTATAGCTGATACCACATATCATCTTCAGAAGTCCTTGAACCCATAGGCTCCAACCAAATGTTATGCGGGTAGCAGGCTAAGGGTGAACAACTCTCACAAATAGTGGTTCCTCTTTAGTCACAAACTGATTAGGAAGCTCATCTCAGAAGATCACATCTGGTTTGATTTGTCAGTATCTATCTTACAACAAAGATATTTTTTCATGCTTCCAAAAATCTGAATTTGTTTTGTTTAAACTGCATCTATCTGAAACTACAACATATATTTTCCATATTTTGTGTTCACCATGTGTTCACCAATGTGTTCACATTGGTACTAACGAAACATCTCTGTTAATCCCTAATTCCAATTTCAAATGTAAATAAAGAAACATTAAATTTTATTATGTTGGGTAACTATTCTGGATATAGTCAACTACAAGAGAATATTTTATTTACTTTTTAAAAGTACCCAGCAAAATGATTCAATATCGTGTAATGTTTTGAAAGACATAGTTATCACAGAAGGAAAATATAGGAAAAAGTGATGATATTTCAAATATTTTTCTCTGTAAAGTAAGTTATGCTTAAACTTCTCTGTTCATCACATTATACATTATGTATCCAAATTGGGAAGTGCTTATTTTCCCACTCACTTAAATAAATTAATACAGTGTTTATTTATGACATACTTTGCTACAGGGATTAAGTCATTTCCCTCTTCTACCATCACTAAGTTTTAGAATTTTTAGTAGATACTTCAGATGTCATACAACATGCTATTTTGTATTTATGCACATAAAATTCTATGTTGTGTATTTACTTCTTTATATTAACTTTAAAGGCAAATTTCTCATAGGGATATTCTATATAAGTTGTTTTGCCCATTCCCTTCACATTTGCTATTGAACTATCTGCTTGGAGAATTTATCTCCAAATTCACAAAAAAAAACTGTTCATCTTGGTGTCTATAATGACCTTTTTGTTGTTCATCTCAGAACGCAAATTATTTGACCTACACATGTCCTGTGTATACTCAATCCTACTTAATCATTTGCCTTTCTTTTACCAGTCATCTTTGTTTCTCTGACATCTAAATACTGCCATGCCCCAGAATTTAGTCCTTGGACATTTTCTGACTCTGTACTCAATGTGTAACCTCATCAATTCTCTTTACTTTAAATAGGCCGACAAGTCCCAAGTCTATACCTTCAGCCTCAGAACTCATCACTGAATTTAATACTTACATAACTGAATTTTGACATCTCTACTTGAATGTTTAACAGGCACAGTGAATTCATTAAAGTTAAAAAATGTTGCAGCAAAGTGAATATTGAAAGCTTTACAAGAAGTTTTCTTCATTCCTTTCATGTCCCTTTTCCCCATTGCTTCCATCATTTAAATACATATCAACTGATATGCTCAATTGCAAGTCTAAAACCATCACTCACCTTTATCTCATCCTCTTCTCATTTTTATCTTTTGTACTTTACACCTGATATGAACAATTCCTATCAATTCTATCATCAAAATATGCACAGAAGCGCACTATGTGGTACAGCTTTCCCTCCGTTATTCACATTCAAATCAACATGGGCTCAATGTAAAAAATACAGTATCCAAATGTGTCTGTGTGTATTAGACTATGACACTTAGACTTTACATAATATAACAAACATGGGAAGTATCATTTTTGGAGACAATTATATTTCTCTTTCTCTGTGCTTCATTACCATGTGCTTTTTAAAAATAAGCACAATCATTGTGTATTGAATTTATCAATTTTTGTTATCACGTATTTCATAAGAATTACTAACTGAACTACCATTTGCTGCATTCAAGCAGGGGTTCTAGGTTATACACATACATGGCCATTGGTTGGAGAAACAGTATCATAAAATACCGCTGTGCCCTGATACATTTGGTCCTTGCAGAGCTCCTGTCCTCTCCAGGTCATAATAACCCCCCTTCTTTCATATGATTCCCTGCACTCTGAAAAAGGGTTGGTTATATGTCTTAGTATTTGCTTTGATACACTGCTAGGTAGAGTCTTTCCGAGGCCCTCTGTGGTAGGCTCTTATCCTTGTACTTTGTTTTCTCCAACATCTAATGTCCATCCCATTTGTCTAAGTGAAGATTGATCATCTTACCCTGGGCCCTCTTTCTTGTTTTTCTTATTTAGGTGTATAGATTTCAATATGTTTATCCTATCTTATAGGTCTATATAAGTGAGTATATACCATGGGTTTCTTTCTGCTTTTGGGATACCTCACTCAGGATGATAGTTTCCAGGTTCCACCATTTGCCTGAAAATATAATGAGGAGCAGCCTTGCTAGGTCACAAAAGAAGACATTGCAGCCAGGAGCGGCCAGTCCTGAAGAGACCTGATAGAGTTAGGTGGAAGGGGAGGAGATCCTCCCCTATCAGTGGTCTTGGAAAGGGTCAGGGAGGAGATGAGGGAGGGATGGGGAGGATAGTAAGGGAATGTGGGAGGGGACTATGACTGGGATACAAAGTATATAACCTGTGATTAATATAAAATAACAATGTGAAAAAAAGAATGATGAGTTCTAGGGTCTTCCCCACTTTTTCTTCTAACCAGTTTAGTGTGTCTGGTTTTATGTGGAGATCTTTGATCCACTTTGACTTTAGCTTTGTGCAAGGTGATAAGCCTGAACAGAGCACCAACAGCACAGGCTCTAAGATCAACAATCAATAAATGGGACCTCATGAAACTGAAAAGCTTCTGTAAAGCAAAAGATACTGTCATCAAAACAAAATATCAGCCTACAGACTAGGAAAGGATCATTACCAATCCTACTTCTGACAGAGGGCTAATATCCAGTATATATAAAGAAATCAAGAAGTTAAAAAGCAAGAAACCAAGTAATCCGATTAGAAAATGGGGTATGGAGCTAAAAAGAGAACTGACTGTACAGGATTATAGAACAGCAGAAAAACACTTAAAGAAACGTTCAATGTCCTTAGCCATCAGGGAGATGCAAATCAAAATGACCCTGAGATTTCACCTTATACCCACCAGAATGGCTAAGATCAAAAACTCAAGTGACAATGCATGCCGGAGAGGTTGTGGAGAAACAGGAACCCTCCTCCATTACTGGTGGGAATGCAAACTTTTACAGCCACTCTGGAAATCAATTTGGTGCTTTCTTAGACAATTAGGAATAGTGATTCCTCAAGATCCAGCTATACCACTCTTAGGCATATATCCAAAAGATGTTCAATTACACAACAAGGACATTTGCTCAACTATGTTCATGGCTGCTTTATTCGTAATAGCCAGAACCTGGAAACAACCCAGATGTCCCTCAGTTGAGGAATGGATACAGAAATTATGGTACTTTTACACAATGGAATACTACTCAGCAATTAAAAAGGAGGAAATCATGAAATTCACAGGCAAATGATGGGACATGGAAATGATCATCCTAAGTGAGGTATCCCAAAAGCAGAAAGAAATATGTAGTATATACTCACTTATATAGACCTATAGTATGAGAAGATCATGCTGAAATCTATACACCTAGGGAAGATCTACAAGAAGGAGGACCCAGGTTGGTATGATCAATGCTCCTTTAGATGAACAAATGGGATGGACATTGAATGCAGGAGAAAACAAACAACAGGACAGAAACATACCAAAGAGGGCCTCTGAAAGAATCAATATAGCAATGTATCAACGCAGATATTAAGACTCACAACCAAGCCTTCGGCAGAGGGTGGGAAATAATAATAAAAATAGGGGAAGTTCGTAAGAATTGGGGAGAACAAGAGCTCCACAAAGACCAAACTGAGCAGGGCACAGGGGTCTTTTACTAGACAGTTTCTCCAACCAAGGATCATGTATGGATATGGCCTAGAACCCCCGCTCAGATGTGGCCCATAGTAGCTCAGTGTCCAACTGAAGACCCTAGTAAGGGGAACAGGACTACTTCAGTCATGAACTAGATGGCTGGCTCTTTGACCCTCCTCCATACATGCCAGGAGTAACAGCCTGGCTAGATCCAAGGGGAGGACATTGCAGCCAGCCCTGAGGAGAAAAGATGAAATGGGGTCAGATGGAAGGGGAGGAGATCCTCCCCTGTTGGTAGACTTGGAGGGTCCGGAATACATGAGATGAGGGAGGGATGGGGAGAGTGGGAGGGAATGAGGGAGGGGGCTATGCCTGGTATGCAAAGTACCTAACCTGTGATTGATATAAAAATAAATAATTTACATTTAAAAAAGAGAATGTTTTCTCCTCCACTCAATGTCCATCCCATTCGTTCATTCAAACAAGCACTGATCATACCAACCTGGGTCCTCCTTCCTGTATATCCTCTCTAGGTGTGTAGATTTCAGCTTGACCTTCCTATCCTATAAGTCTATATAAGTGAGTATATACCATATGTTTCTTTGTGCTTTTGGGATACCTCACTCAGGATGATCGTTTCCAGGTCCCACCATTTGCCTGTGAATTTCATGATTTCCTACTTTTTAATTGCTGAGTAGTATTCCATTGTGTAAAAGTACCACAATTTCGGATCCAAGATGGCTGTCATGAGAGAACACTGTGTCTGAGGAGTAGGAGAGCAGAAACAACGCAGTGACAAGGAGACTGAACTCTGGGACCTAAAACGCCAGCATTGTGAGTGCCAGGTGAGCGGAACTCCTAAGGTGAGAAAATCAAGTGGGAAAACCCTAGAGACACCCAGGTATTACCTGGAGAAATTTCCCGGTGACCAGCAGTGCACAGCTCTGATCTGAAAGAGCAGCTGCGCTGGGCGCCCACAGCCGCCATTATAGACTGGATCTCACAGTCTTGCGGGCAGTCTCAGGAGGAACCGGGTGCCATTTTCACTGAACTGCGCCCTACGAGCGCACACTGCACCCAAGTTCTGGCTGAACCCAAGGGTGTGCAGCGGGCGCGAACCTATCGCCAGAACCACCCAGACTGAGTGGATTGGGGGACCATTTTGACCAGTCCGCACACTGGCAAGCTGAACGCTTCCACCAGCAAAAACTCAGTCAGTGTGTAACTCCTCAGGCGGGTCTGGGAGGAACTGGAGTTCTACCTGAACCCACTGGTGTGCAGCAGGCGCTAACCGATCGCCTGAACCACCACAGACTGAGTGGATTGGGGGACTGTTTCAACCAGTCCGCACACTACGGGGGCGCTCGCCAAACTCAGTCAAAGTTCTGTCTCAACCCACGGCTGAGAGGATCCTGGGACCATCTTGACCAGACAGCACACTGAGGGCGAAGGCTGCAGGCATCCGCCAGCAAAAACCCCAGTTCAGGTGTCTGTCCCCGGGCCAGACAGAGAAGGCCTCTGGCACCATTTCAGACAGCCCTGCGTACAGTGGATGCACACCAACCCAAACCCACTGTGTGTGCCCCAAATATCATCTCAGACCGTGGTGCACAGCCCCTGGCACAGAAGGAGGTGCCAAATCTTCATTCCAGGGGAGAGCCCTTAGCAGCAAGCCCAAGGCGGAGTGCACAGCCACCAGCTGACATCTCAAAACTGGACACTCAGACTCTAGCACAGAGTGAGAAGACTCCAGACCAGAGGGGTGACCAGC
>CM053764.1:79766419-79784521 GCA_028658305.1 Pachyuromys duprasi
GGTTGGTGAGACTTGGGGAGAACAAGTGCTCCACAAAGACCAAACTGAGCAGGGCACAGGCGTCTTGTATGAGACGGTTTCTACAATCAAGGACCATGTGTGTATGTGGCCTGGAACCCCCACTCAGATGGGGCGCATGATAGCTCGGTGTTGGACTGAAATCCCTAGCGAGGGAAACAGGGACTCTTTCAGTCATGAACTTGATGGCTGACTCTTTGACCCTCCCCCATACAAGCCCTGGAGTGACAGACTGGGTAGATCCCAGGGGAGGACATTGCAGCCAGCCCTGAGGAGACAGGATGTGCTGGGGTTGGATGGAATGGGAGGAGGTCCTCCCCTGTTGGTGGACTTGGAGTGGGCAGGGAGGAGGGAGATGAGGGAGGGAGTGGGATGGTGGGGGTCTACGCCTGGGATGCAAAATACCTAACCTGTGATTGATATAAAAATAAATAAATAATTAAAAAAAGAAAAAAAAAGAATGATGAACTGTAGGGAAGCCAGACCAATGAATCCAGATTTCATACTTGATTAGTCTTAAGAATAGATCTAGGCAATTTGACATCTTAATTCCTTATTATTATTTGTAATATTTAATTAAGCAATTAGTTGAAACCAAATTCATATTTTGTCATATACCTACTCCAAACCTTCAGAGTAAGTTTACATATTTACTCAGTTTCAAGGAATAAAATCACCAAAAACAATTTAAAAGGTTAATAACTGAGCTTACCTCTGCCTCTGGGGCCTTTTGTCCTCAAGTTGCATGACTCCGTTCCTCTGAACTCCAGTTCTTTTTTATTATGATTAATTATTTTTATTTATTCACTTTACTTCCCTATATCTGCTCCTCCCTTCTCTGAACTTGGTCTGGCCTCCTAAGGCTTCTAGGTATGTTTATTTTATTACTAGCTTTAAATTGGGGATCAAGGCTTACCAAAAAAGCTGGTGTATGTGAGAATGCATTTGTCTGGGCAACAACTAGATCTTGGGGACCAGTATTTAGCATTTGAATACACAGCACCAGACCAACCCCCAAGGATACCACCTATATGTCTGAACCACAATAAGGACAATTATGAAACAATCAGGAAAACCATTGTGTAAGAATAACATTCACAGTGTCCAGTCCGTATTTATTTGGCAAATTATGAGACAGTATTCTAATATCTATTGTATTTTGCTGAGTTTAGAATTTAGTACCCAGTTTGCTTTCTATCATTGTTTGTAATTAACAATTTAAAAATTCTACTTAGACCCTTACTATTTTCTTAAATACTAATGAATTAAGCTTAATTGTGAGACTGAAACTATCTAGTCTTCATCCCATGAGAGACTTGAAAAGGAATAAATATTGCTTGAGTATGTACAAAGTGTAGAGCACACAGCTTCTGAAACATAGACGTGACAAAGGGAGCTTACGATCTGTATAGAGCCATTCAAGTATTGCAGCAACTCTCAGGGCATTATCTTCAGCTCTCGGGCCCTATATATGACAGGCTTTTTTTGTGAAGCAGGAAATATAAAGGACTGCCTACTTTATCTTTGCAAATTTTGGCAATTGAATTATTTTGAGTCCTGCCCATCTATAGTTTGGATAGTATACTGCATGCAGTTGAAATAAGGGTGTTTTTTTTTTTCTTTTTCATTTTTCCCGAGCGGCATTCTTCGATGCTCATCATCTTCCTCAAAGTTGAAAAGGGGTTTTGCAGAAGTTGGCATAATTCAATGTCAAAAAAATTCTTAAAATTAAAAAAATATTTAAATGCATATTCTATGGGTCTGTGAAGGTTTTGACAGCACTTTTTTATCTATAGTATATCTGAAAACGGAGATATTGCTTGTTTCCAGTTCTTTATTATCTGTTCAACTTTGGAAACATATTTCTGTAAAAAACTACACTAGAAACTAACATGACATGAGTTTGGTTGTCTGCATCACTTAATTATCTTAAACAGTTCGTAATAGGAGCTTTAAAGGGACTAGAATTTCACATTATATTTTTAAATGAGTTGTATATGCACTCATATCTTATAGAAGAATTGAAGCATACAAACATTATATGTATCAAAAATAACTTTAAGTGTTTTTCTACAGAGAGTTCTCAGTTTAGCTCTGTACCCCATTTTTTAATTGGATTACTTGATTTGTTGCTTTTTAACTTCTTGTGTTCTTTATATATACTAGATATTAGCCCTCTGTCAGATGTAGGGTTGGTTAAGATCCTTTCCCAGTATGTAGGCTGTCGTTTGTTTGATGACAGTGTCTTTTGCTTTACAGAAGCTTTTCAGTTTCATGAGGTCCCACTTATTGATTGTTGATCTTAGAGCCTGTGCTGTTGGTGTTCTGTTCAGGAAGTAGTCTCCTGTACCGATGAGTTCTAAGGTCTTCCCCACTTTTTCTTCTGATTTAATGTGTCTAGTGTTATGTTGAGGTCTTTAATCCACTTGAAATTTAGTTTTGTGCAGGGTGATAAATATGGATCTGTTTTCATTTTTCTGCATTTTGACATTCAGTTGGACCAGCATGATTGGTTGAAGATGCTGTCTTTTTTCCATTGAATGGTTTTTGCTTCTTTGTCAAAAATCAAGTTTCCATAGGTATGTGGGTATATTTCTGGGTCTTCTATTCAGTTACATTAATCCACTATTCTGCTTTTAAGAGAAACTCAACATCGTTAGCCATCAGGGAAATGAAAATCAAAACAACCCTGAGATTTCACCTTCCATCCATCAGAATGTCTAAGATCAAAAACTCAAGTGACAACACATGCTGGAGAGGTGGTGGAGAAAGTGGAACCATCCACCATTGCTGGTGGGAATGCAAACTTGTACAACCACTCTGGAAATCAATTTGGCGCTTTCTTAGACAATTAGGAATAGTGATTCCTCAAGATCCATCTATACCACTCTTAAGCATATATCCAAAAGATGCTCAAGTACACAACAAGGACATTTGCTCAACTATGTTTGCAGCAGCTTTATTTGTAATAGCCAGAACTTGGAAACAACCCAGATGTCCCTCAGTCGAGGAAAGGATACAGATATTCTGGTAGTTTTCCACAACGGAATACTACTCAGCAATTAAAAATAAGGAAATAATGAAAGTTGCAGGCAAATGGTGGGACCTAGAAATGATCTTCCTGAGTGAGGTATCCCAAAAGCAAAAAGAAACAAATGTAATATACTCACTTATATAGACCTATAAGATAGGTTAAACATACTGAAATCTATACACCTAAAGAAGATAAACAAGAAAGAGGACCCTGGGTAAGAAGATCAATCCTCACTTAGAAAGACAAATGGGATGGACATTGGATGTAGGAGAAAACAAGAAACAGGTCAGGAGCCCACCACATAGGGCCTCTGAAAGACTCTACTTTGCAATATATCAAAGTCTTGTATTAAGACTCACAACCAAACCTTCGGCAGAGTACAGGGAATCATATGAAAGAAGGGGGAGTTAGTAAGATTTGGAGAGGACAAGAGCTCCACAAAGACCAAATAGACCAGGGCACAGGGGTCTTTTATGTGAATGTTTCTCCAACCAAAGACCATGTATGGATATAACCTAGAACCCCTACTCTGATGTGGCAAATGGTAGCTCAGTATCCAGCTGGGTACCTTAGTAAGGGGAACAGGGTCTATTTCGGACATTAACTCAATGGTTGGCTCTTCAACCCTCCCTTCCCCTCTGAGGGAGTAGCAGCCTTGCTAGACCTGAGAAGAGGACATTGCAACCAGTCCTGAAGAGACCTGATAAGCTAGGTTCAGTTGGAAGGGAGGAGGTCCTCCTCTATCAGTGGACTTGGAAAGGGGCAGGGAGGAGATGAGGGAGGGATGGAGAGAGTGGGAGGGAATGAGGAAGGGGGCTATGGCTGGGATACAGAGTGCAGAACCTGTGATCAATATAAAAGATACATTAAAAATTAAGAAATAACTTTAAAATTGTTTTGTATAAATATACATTAATCCATGTCAATGTAAAATATTTGAGAATAACAATGGTTCTATAGTTGAAGAGCAGATTCAATAATCTGCCCTTTCATGCCTTTAGTTTGTATATTATTTTTATATATTGCCATTCCCCCTCTTTTTCTTTTCACCCCTTTCCCCCGACATAAGAAAGGATAGACAAAACCAAAGGAGGGAGATCCCTGAGTCTAACCACCTATAGCTTGTTTATTCCATAAACAAGACCATTCAATAACTTGTATCTATCCTGCTAAATGGCAATAAATATTCATAACCCATTAAACAATCAGAAAACCCCACCCACCCCACCATTAAGGAAAGAGGCATCATTTTGTAAAATTGATTTTTGTTGTTCAGGGGTAAATTTTTACTTTTTGGGGGGCCCAAGAAAATTGCAATAAAATGGTTGTCTGAAGAAAAGTTATGTAATATTTTCCAGTCTTTAAACGCTGAGAAAATGTAGGCTTAAATGAAAATTTGACTGGAACAGTGTGAGGCTGGACCACTTAGGATCAGCAGCCTTCTTTGATGCTGTTCTTAAAGGAAGCTTTGATAAAACAAAGGCAGTCTTAGGTCCTGTCTAGCAGAATGCTGGAATTAGTATGTCTCAGCAGGTTTCTCAGCATCCTCATGGGTGAGTTTCATCAAAGGCTGTCTCCACTCCACTGGTGTTTGGTCCGTTTGTTCTGTAAACAAACAAACTCTCACAAGTAATATATCATTCTGCAATTACATATGTATGCAATGTATTGCATTGCACAATCGATTAAAGATGATTTTCTGCTCTTTCTTTTTGAGCAGGTGAAATACATCTGTTTTTCTTTCTATGCTACTTAGACTGTATAAACAACCTGCAATATGAATCTCTCTCGGTGCCACATGAGAGGATGGCATGTACTAAACTGTCAGGACGATTCTGTAGCCAAACAAAAAACAAAAAACAAAAAACAAAACTTACTGGCTATGCAAAAATATTCTTTAATGTCTCAGCCATTCTTAGAATTGTTTCCATATAGACGGATCAGATTACTCTTTATCTGCCTTGTTGGTCTACCTGTAGTCTGGTCAAATATGTACCACATCCCCCATTTTACACACCGTTTGAAGCAATAGCCACTAAACTAATAACTGGCCTCTTCATACTGGCTCCCAGTTGTGCTTTGGGTTTCCAACGTAAATTAAGTTCTTCATGGTTTAGGTAAGAATATCTTTCATAGAGTAAAATGAACTCAGTTTTCCTTATCATAGTTCTAGAATGTATGTTTTATCCATATTTAAATATAAAGACATTTTAAAGAGTAACAATTAAAATAATCATATATGGAAGTTACCATGGCAGAATAATACCATCAGCATGTGGCAATATGGACAACTTCCAGATTCTTACTACTGTGAACTTAAAAAAAGACATCATGATACTAACGTTTTTCAAATGTCACTCTGCTTTGTCACTTTTTATTTAGTGACAATATAATTAAAGTAGCTGGACTAAGTAAACTTGTTTGATGTTTAGGAAAGTTTACAGCTAGAGTTTAAGAGATGGAATAGCATCCCTGTTTATAGTTTATCTTACAGCTAACAGATGTGCAATCATTCCAAATAGTATGTTTTTACTCCAAATAGTAGTAAATTTAGTCCTCACTCTTCTTTTATAAACACAACAAAATAAAGTTCTTTACTAGATTTACTTGCTTTTTCAAGAGCAATGTGCTATAGTTCCCGTGCGTCTGCCACTGGGGAACACTTCCAATTAATCACAGGCATGTAAATAGATGGACATGTGTATACGTGACATTCCTGAATGCAAATGGCATGTTGTTTGACACACAGTATCTAGTTTCTCACGGGGTTTAGAACAGCACAGAAATTTAATTTCAGGGTCTAGTGTAAAGTTTTATAATTACGTTTTATTCAATGTATATGAGACTAGACAGTCATTGATTCACTGCGGTAAGGTAAAGGAATTCACAACCCAACTTTTTATGATGCAGGTATCCATTTTCAGTTTTTTTTAATGGCATCAAAGTATGTAAAAATACAAGTCTTTTGAGAGGGAACCAAGTTCATTCTGGATTTTGTTGGGATGACATATTTCTGACATGTTGTTGATAATACACAGACTATGGATGCATTTCCCAAAAGTTTAAAGAAAAACAATGTGCAGTCAAGAGCTACAAAAATGCATTAACATCACATAAAATTTTTAAAGCCATTTTCTTGTGAATGGTGCCTTTTTACTATTTGTCCTTTGAAAACAGGCTGCTTTAAAAATATATGAACTATCAGAACACTGATCACTAAAAAGTCCTACTTGAAACCTTAAATTTTTAAGGAAGTAAATACTGCTTTAATTTATTTCCTAACTATTTGCATGGCATCATTGTACAATGTTATTTATTTTATTTATATTATATTATACTATATAATTATATTATATTATATATTATTTAAGTTGGCCTAGAATCCTTAGGGAAAATATAGGTTAGAGTGTTTGAGAGTTGACTGATAAAAGTAAAAGATTAGAAAAGAACATATTTCTTCTATTTGGGCTTTAAAATAGTACTATAAACAGGCTTTTAGTGAGGAATCTCATAACTACCCAATGGAGTTTGAAAGCATTTCATCCCAGGCTCAATAATTTTGAGGTCGGCTCATGAGAATGTAGGTTTTACATTAAAAATGAATAGAAGTTTTACTGCTACATGCACATAACGTCTTCCCATCCCCCCTCTACTGATGACATTCAGTAAAAACAACATTTGAGATCATTCTAAATAGTAGTCACATTTTTGAAAGATATTTCATTTTTCTAACACACCAAGAATCAGGAACACTTTCAGTACATCTCTACAATTCACAGCAAGCACCTGGATCCTTCACGGAGATGAACTTATTTTTGGTGGCTGATTGTGGGCATGATGAGAGTTTCATTACATTTTGGTGTGGCAATTATACTCACATATGTAGCATTGAGAAGTAATATCCACTTTGAAATTGGCATTTAAGCACTTTTGGAAGGTATTTTTTATGTTAAGAACTAAATGTCTCACTTTTCAAACATTTAAGAATTTTTAAGATGTCAAAGTTAATTATACATTTGGAGAAAAGTTTTGATTCATCAGCAGGAAAATAATTTAAAAATTAAATTTAAAATATATAGAAGACGGACTTTTCAAAGTTTAGGAGCATGGATGAGCATTGCATTTATTTTGTTCAGTATTCTACATAAGCTACTTCTCCAAAAAAAAAAGTTAAAAAATCTTTGGATGGGAATGTTATTTTATGCAACATTTATTGTATTTTAATGCTTTAAATATGAAACACTTAGTACTTCTATTATTCCATAATTCTATAATGTTTGCTCCAAAATAAATTTGTTGCAGGTTGAGTACATTATACATTTGGTGTACATGTGTTCTTTATAGTAGACCCATCTATAACATTGGCAAGACCATTGCTTTCTTAAAAATAAATAAAAATGTTGAAATTCTATGTACAATCCTTCAGACATAAATCTACACATCTATCTCTATAACCAGTTTTTACCTGAGAAATTTTCTGTACACATACACACACACACTCACACACACATGTATATATAGGTATAGCTTGAAACATTTGCTAATAATGACATTTATTTTAAATATATTCAGTGGCATAAACATATATATCTGTGCTTTTAAAAAAGCATTTTTACATTAATAAGGTTATTTTTCTATATTTTACATAAATAATCAAATTGTGGGTAAATGTCAGGCTTTGCAAGGTGTCATTCCTCTTCAAAGTTCTTCAGAGTTGGTCTCAAGGATAAAAACAAGTCTTTTCATAAATGTGGTACCAAATGGCAGAAGTGTGCTTACGGTCACTTCAGAAATCTTTGGAAATTTTATCTTAATTGTGAGCTCAAACCTATTCAGTTGTATATTATTAAATTCAAGTCATCAGCTCAACAAGTACTTTTTTAGCCAAACACTATAATATGGTAAAAATGCAACGACATTTCAATGATGTAAATAGCAATAGAAAAATAGTAAAAACATTCTGTAATCTTTATGCTTCTGTGAACACAGAAAGCTTTATTTCTTCATTAATTAATTAATTAATTGACTTTAAGTCTGGATCACAGCTTTCCCTCCCTACTCTCCTCCCAGTCCCTCCCTCTTACTTCCATACCCCATTCCCTTTTTCTTTCTCCTTAGAAAAGGGGAGGACCCCGATATATATCAAACTACCTTGGCATATGAACATGCAGTAGTTCTTCTGCCTTCTAATTTTGTAATATTGACGGTGGACATGGTAGCCCAGTTAGGAGTAAGAGATCCAAAGATGGGCAACATAGTCAGAGAATCCCCTGTTCCAGTTGTTAGTGGACCCATATGAAGAGCAAGCTGCACACCTGTTGAATATGGGTAGGGTTCTGAGGTTCATTCCATGCATGCTCTTTAGTTTGTGGTTCACTCTCTGTGACCTACTATGAGTGCAAGTTAAGTTATTCTGTAGGTTTTCTTGTGGTGTCCTTGACCTTTCTGGCTCCTTCAATCTTTGTCTACTCTTCCAGAATATTCCCCTAGCTCTGCCTAATGTCTGTTTGTGGGTCTCTGCATCTGTTTCCATTAGTTGCTGAGTGAAGCCTCTCAGAGGACAGTTATGATCCGCTCCTGTCCTGTGTGTCTTTCTGGGTCTGGGTTACCTCACTCAAGAAAATATTTTCTATTTCCATCCATTTATCTGCAAATTTATTGATGTCCTTGTATTTATTTGCTGAGTAGTATTCCATTGTGTAAATGTACCACATTTTCTGTATCCATTCCTCCATTGAGGGACATCTAGGTTGTTTTCAGATTCTGGCTATTACAAATAAAGCTGCTATGAACATAGTGGAGCAAATGTCCTTATTGAATGGTAAATAGTATTACATTGTGTCAATGTAAAACATTGTCTTTATCCATTATTTGGTTGAGAGACATCTAGGTTGTTTCCAGTTTCTGGCTATTACAAATAAAGTTGTTATAAACATACTTGAGCAAGTGTACTTGTTGTGTGATGGAGCATCCTTTTGGTGTATTACCAGGAGTGGTATACTGGGGTCTTGAGGTAGAACTATTCCCAATTTTCTGAGAAACCATCAAGTTTATTTCCATAGTGTTTGTACAAGTCTGTACTCCTACCAGCAATGGAAAAAGAAAACAATAAACAGGCTGAGAAAAAATTAAAGAAACAACACCCTTCAAAACAGACAATTATATTATAAAATATATTGATATAACTCTAACCAAGCAAGTGAAGTCCTATATGACAAGAAATTCACTCTGTCCAACAGTTGGCGATAAGTCTCAGCATCCGCTTTGATATTCTGCTGGGCAGAGCCTTTCAGAGGCCCTCTGTGACAGGCTCCTAACTTGTTTCCTGTTTTCTTCTTCCGATGTCCATCTGCTTTGCCTTTCTGGCTGGGAATAGAGCATTTTAGCCAGAGTCCTCCTTCTTGATTAGGTCCTTTAGGTGTGCAGATTTTAGTAGGTTTATCCTATATTATATGTATACATGAGTGAGTCTATACCATCTGTGTCTTTTTGCTTCTGAGATAGCTCTCTCAGGATGATCCTTCCCAGTTTCCACCATTTACCTGCAAATTTCATGATTTCCTTGTTTTTTATTGCTGAGTAGTATTCCATTGTGTAGATGTACCACAATTTCTGTATCCATTCCTCAGTTGAGAGGTATCTGGGTTGTTTCCAGCTATTGGCTATTACAAATAACGCTGCTAAAAACATGGTTGAGCTAACTATTCAACTACCTCAGTCACTTCCAGAACCATCAAAAGATGTTTATTTCCTCGGGTAACCTTTTTTGTGAATGAGAAGTTCCAAAGGGTACAAGTTCCTGCATAATGGCTGAATAAATGTTCTCCTACTGTCATGAATTTATGCAATGGAAGCATTTGTGTAGCAATCAATGACTTATATTGAGTACTTACTGCTCAAAAAATATTCAAACTTAATTAAGTTAAGACTTAATAACTTTCTAGGAATTTTCTTAATACGGAAATTAACTAAAAAGTGAAAATGAGCTTGAATAAGCATATGAATAAATTAGATAAATGTAATAACATTAATACTTGCAAGAGATACTTTTATAGAAAGGCACTGAAAAATCATTCAGAAGTAGATGGAAGGAAAGAAAGAGTAACAAAAAGAATGAGAGTCTGGGGATGTTAGCGGCTCTTTCTCAAAGCATAATTAAAGTGAACGTAGAAATAAGGTGAGGAGCACATGAGCTCACCACAATCTCCAACTAAGACTTTTCATTTAAAATGAGATCAAGACTAAGTTATAAATCTGTGAGTTATTTAAATTACAAAAACTGTATCTATCTTTAAAATGAACACAAAGTGCAAAAAACACTGCAACACTTTCTTCTTTGCCATTTATACAGTTACTTTGATTGTAACTAATATATATTGCCAGCACTTTTCTTATACAGTAACTTTTAAGGTTCACCACTGTACTGTGGCAGTAGTTCCAATAAGCTACACAGTCCATTTGAGTAGTTGATAAGTAATTTGTCTAAGAATAAAAAAACTAGTAAAAGTTAGAGGCAAGATTTATAGTAGAGAATACTATTCTCAAGCCAGAAACTTAAGCCAATGTTTCTACTATACTTTCAGATTAGCTGTTTATTAATGCATTTATTTATTCAGGAAGCTTGTCTCTAAATGTATACAGAGGGTACTAGAAAAAGAAAAAAGGTTACATTGTGAATAGCTCAGAGGTATTAGTCATTTATATAAGACAAAAGGACTACAAATGTCAATTAATAAGGAAAGACTGAAGATAAAAACTGTGAGGGAATTTGGAAGAGTGACTCAAGAGACAGAAAATTTGAATATGAAGATCTGTTACTATGGAAGAATGTTTGCAAAACACAGCATGTAACCAAAGTATCTACACAGAATTTCAGTTCAATATAAGCTTTAGTTATAAGTCTCCTAATCTTGCTGTAGGTCAATTTTAATGCAAATAATGTTAACAGTTTTCCCATACTTGCAGGTGGTAAATATTGAATCATCGCACATACTTACAAAGCCTGTATTCTGTTTCCTATGTTAAAGAAGGACACAATAGAGTTTTGAAAGTTTGGATGACATAGCTAGTAAATATAAAAGCAAGGATTTGTTCTCAGTTCTTCTTGCACTGAGTTTATTATTCTTTCAAGAGAACCACAGCTTCTCCAGCTTTTTCTCTGAAGTACTCCTTAAAGCAGAGGACGATGTATGTGTGTGTCCCTGGGAAGTCTGGGCAGAGAGCCTGCAGCAGCCCCGAGAACATGAAGGTCCTTTGAAATCTTCTGTTTTATATAAAACATGAAAATGAATGACTCCACTGTTTTTATATGCATGTGCAAGTAAAAAAAAAAAACCTTTTAAAAGTGCACACAATTCCGAAACTTTTTCACCTTTCATTAAATTTGATTCTTAAGGAAGTGACACTGTCTTGCTCTACTGACATTTAATGCCTTCTGACTGGCCACTGATATATGGTAGGCCATATAGCCTGTTGAAAAACTGCAGACTTAACCCATGATAGAAATTTATGAAGTAGATTATTTTTTAGTTTTTGAGACAGGGTCTCATGATTCCTAGGCTAGGCTCAAACTGGCCTTATACGCAAGGAAATAGAGGACCTTCTCATCCTTCTGTCACCTCCCAAGCACTGGGGTGAGAGGCGTTCAGCACTATGTCTGCTTTATGCAAGCTGAGAATCAAACCCAGGGCTTAAGCGTTTCCGGAAAACATTCTATACCATTGTATCTTAGATCCAAGTCTCTAAAATATATTCTTTAGGTAAGTTATAGAGCTTGCTAAAATACTATTTTCTTACATAAAGAAATTGTTTGATGTCAGTGCCTGTTATTGTTTTGGGTCTCATCAAATTCAGACGGAATGAAATTTCAATAACAAGTCATTGTAATGCTAAAAGTTTTTGATAATGAATTTCACCTATGACTGCTACGTTGGAGGTGAAGCCAGCTTTACATGAAGCATTGATCGTGTGGTGAGAGGGATAGGGGAAAGACAGAAACAAGAGTGGCAGAGGGACAGCTTGTCCGCAGTTAGGTTACAAGCAAGCAAAATAGAGTTCTGGCCTGGTGAACAATGTGCAACAAAATAAATGGTCTCCATTGAAATATGAAGCTTTATTTGAAAATAATGAGACAAATAATATAAATGGCAATATTTGTGGATTAGAGAGACAAGTTGGAAAAGAACGGTAATCTGGGTTGATCTAGAAGCAGGACTGAAGGGGTTGAGAGGTTAGGGACTGTATTATTTTACCAGTGACCAGTTCTCTTTCTCTCTCTATCTGTGTATGTGTACAATAAACATTTGATATGTGTGTGAGGAGTGCAGTATGTGTGCCTGTGGTATGGGTGAGTGAGAGTATTCACATGCATAGTTTTAAAACTTAGAAGAAAACCTTTGGTGTGCATATTCTCCTATGACCACTTTTAAGACACTCTCTAATTTGTGCCTGCATATTTCATGTTAGCTGGCCCATGAATTTTTGTGGATTCACCTCTCTCCACTTTTCACATCACTGTAGTTTCGCTAGGATTACAGACACACACACTACCATGCTTGTCTCTATGAAGATTCTAAGGACTGTAATTCAGACCCTCATATTTATGCAGCCATCACTTTATCTGTTGATCCATTGTTCCAATCTTAGTCAATGTTTTAATTAAACATGACTACATAACAGAATTTTAATATGGGGATCCATTGTTGAAATGATAATAAATTAAGTGTGTTTATGGTTTCCATGAAGAGAGAAAGCTTCATTTCTTGTCCTCACTGCCTTCTATAGGTGAGAAAAAGGGACACCTTTATATTCTATATTGTAAGATCATATTTATATTTAATATTGTAGAAAATATTGTAAACACACCATTGCAACAAACTCACCTTGTACACATTTCTAAATGTTTGTTATATCTGAGCTAATCACTGTTACCCAAATCATGTTTCAGGACAAATGTGGGATTCAGTGGGCTTGGTTAATGAGAAGCCCCATCTATACAGATAGGGAGAAGGAGTAGAGAATGGAGTTCAAAGTACAAGGGACTATCAGGAGAGAAGCATTAACAATGTGACTCTTAGATATAAGGCTGACCAGCTGAACAAATAGGAAAGACTGATTGATTTTGTTGATTGGAAAGATTGATTGATTGATTGATTTTTGTTCTTATTACCTAATATGGTGGATGAAGATGAGCTCTAAGAAAGATCTTTAGAACATTAATCCACTGCCTTCTCAGATCTCCATCTCTATGAGTACACTGCAAGGATCCAAGGTTTTTGGTACATGACAGGTGGTATGAGCATTAGTCTTCTGGGTACACAGTGGCCTAAGCATATTTTTTCAAAGTGATGACCTTTGTTATTTTCTATTAAAATTTTTATTATTGTTATTATTATTATTATTAATTACAATTTATTCACTTTGTATCACAGCTGTAGGCCACTACCTCTTCTCCTCCTGTTCTCACCCTCTTCTCCTCCTCCCCAGTCCATGTCCCTCTCCTAGTCCATTGACAGGGGTGGTCGTCCTCCCCTATCTGACCCTAACCTATCAGGTCTTATCAGGAATGTCTTGATCCTCTTTTTCTGTGGCCTAGTAGGGTCACTTCCCCCAGGGCAAAGGTAATCAAAGAGCATGCAACTGAGTTAATGCCAGAAACTGCCCCTGATCCTCTTGCTTGGGAACTCCTTTGGAGACTGAGCTGCCCATGTACTACATCTGACAAGGGGATCTAGTCCTCTCCATGCATGGCCCTAGGTCAATACATCAGACTCTGCAGGCCACACTGAGATCAGAATTTTTGGCTCTTTTGGTCTTCATATGGAGCTCCTGTCCCCTCCAGGTCTTTCTATCTTCTTTTTCTTCAATAAGATTTCCTGTACTCTGCCCAAAATTTGGCTATAAGTCTCAGCATCTGCTTCCATAAGCGGATGGAAGACTTTCAGAGCGGGTAGAGTCTTTCAGAGGCCCTCTGTAGTAGGCTTCCCTCATGTTCCCTGTCTTCCCCCTTTTCCAATGCCAATACTGTTTGTCCTTTGGAAAGAGGATTACACATCTTTCCTAGGGTCCTCCTTGTTTTTTAGCTTCTTTAGGACTATAGACTTTAGTATGTTTATCCTATATTATATGTCTAATATATACTTATAAGAGAGCATATACCATATGTGTCTTTCTGCTTCTAGTTTACCTCACTCAGGATGATCTTTTCTAGGTCTATCCATTTGCAAATTTTATGATTTCCATGCTTTTAATTTTTGAGTAGTATTCCATTGTGTAAATGTACCACAATTTCTGTATCCATTCTTCAGCTAAGGGACATCTAGATTGTTTCCAGATTCTGGCTAGTATGAATACAGTTACTGTGAACATAGTTAGGCAAATAATCCTTGTTGTATGGTTGAATATTTTGAATATATTCCCAGAAGTGGCATAGCTGGATCTTGGGGTAAAATTATTCCTAAATATCTGAGAAAACACCAGATTGATTTACAAGGTGTTTTGACAAGTTTACATTCCCCCCAGCAATGAATGAGTGTTGCCCCTTCTTTATAACCTCTCCAGAATGTGTTTTCACTTGAGGTCCTCATCTTAGCCATTCTGATGGGTGTAATGTGGAATCACAGGGTCATTTTGTTTTCCGTTTTTTAAAAAATTTATTTATTTTTATATCAATCACAGGTTAGGTACTTTGCATCCCAGGCGTAGCCCCCTCCCTCATTCCCTCCCACCCTCCCCATCCCTCCCTCATCTCTTCCCTGCCCCCTCCAAGTCCACCAACAGGGGAGGACCTCCTCCCATTCCATCCAACCCCAGTTCATCTTGTCTCCTCAGGGCTGGAGTTTTTTTTCATGACTAAGAAACTTGAGCATTTGAAACTTTGAGTGTTTTTCTGACATTTAACATTCCTCTTTTGAGAATTCTCTCTTTAGCTCTGTAACCCATTTTTAAGTTAAATATATTTATTTTCCTTTCCAGCACTCCTTATTTGGTTTTTGTACATACAGATCTTCATCTGGCACTGTGCTATTGCCTGGAGAGCTTCCTTTAGCATTTCTTATACTTGCTGGAAAAAAAATTTTTTTAACTAGATTATTTAATATTACTGTTACATTAAAGACAGTTATGGTTTCAACAACTTGCCATTCCAACTTTGTTAGTTGCTTTTATAACTTCATAGAGGGTTTTTCATTGTTTTATTTTCATTATTTTTAGTGTGCATGCATGTATGTGTGTTTGTGTGTGCGTGTGTACATATGTGTGGCTCATCATGGAGGCCAGAAGAGGGTGTTAGATCTCCTGAGCTAGAGTTATAGGTTGTGAGTAGCTTAATATGGATTCTTGGAACTGAATATTAGTTTTTGCAAGAGCAACAGGTACTGAGCCATCCCTGCTGCTCTGAGACTTCTGTTTCCTTGCTGCCGTTCATGCATCGTAAATTGTTTTTGTATCTATCAGACCACCATGTCCTAAAACTAGACCTTAAAAACAACAGAAATAACAAAAAGCATGCATACACATAGAAACTATACAACTCTCTACTCAATGACAGCTTGGTCAGGGAAGAAATAAAAAATAAATGAGAGAAAGAAATAAAAAATAAAATTCAATGAAAATGAGGGCACAACTTTCCCAAATTTATGGGACACAATGAAACCAGTACTAAGAGGAAAGTTTATAGCAATAAGTGCCTCCAGAAAGAAGTTTGAGACACTTCATACAAGCAACTTAGTGGCACACCTAAAAGTCCTAGGGGGGGAAAAAAAACTAAGCAGACACACCCAAGGGGAATAAGTGATTGGAAATAATCAAACTCAGAGCTGAAATCAATAAATTAGAAGCAAAGGAAATGATTCAAAGAATCAATGAGAGCAAGAACTGGTTCTTTGATAAAATCAGCAAAATAGAAAAAACATTAGCCAAATTAACTAAAAGGCAGAGAGAAACTATCCAAATAATCAAAATCAGAACAGAAATGGGAACATAACCACGGACACTGAGGACATGTCCCCCATTTTTAAATGTGATTACTGGGTTTGTTGGTGTTTAACTTCTTGAGTTCTTTACGTATTTTGGATAGTACAGGGTAGGTGAAGAACTTTTTCTGTCTTTAGGTTGCCAGTTTGTTCTCTTGACAGTGCCTCTGCTTTACAGAAGGGTTTTAGTTTCTGTAGGTGGCATTTATTGATTGTTGATCTTAGAGCCTATGCTGTTGTCTGTACTATTCAGGAATTCGTCTCCTATGTCAATGAGTTCAGGGCTCTTGCCCATTTTCTCTTCTAACACAATTAGGGTATCTGGTTTTATTTTAAGGTTCTTTGATCCACTTGGATTTTACTTTTGTGCAGGGTGATGAATATGCATGTATATGCATTTTTCTACATGTAGAAATTCAGTTAGACAAGCACCATTTGTTGAAGATGCTATCTTTCTTTCCATTGTATGGTTTTCCATTCTTTGTCAAAACCCAAGTATCCATAGTTGTATGGGTTTATTTCTGGATCTTCAATTTGATTCCAATGATTCACCAGTCTGTTTGTATGCCAGTACACTGCCGGTTTTATTGCTGTTGTTCTACAGTACAGCTTGAGACCAGGGATGGAGATATACCAAAAAGATCTTTTATTTACAAGGTTATTTTATCTCTTCTGAGTTATTTTTTATGTGAAATTGATTCAAGGGCTGCAAATAATTTTGTTTGTATTTTGATGGGAATTGCATTGAATCCATAGATTGCTTTTGGTGGGGTGGTCATTTTCACTATGTTAATCTTACAGATCCATGAGCATGAGAAATCTCTCAATCTTCTGATATCTTCTTCAATTATTTTATTCAGAGACTTAATTTTTTTCATACATGTATTTTACTTGCTTGGTTAGAGTCGCATCACTCTACTTTATGTTATTTGTGGCTAATTGTGAAAGGTGTTGTTTCCATAATTTTTTCACAGCCTGTTTATCTTTTGCATATAGGAGGGCCTCAGATCTTTTTGTTAATTTTGTATCCAGCCACTTTGCTGAATGTGTTTATCAATTTCAGGAGTTCCCTGGTAAAATTTTTTGGAGTCACATGTATGCTATCATATCATCTGCAAATAGTGATGTTTACTCCTTATATTCTGATTTGTTTCCCCTTGATCTCCTTTACTTGTCTAATTTTTCTAGCTGAGACTTCAAGTACTATGTTGAAGAGATAGGGAGAAAGTGGTCAGCTTTGCCTTGCCCCTGATTTTAGTGGGATTGATTTAAGTTTCCATCCATTTAGTTTGATGTTCTCTTTAGGAATGCTGTATACTATGCTATGTTGAAGTATGTGCCCTGTATTCCTGTTCTCTTCAAGACTTTAAAGATCAATGGGTGTTTGATTTTGTCAAATGCTTTTCCAGCATTGAATGAGATGACCATGTGTGTCTGTGTGTTTTCTTTCAGTTTGCTTATATGATGGATTACACCAATACTGTGGTAGGCTCTTATCCTGTTCCCTGTTTTCTCCCTCCTCCGACATCCATCTTTTTTGCCTTTCTAAATGGAGGTTGAGGATCTTAGCAAGAGTTCTCCTTCCTAATTAGCTTACTTAAGTGTACAGATTTTAGTAGGAAAAGATTCTGTAAAGTGAAGGACACTGTCCTCAGAACAAAACGACTGCCTACACATTGGGAATGAATCTTCATCAACCCTATATCTGACGGTAGACTAATATCCAGTCTATAGAAAGAACTCAAGAAGTTAAACAGCAACAAATCAAGTATTCCAATTTAAAAAAATGGGGTACAGAGCTAAACAAAGAATTCTCAATAGAGGAATATCGAATGGCAGAGAAACATTTAAAGAAATAATCAATATCCTTAGTCATCAGTGAAATGCAAATAAAAAAGACCCTGAGATTTCACCTTACACCCATCAAAATGGCTAAGATCAAAAACTCAAGTGACAACATATGCTGGAGAGGATGTGGAGAAAGGGGAAACCTCCTCCATTGCTGGTGAGAATGTAAACTTATACAACCACTTTGGAAATGAATCTGGCGTTTTCTCAGACAATTAGGAATAGCATTTC
>CM053764.1:79785021-79803838 GCA_028658305.1 Pachyuromys duprasi
TGGCCCCAGGATCCTCTCAGCTGTGGGTTGAGACAGCACTCGTGTTCTTCCCAGATCTGCAGGCAGACTCACACACTGACTGAATTTTTGCTGGCCTAAGCGTTTGGTCCGCGCCCCTGCAGTGTGCAGACTGGTCAGAATGGTCCCCCACTCCACTCAGTCTGTGGTGGTTTCCACGATTGGTTCGCGCCCGCCGCACACCCGTGGTTTGGTGCAGAACTCAGGATTCTCCCAGATCCGCCGGGGGACTCACACCCTGACTGAGTTCTTGCTGCTGGCGGACTCACACCCTGACTGAGTTTTTGCTGCTGGCGGACTCACACACTGACTGAGTTTTTGCTGGCAGAAGAGCTCAGCCCGCGCCCCTACAGTGTGTGGACTGGTCAAAATGGTCCCGCAATCCACTCAGTCTGTGGTGTTTCCCAGGATCTGTTCGCACCCGCTGCACACCCGTGGATTGGTGCAGGACTGGGGATCTTCCCAGATCAGCCGGTGGACCCACACACTGACTGAGTTTTTGCTGCCGGCGGACTCATGCACTGACTGAGATTTTGCTGGCGGGCGTTTGGTTTGCGCCCCGGCAATGTGCGGACTGGTCAAAATGGTCCCCGAATCCACTCAGTCTGGTGTGGTTCCGATGAACGGACCGAACCCACAGCACACCCGTGGGTCGAAGCAGAACCCGGGTGCAGTGTGCGCTAGTAGGGCGCAGTTCAGTGAAAGCGGCACTAGGCTCCTCCTGAGACTGCCAGCGAGACAGTCTATAATGGTGAGTGCGGGCGCCCAGCACAGCTGCTTGTCCAGATCAGAGCTGTGCGCCGCTGGTCACCGGGAAATTTCTCCAGGTAATAACTGGGTGTCTCTAGGGTTTTCCCACTTGATTTGCTCACCGTAGGAGTTCTGCTCACCTGGCACTCACAATGCTGGCGTTTTAGGTCCCAGAGTTCAGTCTCCTGGTCGCTGCGTTGTTTCTGCTCTCCTACTCCTCAGACACAGTGTTCTCTCGTGGCAGCCATCTTGGATCCCCTATATCTGAATCTAATTTTTTTCCTTTTTTTTTTTTTTTTGCTGTAGATAGTCTTTGCTACTCTTTGGGTTCCTCTTTTATCTAACCTTTTATCGCTGGCCACCTCTGGTTTCACCCCCTACCACTAGATAGGAGAAAAGGAAGTATAAAGGGGAGAGAGACAGAGATAAAGATTTGTATTCTAATTTCTCCTATTTTTCTTCTTTGAGCAGGACTGCTAACAAACTGCAACCAATCTCCCTGAATGACCAACAACCAACCTCTGACTCCACCAATTGCTTATTTTTATTTTATGTGTACTGGTGTTTTCTCTGCTTCTATGACTGTTGGGAGTGACAGATCTTGGAGTTACAGACAGTTTTGAGCTGCCATGTGTGTGCTAGAAATTTATCCAGGGACCTCTGGGACAGCGGGCAGTGCTGCCAAATGCTGATTCATCTCTTTGGCCAAGAGTTTGTTTTAAGGTTCAGTCTGCTGGTGAGTCAGCAAAGCTCCAGTGGATGGCCACATACCCAGAAGCATAGGTGGCACAAATTTTTGGTTGTTGTACAAGCAAAAAATGAGGAAATAACGTTGAATGGTATGGAATATTATCGACTTAGTGTCAGCGGAGTGGTGGTTATTTTCAAAATACAACACATGGAATACTCAGAGATCTAACTAAAATATTAGAAAAAAAAGAATTATTCAGATGTATGATAATATAATGAAACCCATTGTCATGTCTACATAATAACTTACAATAGCTAGTGAGTGCTCAACCATTCTTTTTAAGAGAGATAAAAGACTGCAAATGAGCAAAAAAAATGCATTAAAGTTGTCTCTTAAATATTGTTCCTAATAGACTTATACACAAGGTTGTTTGGTCAGTTAAGAATCTCTTGAGCTCGCTGCCATGCTTTCCTGCTGTGATGATGTGAACTAAAACTCTGAAACTGTAAGCCAGCTCCCAGTTAAATCCTCTCCTTTATAAGGGGGAGGGATCAGAATCTAGGTGCTCTCAGAGAGGTTGGTGTTCTAAAGCCCCAGGAGGTACAAAGAAATAATTGTGTACCAGGTATTTTCAGATGGTGCTTGGTTATAAACCATTAATTTCAGGATCAGCCAGAGAGAACTCTGAGTCTGCAATCCTAAATGATGATTGTTGTGGCCGGGATTGTGTTAGTGTCCATCAATGCCCCTCTGTGATTTTTCATTTCTAAAGGCTACATTAATGAAGTAGTGAAACACCAAATGCTTAACACATAGTAGGCTCTTCAATAAATGATATCTTTTAATTCTTCTACCAGTTGACAATCAGTTTTGGGGCATGTGGTCAAGGAATAGTTTATTTAATTTACTGAACTGGGGTCGGATGGAAGGAGAGGAGATCCTCCCCCATCGGTGGACTCTGAGGGGGCTGGAAGGAGATGAGGGAGGGATGAGGAGAGTGGGAGGGAATGAGAGAGGGTCTACGCCTGGGATGCAAAGTACCTAACCTGTGATTGATATAAAGATAAATAAATTACATTAAAAAAAGAAAGTAGAAGGAAGATAAAGTAGAAATGAAAGAAGTTTCTAACAGACAATAACATCAGACTCCATAATAAAGTAGTGAGGCATCGGAAGTTTTTATTCTCAGAAGCCAAAGTTTAACCTTCCAAAAAAAAAAAAAACCCTTCTACTTTCAAAATAGTCTTAAATGATTTTAGTGTGATGAATATAATTTATTCTATACAAATAAATACATACTTCTGCATGTTTTATTAGTCATTAAAATATTTTTTATATTTTAAAAAATATTTCAACTATTCCTATGTGCAGGTTTGTTCCTCTCCCTCACTTTTTCTCTTTCTATGTGCTGTGTTTATGCATGCACATGTGTGTGTGTGTGTGTGTGTGTGTGTACATATGGATTCCATGTAAACCAAAAAAGGTAATTCATTCTTTGAGGCTGAAATTAAGGCAGTTGTGAACTTTCATGTAGTTGCTAGTCCTCTGGAAAAGCAGCAGGCATTTTTAATATTTGCTTTTTTCAGTCACTTCACTCAAAGCTATTGAATAGATGAGGAAATTCAACTAAGATGTTTTTATCTTTGCTTAGTAACATGAAATGTACAGGTTTACAATTTCCTTGCTGATGCCAAGAACCAATTCAGATACATTGAATTCAAAGCTAGAGAAATAAACTATTTCAAAGGAAATCAGAAGGACTAGGAGAGTCTTTTATTTTAGAGAACAAACTTATCTCAAATCAGAATCATGAAAGCCAAAATTACATTTAAAATTTTACATTCAACACATTGTGAATTCTCATGACTCCCAAGAAAGCTCAGATTTTTTGACCTATCTGATGTGTGTGATCAAATAAAACACCTGTTCACAAAGCCTCACTAGCACCTTTCCTAGTAAGAATTATTTATGAGTTTTTTGTGGATCTTTATTAGAATTTAATTAAAGTGGACACTTATTCCTAAATTATATGATAGTATTAAAATCTTGTTAAAGTACAGACCATTAGCCATGACACTTTTACTGTTATGGGAGTTTGTATACTTTAGTCTCCATATAATGTTACTAAATAATATATGATTCTATGTTATAATACATATTTTCAAGTGGAAGATAGGTCAGCTATAACAGGTAATATTGGTAATATTTCTTGGAAAATTGCAATGAAGTATCCTGTTCTGTGATATTTAGTGTACTAAAGTCTATACTGTTATATTTCTAACTTTACTAAATTATTGAATTTACTCTGTTTTACATTATGAATTATGTTACATCTTGCCATTGCATATATATTAAAATAGTAGGATTTTAAATTGGTGTGCATAAGTTTTGCTTGACAAAGAAAACAGAAAGTATGTAAACTATAATGAATTTGGCATTTATTTTATACAGTGTAGTTTGCATGGCCTTTGAAATAACTAAATAAGAAGTATGCTGTGGACCTATTTGATGCATTTAGGAGCCATTTCTTTAGATAAATGTATTAATTTTAAGGCTATTAGATTACTATTAAAATGATTACTTGGTCAGACTAAAAGTTAATTTTTCTCTCAGAGTCTTTTAAAGCCAGGAGTCTCTGAATTCGTTGAGTTAAGTAAGCTAAAAGACTCTATTCTGGAAAGCCAATCATGGTGAGTTTAAGGAAAGGACAATTTAGAAAGTGAAAATAAAATTATAAGAGCTTTGCATAGTGTCACTTTTCTTCCAACTCAGGATGAATTCGGTCTTATTCTCAAATAAGTGCATGGTACCCAATGGTGAAAATTCTCCAGCTCTGCAATGCTCTAGTATGTGTAAGAAGATCAGAAAGCTTTCCAGTCTTGACAGACAACCTGAATTAGGGAAAAACATAAGATATGAGAAGTAATGCTTATTTGGGGAGCAGTCTGGAAAGTAGTTTAATTGGTCTAAGTGGTATAAAACTGTGAGAAAGTGGTAAGACCGAGAAACAAATGATGTTCCTGTTGGGGAAGGATGTTCTGATATTTTGATTTTTTTTCCTTAATTATTGTGGTTTCCTTAATTATTGTAATAAAATCTGGAAATTACAATTAATATTACTGTCCATATATCCATACCCATTAGCTTACAGTTAATATATTTGGCAACACATATAGTCTTACTAAGAAAATTCGACACTAATCTCTTTTTTTGTGACAATTTCTTCCTTACCATACTGAATTAAATAATCATGTGTAGTATAGGAAGGGGGAACACTACCCATGGAGATGATTTGTATTTATGAAAATATAATTCTATGAGGCTTCAATTATGTTAGATTATATCCTCCAAAGGTAAAAGTTATTCTAAAATACCATAAAATTAGGTGCTGCTGCAAAAACATTACTCAAGAACTTTAAAATTATTGAGGTAATTGTGTAATCACACACAATCATAAGAAATAGTATATATATATATTAACAAAGAATTTCCCAAACAGGGAGGTTGATGCTTCTATTATATTACACTGTCAAATATGCATGTGTATTATTAACTATGAACTGAAATTTGGAGGAGCAGAAGTGATCAGGGCAAATTTTGCCACTTCCCAACTGGGACATTTATCTCTATAAGCTCCTCATAGCCTGTCCTGTTCACTTATCTCCCTCATACACCTGCACAATAACACAGGGTGCTTTGTTAGTGAATGAAAAGAATTTGAAAACTAAGCCTAAAGTATTGCATCTTGAAGAAGGCATTGGCCTGCTTTTCTAGGAAGAAGTTTGGAAGATTAAAAGTAGGGAGGTTTGGGTTTTAGAGTAAGTGATGATGAACAAGACTGAGGAGCTCAGAAGTGAAAGCAAGAACCCCCCCCTCTTTATTCCTCCAGATACTGAACTTGTAAAATCAAATATTAGCTTCCGTCACTGTAGACTATGATGATCCTTTATCAATTTGTCACATGAGTATCATTAAATAAGAGCATATGTCATAGAGCAATTGTACCACAAATAGGTACATGAGAGAATTTGATTTTAATCTTTAACTTATACACTGAAATCGAACTCTAGACTTGTCTTTTAGTTCTGATTGTTTTATAGCTCAGCCTGGCTTAGAGCTTACTATGTGGTGGAGGCTGACTTTGAACTCCTGCCTCTCTCTCCCAAATAATGAACTCTCAAGGTGTATCACTAGTATTGTCTTTGGCTCAAGAGACTTAATTGGGGTTACTGGAATCTCCAAATTTTAAACACACTTTGCAAGTATGTACTCAGATCTTTTTTGAAAATAGTTTTAAGTTCCCTTCCATAATTTTCTACTGATTCTGTATAAATATTTCATAAAGTCTCCCTTGATTTTTTCCATATGAGCCAAACAGATTTATACTTGCCAAGTGACAAAGTGACATACCTAAGCTTCGTAAATGGCATCTCCCTTATCATCAATAAAAATGATGCGCATCTTATTGTAGTGATATTCAGCAAACAATTCCCAGAAATCACCGTTATTACAGGGAATAAAACAGATGTATAACTCCCTCTTTAAGATGTCAGATTTACACAAAGAGGCAACGATGTACTGCAGAGAACAGTCAGAAAGCATTATGTTTGGTGATGCTTTTCTCATACATACAGTGTCTATTATAAATATTTGTTTAAATCCTTCCTGTAATTGACTCATCAAAATATGAGAGAATCTTAGCATAGATACAGAATTTCCAAAATGCCAAATAGCACTGGAAAATTTAACAGTGACTTGAAATAATAAGAAAGCCAGAAGACTTTCTTGTATCTATTTTTAAAATGTATTCCACAATCTAAAATTACTCATAGAGATATTTTAAATGGCAAAACAAAACAAACACAATATTCCTTTATATTAAAATTAAATACATTATGAATTTTATTCTTTTCTTTTGTTCCCTTTTATTTTGTTTCAACTATTTGAAAATTTCATTTGTACATATAATGTATTTGAATCAGACCCACACTCCTTTCTTTCTGTCCAATGTCTTCCCTATATACCATATTCCTTTCATATTTCAGCTTCATACGCTCTTTGTTTTAAACCTATTAAGTTCAATAAGCACTGCCAGCATATGAACAGTGTAGGACTATCTATGGGAGTACTGGTAAATCCTCAGCAGCAGAAGCCTCGAGGAAAAATGACTCTCCCTCATTCAAAAGTCATCAGTAGCAAGTGTCTTCTCAGCAGAAGTCAGACTTCATAAGTAAACGTAGTCACAACTGCTATGGATTCACAGTGGCATTGATGTTTTCCTGTACTTCTTGTGTGAAAGTAATAATACACAAATTACCATGAACTTCAGCAGTCCCATTCCTTTGAGGTCTGTGCTACTATTTTTTCCAATCTGACCATTTTTGATCACTATTAATTTTATAGATGTTAATGTTCAGTATGATCAGATGCTAAATAGATATTAGTCATAATTCAAGACATATGGCCTCAATTCTTTAATATTCTCTCAAAGCAAAGAAGCAATGGTGATGTATGAAATTATGTCCAGTTCCAATATTTTTTTCTGTATTCCTAGGACACATGAACTCACAAGCACAGATAACAGGCAAACACAGATTTATATTTCTGGTGGGAATGTAAACTTGTATAACCACTTTGGAAATCAATCTGGTGCTTTCTCAGAAAAGTAGGAATAATACTACCTCAAAATCTAGCTATACCACTCCTAGGCATATATCCAAAGGATGCTCAAGTATACAACAAGGATATTTGCTCAACTATATTTGTTGCAGCTTTATTTGTAATAGCCAGAATCTGGAAACAAGCTAGATGTCCCTCAACTGAGGAATGGATACAGAAATTGTGGTACATTTTTGCACAATGGTATAGTACTCAGCAATTAAAAACAAGGAAATCATGAAATTTGCAGGTAACTGGTGGAATCTAGAAAAGATTATCCTGACTGAGGTATCCCAGAAGCAGAAAGACACACAGGGTATATACTCACTTATAAATGGATACTAGATATGTAATATAGGATAAACATACTAAAATATTTAAATCTTTACAGTTTCATAGTTTTAGGGAAGATGGTTAATCCTCATTCAGAAGGGCAAACAAGAGACATCTGAAGTGGGAGAAGACAGGGAAAAGAATAGGAGGCTACCACAGAAGTCTTCTGAAAGATTCTACTTATCAAAGTATCTAAGCAAAGGCTGAGACATATATCCAAACTTTGGACAGAGTGCAGGGAATCTTATGAAAGTAGGGGGAGATAGAAAGGCCTGAAGGGGACAGAAGCCCCATAAGGAGATCAATATATCCAAAAAACCTGGGTCCAAGGCCCAGATCAAGGGAAGCCTGGATAGACAGATACTCTAACCGAAGACCATGCATAGAGAGCACCTACACTGCCTGCTCAGATGAAGTCTATAAGCCTCTCAGTGTTCAAGCACATCGCCTAGTAAGGGGAGCATGGTTGTCTCTGACATGAACTCAGTGGCTTCCTGTTTGATCAGCAACCCAGCAACTCATGGGGTGTGGGGTGGGAATGCAGCCTTACCAGGCCATAGAGGAAGACGATGCAGATGCAGCCAATCCTGATGAGGTCTGATAGGCTGGGGTCAAATAGAAGGGGGGGAGGACTTTCCCTATTAGTGGACTAGGGGAAGAGCATAGGGGGAGAAGAGGAAGGGAAGGTGGAATAGGGAAGAGACAAATGAGGGGGCTACATCTTCAATACAAAATGTAAATAATAAATAAATATAAGTTTTAAAAATAATAAAAACATAGAGTAAATCCTTTAAAAAGAAAATAATTATGCTGCTGGTACATAAACACACAACAAATGGAAAAAGAAACACATGAAAGGAAGAATTCCAAGTATTGAAGGGAATTCATTTCACTGAGCATTATCAAGTCTCTGAGCATTTTATCTACAGACTACTATTCAAAGTGTATTCTAAAGTAACTTAATATGTATAATTTTTACAAAATATTTACTGTTTTATAAATGAAGAAACTGCAGTTGTAGAGCTAAGTGACTTTCTGAGATTATGTATACCGGCAAATTACAGATGCAAACACTGGCTCCTCATCCAAGACTCACCTTCACTATGCTCAGAACTGTATTCATTTATACAGTCCAGTATTTTCTGGACTCCCTTGTTTTATCATCATAAGCATTGTTTCGTTTGTGCATTATAGTTCCTTACCTATGAGGAGGTGGCTAGGACAAAAATTAAAAACAGTAACTGGGTCGAGCCTCAGATCACATCACGAATGGAAACTAGCCTGGGGAAATTGCAAGTGCACCTAAGAGAGTTCCATAACACATTTTTTCCAACTCGATAAACATTCAATATAATTCATCATGCCGATCTCTTGATTAGTAAAATAGATGCCAATGCTTATTGTTGTGAGTTGAATGCGTTTGACACAATGGAAAATAAACATTGAGTCTCATCAAATTATTCTTAACAAATATTGAACAGAATGTCGAGTCACATTACACCTTCAAATATGCCCATTGCTTCTATGGGTACTCATGTAATTAAATGTAGACTGTAGAATGAGTTTTCACAATGCCTAGAGGTCGTAGTGTGCATTATGTTTTCCTAAGGTACAATGTTAATGGTTTTGTTCCTAGGATAGTTCTACTGGGAATGGGCGTGGTAAAGAGATGATTGTTAAAGGATTATACACCCACAACGTGATTTTGTTCTTCCTGATTATTGTCTCACAAGGACAGTTAGCTTATTTCTCTGCATTTATTCCTAAAGCGAGAGGCCCAGATTCAAAGAAAAACATGACTTTGGGCTAGGGAAATAAACCGAATATAAATTGGTTAGACAATCCTTTTAGGCATTTCATTATAATCTAAGATGCTAAAATAATAGATGTTAATGACATTTTATGTAGTTTATTTTCAATAAAAGTTTATTTAAATAAAATGGAAATGGAGATGGAAAACCTAGGGAAGAGAACAGGAACTGAAGACACAGTCATCACAAACAGAATATAAGAGATGAAAGAGAAAATCTCAGGCATGTAAGGTACAAGTGAAGATATTGATATATTGGTTAATGACTTAATATTTTGCTACCTTAATATGCAGTAATGATAGAAATAATCTATGAATTTTCTTATACCAATAAGAACTTTAGTTCTAAGAGACAATATGATGTAATTTTGCATGTGCCCAATGGCCATTTAAAAAGAAAAACAATTCTGAATACAGTGAAACTTCAATTCATTGTCATTTTCATATTATTTATGCTATAACTGTAAACCTAAATTACTGACATTGAGAAGTGCAGAGTGTGGCCTCTGTCAGTGCCCACACCTGCACACGCATCTCCTTACTCAAAAGTGAGATGAGGACTCCACAGACAAGGCAGCCTTGTGCCCAGAAAGGTCATACAGGCAGCCAGAAGAATCTCCATTTCACCTCACTAGGGTCTCGAATGCCTTCGTCACACACACACACACACACACACACACACACACACACACACACACACACACACTACCCCAAAGATGGTTGTGGTGCCCTCTCTCACTGCTTCTGCTAGTTCGAGAGAATTCCTTGGGCTTTGTTCTGGTCTTGAGCATGAAACCAAGAGGATTCCAAGCCATGTGGAAATTGTCCTCCTTTCTGAAGAGCAGAATGTAGTCCTGCAACATCAGAAGCACAATCGGTTACTAAGTCTTTAGAAGCCCTGTCTACTCACATCAGTGAAATGGTGGGTTCTAGGAATTAAGCGTGACGTTTTGTAACACAGAGCCTGTTAGATTCTGGGAAACTGTATTTTGGTTTCCTTAACATTTTTAACTATGTAGGGCTTCTTTCCTGTCCCCCCCCCAATACCCCAAATCCCATTGTCCATTTCAATGAAAAAAAGGTGGACACTCGATGAGCTGTTTCCTGGCCCCACTGGACTGTATGGTGTCCTCACTTTCCCATCCATACAGGTGGCTCCAGTGGGCTTTTTTTTTCTTTCATGAAACAATTTAAATATAAAATACTTATTTTTTCAGAATTTAATAGGTCTCATGAAATCTGTTGGCAACTGCTTTCCTTGTTCCCCATCTAAATTCCTTGTGTGTTGGATTATTTTTGCCTTTTATCCAGAGGACTAAAGATTAGCACAGACATTCTGATGTTAAGTAAAACAGTATGTCTCAGTAAGTGGTGTAGTGGTCTTGGTTTTCTTTGTTAGTAAGTTGTAAAAGTATGTATGAAGATAGTCTTGAATGTACAGTTTTGAATCCTGCTTCAGTCTTGTGGCCATGTCTGTTTGATGACAAATGTTTGTCAGGGAATAAGTGTTTATTGTCATTAGCGCTCAGTGCCCTCCCCCTTCATTGTTGAGCTCCAAACCTTCCTTTCTTTTTTTAAGTTAGAGGTAAGGAGTTCATATCAGCAGCAATCATCAACCAACCAATGGGATCTACTCAATGGTGACTGGATTTGGCCTGATCACACCACAGTGTGGCCACTTGGGTTCTTTTAGAGATTGCCTCAGTTTCTACCATTCCCCCAGCGATTGCCTCTTGCCTGATCCAGAGGGATCTGGAGACTCCTGGTTGGATGTCACTGGGTCATTCTGAAGTGGGGGTGAGAGCCCAGGGGCTGCTACTGATGTGGAAAGTCCTTTTCTCTGGTAGGTCCAGCCTTAATGTCTGACATCCCAGGAAGAGCAGACCCTGCACAAGTGGATATAAGAGTTACTACTGTGAGGAGTAAATAACGAGAACAGTTTTACCAAAGAGAATGAGATAACACATCTTGTCTGCCTGTTACATTGATTTGAGTGCACCCTTAGAAAACAGTGTAACACAAACCCAGGACATTTTTGGAAATTGTATGCTCTCTAGCAACTTTGTGTGAATTTTTATACAAGCACTGTTTTATTAATTATATAAAATATAAAAATAGAAAAAAAGAAATCATTAAATCTAAAAAGTTCCTGACTCAAAGCACTCAATGAACCCGCAATTCTATCAGAAAGAACAAATCTAAAAATAATAGGCATTGAAGAAGAAGACTCCTAGTTCTAAAGTCCAGAAAATATTTTCAACAAAAGCATTGAAGAAATCACCCCCAACCTAAAGAAGGAAAGTACAGTTTGAAGGACTTCCCTTAACTCAGACCCATTGCAAAGAACAAGACTGTTAGCTACATTTTTCATTGATATGTTATTAAATGGGCCTTGGTACACCTGTAAAATCAAACTTGTACTATCAAAGTAAGATAAATAACAAGAGAGAATTCTGCAGGGATCAACTGCAGAGATGTTTTAAAACATTTCTTTTGGTGTATAAGTTATAACTTATGGCTGTCTCCAGAAACTATAGTTCTAAACTTAGAATCAGATGAAATGATACTTACTCTCTTAGAAAATTTTTTGGGGGGATTTTTAGGTAAGAAGATATTCTACATGTATATTTTAAACCAACAAAACTAATATTTACTTAGAGACAATTAGCTGTGAATGAGATAAAAGTGCTTAGGTTTCTCATGCATGTTGATTCAGATAACATTACATATTTCTAAGAAAATAGGTCATTTAAAATGTTAATAAAATGGAAATCTCAAATTGAAAAGAGTTAAAAACACTAAGAAAACTTTAAATCTGAGCAAGGGTAAACACAAATCTTATACTATTTAAAAATCACTTGAACTATTGTATACATATAGATAGAATCTGAGAAATCTTATCTGGAATATTAAAAAAGATAGAGTTTTATAATGTCAAAAATGAGGATTTTATTTACAACCAGGAATAAGGCTATACAGAATTTGGGAATAAATCCTGGTATGTCTTCACAGATAACTGAGAAACACTTGGAATTGGTTATTTGTGACAACAAATAAATAAATAAATGGTTGACTTTAATATTAGTTGAAAGTGTACCTATTTTAAAAAGAAAAAAATTAACAATAACTTTTGAGGGGAACAAATATTTTAATTTTCAGAAGTGAGAGATATCTAGAAATCAAAGCTAAATGCACTCCTAGTAATGAACACTGTTTTATTTTTTTAATTAATTTATTTATTCACTTTATATCCCCGATCTCAATCTTCCCTCTTCTCCTCCTAGCTAAACACTGTTTGTTTTTTTTTAAATACTTCTTTTCTTTGTAAAATGATGTTATTTGTAAAACAAAAAAGTTTTTAAATGACCTCTTGGAATTTCAAATTACATTTAGTAAAGGAAATTCATAAAAGGTTTTTGTTTGTTTGTTTGTTTTGTATTGTTTGTTTCTTTGTGAACAGGGCATTTGTTGTAGTGGTAGTGACTAAACCAAAAGGAGTTAAGTATAATGGGAAGAAAAGAAAGAGAAACAAAAATTGTTACAATGTTTGAAAACTAAGATAACTAGGAAAAAACTGTGGACTGCAAATGGATAGCCAGATCAATGATGAGCAAGATCTACCTCTCAGCCCTGTAAATACATTACATGCCAGAGAACTTTGCAGATGTGATTTTCTTTACAAAGGAAGATAATTCTAGCTTATCTCATTGGCCGTAATATAATCAAGATTCTTTTTCCTTTAGATTTATTAAGCTGCAATTAAGACCAAAATGAAAAAAAAAGAAAACCTAAATATTTAACATGTAAAATTTGTTGAGTTTGAGAATATAAAACTCCCTTTAAAATACTTCCAAATTAAAGATATAGAAGTATCCAATGTCTATTTAAAAGGTGCTTATTTTTGTACTTGCTGTATATGTTTGTCTATCAGGTTTTTATCATCTCTGTATATCACTACCAACTTCTCAATTTCTATCTATTCTTCTGTGTGACAAGTTTTCATTCTATAGCCAACCCTAGCCTCAAACTTGTAATTTTCCTTCCTTAGTGTCTTGATTTACAAGCTTAGTTTCTGGAATTTGAGAAAGCAAAGCCACAAGTTTCCCCTAGGACTCTAAGTAGTAACCAAGCCAATAACACTTGATTTTAGCTCAATGAATGCTATTTCCTTTTCTGGCATCCATACATGTAATAAAATAAATCTGCTTGATTGTAAGCATCATTATATACAAACATGGTTTCTGTAGTGAACAGGAACATATGTAGAACATTTGATATATTTTCTGAGGAAGACTTGACTCTAAGAAGTCTGTTGAGTTTCTTCAAAACCTAAGTCTAGACTGTGCAGGTAATGACCATAAAGGACAATATAGCAATGTGAGATCACTCTAACACGTGTGCATGTAAAGTCTGAATAATTATAAAGTAATGTATGGTATGAAAACACACAGATCTATACTTATGTTAGTAAATATGTATGAATTTATAAATATAACACAGAATACTATGACATTAAAGCTTATATATAGGCTGGGCACACACACACACACACACAGAGACACTGTTTTGTCACACTATAATCTGTGGAGACATGGAATAGCATCTAGTAATTCTGTATAGGGACCTGATTACAGACAAAGGTAAAACTGCCACCAACATCCAACTTGGTGAAACAGGGAACTTAGTTTGTAATAGTTACAAGAGTGTGAGTAAGGAGATACTTACAGAAGCAAGAATGGCTTAAAAGGGAACTACACCATCAATGCCCACTTCAGCAAGGGTGCCAATTCATGAAAAATTTAAAGCTGGAAGATTTACGTGAGCAGCTCTGCAGTTTGTAGAAGATTCTTCCCAGATATTATATTGAGCTGAGCATCGTCCAGGCAGCTTTCTGCTTGCTGCATCTTTCATGCAAATTGGTCAAACTTGGTCTTGCAAAGTGTATTATTGTGGAGTATTATATCTAATTGGTAATCAATACATAATCAATGCATTCTTTTTCTTTAAATATTAGTTAACCAGGATTTGGCTTTAGCCTAGCTTTAAATCTGTTTTCTAGTCTGTATGCTTCCGGAGCCCCTCAAGAGCATAAGTGACTCCTTGAGAACCAGAATGAATAAAAGAAATTTGGTTCTTTAGAAATTATCAGGAAAAATTGATACAACCACGTCAAGGTCATGTACAGAAAGGTAGCTTATATTCATTAAATATATAGAAAGCAGTGTGATTTTTAAATGAAGGAAATCCGTAAAAAAAGAGATAAATTTCAGTTTATCTTTAATATTCTGGAAGTCAGGGATTTCTAGCTTCCTAGGAACCAGGAAAACATGAGTATTAGTGATAAAATCTATTAATAGATGCATGCCATGCAGTATATAAATTCCATAAACAATATTGTATCAAAGCAATACATGTCCTCCTAATGACAATATGTGAGTAGGTACTAGAGAAAACCTCCAGTGAGGAACTTAAGCAAGAAAGCAGATGCAATAGCACTGGTAATACAAATAGTTTTGTTTACTGAGAACTGAATCAGAAACCACAAATAAGTTTCTATTGATTATAGTTAGCCCAGGGACAGTCTTGAAGAGCCTAAACAGTCAAACAATATATGTACTGGACACAAAGAAGTACCATGTGTCTTCTAAGTTTTATCTGTCATTGTGTTTCTCAGTCAAAATTAAAGTATTTTCACTTTCTAACAAACATAATGCCAGAGACAGCCTAAAAGAACAATTCTGCCACTTTTATTGAATCTACAGGTGTTTTATTAAAAAGGTTAATTCAGGAGATCCAAGATGGCTGCCACGAGAGGACACTGTGTCTTAGGAGTAGGACAGCAGTAACAACACAGCAACCGAGACTGAACTCTGGGACCTAAAACACCAGCATTTGTAATTGTCAGGGGAGCAGATCTCCTATGGTGAGGAAATCAAGTGGGAAAATCCTAGGGACACCCAGTTATTCTGCGGAAAAAACTCCGGGTGACTGGTGGTGCACAGCTCTAATGTGAACAAGCAGCCACTGTGCTGGGCACCAGCAGCTGCCATACCGAACTGGGTCACAGAGTCTCAGGGTCAGACTGAGGAGGACCCGGGTACCGTTTTGACTGACCTGCACACTGCAGGTGCAAACTGCTCGGGTCCACCAGCAACCACCTCAGTCCCTGTGTGAGTTCACAGGCCAGAATGAGAAAGACCTGGGTTCTGTTTCAACCAGCAGGCATAGGGAAGGCGCACACCAATCGCCCCCACTGGAAAGCACCGCAGTCCGTGTGTGTGTGTGTGTGTGTGTGTGTGTGTGTGTGTGTGTGTACACGGACCAGATGGAGAGGGCCTAGGGGACCATCTTGACGGGCCTGCACACTGTGGACACACACTTCTCAGGTACACCAGCAACCACCTCAGTCCATGTGTGTGTCCACTGGCCAGACAGAGAAGGCCTCAGGCACCATTTCAGACAGGCCTGCATACAGCGGGTGCACACTGCTCGGCAACACCTGCAACCATTCTGAACGCACTGTGTGTGCCCCAAATATCATCTCAGACCGGGCTGCACAGCCCCTCGTCAAGAAGGGGGCTCCAAGTCTCCAGTCCAGAGGAGAGCCCTTAGCAACAACCCTAGGGCAGAGCGCAGAGCCCCCAGCTGAAATCTCAAACCGTGACACTCAGACACTAGCACAGAGTGAGCAGCGAAGCATCCAGACAGAGAGGTGAGCAGCCTGCAGTGCTCACAGCTTCTAGCACAGAGCACGAATCTGGGCACACAGAGCCCACAACAGAATTCAACTGAGTCAACAACACACACAAACCACTGGAACTCCCTGATCTTCTTGAAGAATACTCCTGACACAAGAGATTGACAGTTCCAGTCTGAAGTTCAGCCTTAAAGCACAAACAACTCCTTGATTATATATAAACAAATGCCCAGACATCTGCGAAAGAACTCACCCAACAAAAAATCAGGACACCATGGCCCTACCAGAAACACACACACAAAAAAAAAACAGTGGAGATTTTAATTCAGCAGAGACACAGGAAAATTACGTTAAAGCTATGATTATGCAGGTATTGGAGGAACAAAAAGAAAGACAAAAAGAAGAAATGAACAAGGCCCTAAAAGAAATGGAGAAGAATTTAACTGCCCACTTAGAGGAGCTATTAAAGATAAACAGAGACGAAACAACCAAAATAGGAGACACAGTCAATCAGTTGAAGGAAACGGTACAAAGCATGAGAACGGAATTAGAAACTAAAAAGAAGACACAAAGGGAGAAGAACCTGGAACTGGAGAACTTAGAGAAAAGATCAGGAACCACAAAGGTAAGCATCAACAATAGAATACAAGAGATGGAAGAGAGAATCTCCGGAGCTAAGGATATGCTGGCTGTAATGGATTCCTTACTCAAGGAAAAAAGAAAATCAATAAGTCCCAAGCACAAAACATCCAAGAAATTAAGGATGCCATCAAAAGACGAAACCTAAGAATAATTGGAATAGATGAAAAAGAAGACTCCAGGCTCAAAAGACCAGAAAATATTGTTAAGAAAATCATAGAAGAAATATTTCCCAACTTAAAAAAAAATGTCCATCAACATACAAGAAGCCTACAGAACATCAAATAGACTAGACCAGAAAAGAAATACCTCTTGACACATCATAGTCAAAACACTAAACCTACAAAACAAAGAAAAAATATTAAAGGCAGCAAGGGAAAAGGGTCAAGTAACATATTAAGGTAAACAGATTAGACTCACACCAGAATTCTCATCAGAAACTATGAAAGCCAGAAGGACTTGGGCAGAAGTCATGCAGTCTTTAAGGGAACACAGATGCCAACCAAAACTTCTATACCCAACAAAGCTTTCAATCAACATAGATGGAGAAAACAAAATTTTCCATGAAAAAACAAAATTCATGCAATACCTACACAGCAACCCAGCCTTTCAGAAGGTACTAGAAGGAAAACTTCAGTCCAACAGAAACAACTAGACCAAAGAAACCATAGGATACAGATAATTTCCCAACGACAACAACAACAACAAAGCAATAAATGACAGTAAGACCACCAATTCCACAATAAAAGGAAGTAGCAGTCATTGGTCATATTATCTATCAACATCAATGGACTCAAATCTCTAATAAAAAGACACAGACTAACACATTGGCTGCGGAAACAGGATCCAATATTCTGCTGCATCCAAGAAACACACATATGCAACAAAGATAAACACTACCTCAGAGTAAAAGGTTGGAAAATCATCTTCCAAGCAAATGGACCCAGAAAACAAGCTGGGGTAGCAACCCTAGTATCTAATAAGATAGACTTTCAACCAAAGTTAATCAAGAAAGATGAGGAGGTGTACTTCCTTCTCATCAAAGGAAAATTCCAACAGGAGGACATCACAATTTTGAACATTTATGCACCAAATACAAGACCAGCTACATATGTAAATCGAACAATATTAAAACTGAAATCACACATTGATCCCAACACCCTAATAGTGGGAGACTTCAACACTCCACTCTCACCAAGGGACAGATCATCCAGGCAGAAGCAAAACAGAGAAACAAGGGCACTCACAGACACCCTAAATCAAATGGACCTAAGAGATGTCTACAGGACCCTTCATCCTAAATCAAAAGCGAATACCTTCTTTTCAGCACCTCATGGAACCTTCTCCAAAATAGACCATATAGTTGGTCACAAAGCAAGCCTCAGCAGATACAGGAAGATCGAAATAATCCCTTGTATCCTATCCGAACATCATGGTCTAAAGCTGTACCTCAACAACAAAAGAAAAAGCAAAAGGCCTGCACATACATGGAACCTGAACAACTTGCTACTCAAGGACAGCTTGCTTAGGGAAGAAATTAAGGAAAAAAGTAAAGACTTCCTAGAATTCAATGATAATGAAGCACAACATACCCAAACTTATGGGACACAATGAAGGCAGTGCTAAGAGGAAAGTTCATAGCACTAAGTGCCTTCGAGAAGAAATTTGAAACATCTCATACTAGCAAATTAATGGCCCAACTGAAAGCTCTAGAAAAAAAAGAAATAGATACACCCAAGAGGAGCAGATGGCTGGAAATAATCAAACTCATGGCTGAAATCAATCAATTAGAAACAAATAAAACTATTCAAAGAATCAATGAAACCAAGAGCTGTTTCTTTGAGAAAATCAACAAGATAGACAAGCCCCTAGCAGAACTAACAAAAAGGCAATATACAGCAAGCCTGTAGGTATTGTGATGGGGATTGCATTGAATCTGTAGATTGCTTTTGGCAATATGGTCATTTTCACTATGTTAATCCTACCAATCCATGAGTACGGGAGGTCTTTCTACCTTCTAAGATCTTCTTCAATTTCTTTCTTCAGAGATTTGAAATTTTTTTCATATAGGTCTTTCCCTTGCTTGGTTAGAGTCACCCCAAGGTACTTTATGTTATGAGTGGATATTGTGAAGGGTGTTGTTTCCCTAATTTCCTTTTCGGCCCTTTTGTCTTTGGTGTACAGGAGGGCTTCTGATTTTTTTGTGTTGATTTTGTATCCA
>CM053764.1:79804338-79853214 GCA_028658305.1 Pachyuromys duprasi
TCTTCTCCATTTCTTTGAGGGCCTGTTCATTTCCTCTTTTTGTCTCTCTTTTTGTTCCTCCAATATCTGCATAATCATAGCTTTAATATAATTTTCCTGTGTCTCTGCTGAATTAAAATCTCCACTGCTTTTGGGTGTTTCTGGTGGGGCCATGGTGTCCTGATTTTTGTTGGGTGAGTTCTTTCACTGATTTCTGGGCATTTGTTTATATATAATCAAGGAGCTGTTTGTGCTTTAAGGCTGTACTTCAGTCTGGAACTGTCAATCTCTTGTGTCAGGAGTATTCTTCAAGAAGATCAGGGAGTTCCAGTGGTTTGTTATTGTGTGTTGTTTTCACAGTTGAACTCTGTTGTGGGCTCTGTGTGCCTGGCTTTGTGCTCTGTGCTAGAAGCTGTGAGCACTGCAGGCTGGTCATCCCTCTGGTCTGGAGGTTTAGCTACTTAGTCTTTTGGGATGTCTGCTGGGGTCTTTGTGCTCTGCCCTGGGCTTGCTGCTAAGGGCCCCCCCTTGGACTGAAGACTTGGCGCCCCCTTCTGGGGCAGAGCTGTGAACCACGGTCTGAGATGATATTTGGGGCACACACAGTGGGTCTGATTTTGTTGCAGGCATTGCTGAGTGGTGTGTACTCGCTGTATGTAGGCCTGTTTGAAGTGGTGCCCGAGGCCTTCTCTGGCCCGTTGACACACACAAGGAGCAAGGTGGTTGCTGGTGCCCTGAGCAGTGTACATCAGCAGTGTGCAGTCTAGTCAAAACAGTTCCCCAGTCTCTCTCAGTCTGAGGTAGTTCCAGTGGTGATTGGAGTGTGCCTGCCGTGCACCTGCTTGTTGAAGCAGAACCTGCGTTCTTTCCAGACTGGCTCTCAGACTCACACAGTGACTGAGGTTTCTGCTGGCAGCCCTGAGCGGAGTACACCTGTAGTGTGCAGTCTGGTCAAAACGGTCCCCTGTCTCTCTCAGTCTGAGGTGGTTCCAGAGGTTATAGGAGTGCGCCTGCTGTACACCTGCTGGGTGAAGCAGATCCCCGAACCTTCCCATACTGGCCCTCGGACTCACACACTGACTGAGGTTTTTGCTGGCAGATTTGAGGAGCGTATGCCCGCAGTGTGCAGATCAGCCAAAATGGTGCCCGGGTCATCCTCAGTCTGCCCCAGAGACTATGTGGTCCAGTTTAGTATGGCGGCTGCTGGTGCCCTGCGCAGCTACTCGCTCTGATCAGAGCTGTGTGCTGCCGGTCACTCGGAGATTTTTCCGAGGAATAACTGGGTGTCCCTAGGGTTTTCTCACTTGATTTTCTCACAGTAGGAGTTCCGCTCACCTGGCAATCACAAATGCTGGTGTTTTATGTCCCAGAGTTCAGTCTCCTAGTCGCTGTGTTGTTTCTGCGGACCTAGTCCTCAAACACAGTGTCCTCTCATGGCAGCCATCTTGGATTCCCCTAAATTTTTTCTCTTATTTCTTTTTAACTCTTATAGAGTCTTATCCTCTTTCAGATAAAATTAATATGATACTATATATAGTACCCTAAAATTAACAATATTGGGACTTCAATATGTTACATTCCTTGAAAAGCATGGCTTTGCTTTTGAGTGACATTCCACTGGTTACAGAGACCATTAACTCTTGGTTATTGTGCATACACAAGGCTGGTCAGGGTTAGAAAGTAAAATGAAGCAACTGCAAACCGAGGACTTCAAAGAGTATCTTGTCTTCATAAAAACTGGAGAGTTACTAGAGACAAAGTCTCCAGGAGATGCAGAAGGACCCAACTTTGCCACACTATGATTCCAAAGGTACACCTGTGAAAGAGTAAGGTTCAGCTGCCTTAAGCAACATACTTTGTAGATTTTTGTTAGAGGAAGCCTTACTACATAACTTCATTGTATGTAGGAAGTTATTTACATTAATTTTTAGGTTGAAGATAATGATTTTTAAAATAATTTCATATAGCATTAGTTTATCATTAATGAATAATGAAAAGCCTAGTCAATGAACATGTAAGCTTTCTGTCCTTGGAGAAAGTAGAACAGATTTGCAAAGACTCCTCCTTCACTTTCTGCTCTTCTGAGCCTAGCCCTTGGTTAGTCTCCTACTTACTTTTCTTTGACTTTGATAAGACACCATGACCTAGGAAAGTTATTAAAAACATTTACATGGTACTTACATTTTCAGAGAGTGCATCAATGACCACCAGGGCAGGGAGCATAGCAGCAGAAGCAGGCTTAGCAAAAGCTTAGATGCTGTTTGTAAGCACCAAGAGAGGTAACTGGGGAAGAATTCGGCTTTGGAAACTTCAAAGCCCACCCGAGGTGACACACCTCATCCAGCAAGGCCTTACCTTTTCTTCCTGCTAAAGCAGTTCCCACCTACTGAGAACAAAGCATTCAAAAATATGAGCTTACTAGGGCCATCCTCATTTAAAACACATTACTTTAGAAATGTGTTCCTAGAATGAATGAATGAGCAAATGAATGAAACTCACTAGTGTTTGCAGTTATATCTTTGTTCAGTAAGGTCCACTGACATCAGTGAGTCAAAACACATATAGCTTGTCCTGGAATATTTCTGATACTTGCCCTGGCTATATCATTCTATTTAAATTACAAAAGTGGTAATTTGTTCAACCTGAAAATGAACCACACTGCACTGGCTATCATGATAGTATGTATTAGAAATATAATTTAGTTCTATATGAATAATATTTTGTCATATTCCATATTGCAAGTAACACAAATTCTGGCATTGATATGTAATTTTTAAAAAAATGAACAAAAGGATTAAAATAATAACTATTTTAATCCCTCCCCTACAAAGTGAAATTCTGAGGTGTTTCTTATTTTTATAACAAGTGACATAAAAAAAGAATAAGTAAAAATCAAGCACATACGGACATATAAAATATTCTCAGAACTAAATCATGACCTCTTTGTTCATTTGTGGCTCAATAAGCTGAAGCAATGGAGCCCGGTTTTGGTTCTTGCAGCTAAGCGTGCAGCATGGGTTTATCCTTTGGCTTTGCCTCAGGAAAAAGACTTTAACAGCAAAATCTATATAAAAACTCATACCTTTCAATTATCCCTACCTGAGAACCGCTCTGCAGCTATGAGCCCAAGATCAGAACAAGGTTAATGCATTTAACATTTTTCTAAAACTGGTTTTTAAGAATAGCTGTAGGGAGGGGTCATGAGTTCCAGTCTTTGACAGGTAAATCTCCATATCTCAAGTGTCTACAAGAAAGGAGGTGATGCTTGGATGCCAAGGTGCAAATGTATTCTCAGAAGGTAGGCTGTCATACCTTTTCTAGAGTGTCTTTATTTGTATTATAGTAAAAAAATTGTTAAGAGTAATAATGATAAATTAGAAAGACTTCTGCCTTTTATATATGTAAGGATTTCTGAAACTGAGATTAGAAGAAATCTGTTCTATGTTATTATAGTGAACAAATGTCTCACTCAAAGTAAGAACTTAAAAAATATGCAGATAAGAGTAAAATACTATACATTCATGTTTTCCACTGCTTTAAATATGTTTGTTTATTCACAGCCTTTGGCAATATGCATAAAACTTGCATTGCTCACAACGTGTACACATTTTTCATATACTCTTCTTATATAAATAATGTAACTTGTGCTTAGATGATAAAGTCTTACAAAAGAAAATTAAAGCACTACTGTAATGTTGCTATTGGCAAGACATTGACTATCTTGTATAAGAGATCTACAACATGGTAAGAAACCTGTTCTTTTACCACGTAGTTGCTACCTGCTGTGAGGTAGAAATGCTAAGTGACAAAATTGTAAATGTTGTTTTTATTTTCTCAAAAGTGGGGATGAGAAAGAATTCATATCCAAACTTTACAAATACGTGGCTTGGGCTAACCCCATGGTATGTCTACTTTTTAATTATATTTTTTACTTTTATATTAATTACAGTTTATTCACTTTGTATCCTAGCTGTCGCCCCTTTCCTCCTCCCCTCCCAATCCCACCTTCATTCCTTTATCTCCTCCTATGCTCCTCTCCAAGACATTTTTTATGATTTCTTAAAAAAAACTTTTATTTTTATATTTATTACAGTTCATTCACTTTGTATCCCAGCTGTAGTCCCCTCCCTCATTAACTCTCAATCCCACTCTCCCTCACCTCCTCGCATGCCCTCTCTAAGTCCACTTAGAGAGGTGGTCCTCCTCCCATTTCATCTGACCCTAGCCTATCAGGTCTCATCAAGACTGGCTGCAGTGTTTTCCTCTGTGGCCTGGTAAGGCCGCTCCCTCTGGGGGCGGGGGGGAGGGTATTGATCAAAGAGGCAGCCACTGAGTTTATGTCAGAGACAGTCCCTCTTCCCCTTACCAGGGTACCCACTTGGATTCTGAGCTGCCATGGGCTACATCTGTGCAAGGGATGTACATGGTCCTTGGTTGGAGTCTCAGTCTCAGAAAAGACCCCTGGGCCCAGGTTTTTTGGTTCTGTGACTCTCCTTGTGGAGCTCCAGTCCACCTCCAGGTCTTTCTAGCTCCCACTTCTTTCATAAGATTCCATGCACTCTGCCCAAAGTTTGGCTATGAGTCTCAGAATCTGCTTTGATACACTGCTGGGTTCAATCTTTCAGAGGCCCTCTGTGAGAGGCTCTTTTCCTGTTCCCTGTTTTCTCCCTCTTCTGATGTCTGTCTCATTTGCCTTTCTGAATGAAATTTGAACATCTTACCCAGGGTTCTCCTTTTTGCTTAGCTTCTTGAGGTGTACAGATTTTAGCATGGTTATCCCATATCATATGTCTAATATCCACTTAAAACTGAGTATATACCATGTGTGTCTTTCTGCTTCTGGGATACCTCATTCAGGACGAACTTTTCTAGATCCCACCATTTGCCCGCAAATTTCATGATTTCTTTGTTTTAAAATGATGTCTAGTATTCCATTGTGGAAATGTACCACAATTACTGTTTCCTTTCCTCAACTGGGGGCAGGGCATCTGGGTTGCTTCCAGCTTGGCTATTACAAATAAAGCTGCTACAAGCATGGTTGAGCAAATGTCCTTGTATACTTGAGCATCTTTTGGATATATGTCTAAGACTGGTACAGCTGGGTCTTGAGGTAGCACTATTCATATTTGTATGAGAAAGCCCAAGATTGATTTCCAAAGTGGTTGTACAAGTTTACATTACCACCAACAATGGAACAGAGTTCAGGTAATCTTATGAAAGAAGGTGGAGATAAAAAGACATGGAGGGAACAGGAACACCACAAGGAGAGTAAGAGAACCAAAATTCTGGGCACAGGGATCTTTTCTGAGACAGATATTCCAAACAAAAACCATGAATGGAATAACTTAGAACCCCTGCACAGAAGTAATCCAAGGCAGCTCAGTATCTAAGAGGGTTCCCCAATAATAGGACCAGGGACCATCTCTGACATGAACTCATAGGCTAGCTCTTGAATCACATCCACCTGAGGGAGGAGCAGCCTTACCAGTCCACAGAGAAAAACAAAGAAATCAATCTTGATGAGACCTGATAGACTATGGTCAAATGGAAGGGGAAGAAGACCTCCCCTATCTTTGGACTGGGGGAGGGACATAAGAGAAGAAGAGGGAGTGAAGATGGGATGGAAGAGGATGGGGAAGGCGGTACAGCTCAGATACAAACTAAATAAACTCTAATTAATAGAAGAAAATAAAAGTAAAAAAATAAGTGAGTATATACTATGCGTGTCTTTTTGCTTCTGGGATACCTCACTCAGGATGATCTTTCTGTTTCCCACCATTTGCATGCTAATTATTTGATTTTCCTGTTTTTAGTTGGTGAGTAGTATTCCATTGTGAAAATGTACAATTTCTGTATCCATTCCTCAGTTGAGGGGGATCTGTTTTTTTTTTCCCAGGTTCTGGCTATTACAAATAAAACTACTAGAAACATGGTTGAGCAAATATCTTGTTGTGTACTTGAGTCTATTTTGGATATATGTCTAGGGTTGGTATAGCTGGATTTTGAGGAAATACTATTGCTAATTGTCTGAGAAAGCACCACACTGATTTCTATTTTACTATCCCTAAGCCTAGGTCTAGAAGCTTCTAGCCTCTGTCCAATCTAACCTTTTATAAGTCCAGACCTTGAAGGCCTTAGCTGCCAGCCTCCATCTGTTAAACTAGGCCTAAAATGTTTTCAGATGCCTAGACTTATTGCTGAATTAGATCACCTTTTCTAGGTCAGCTGCTCTAGCTCAAAACTCCTTTTCAAGCTGACTGCTTCAAACTGACTTCTCTTGGCTTTTCATTGAATTACTCCATTTAGAAAAAGTATCTATGAATTCCATGAATTGAACTTCATGGACTCCGTTGCACCCCTCCCCCCCGTAAACTGCACTGAACTTTGCCAAACTGTACTGTACTTCTGAACTTTATGGTACTATCTCCATGAACTCTCTCTGCACTGCTATTAAGTGGCCTCTCTTTCCTGTCTTTTCTCAGGAGAGTTGGGAGTATCCTATCTCTGACTCATTCTGTCAGATCTTCCTCTGGTTCATCAATTTTCTGTCCCTCAATTAGATATCATTGCTTGGGATTAAAAATATGCAGCAAATTCCATACTGAATTTAAGTTATGTTATGTCTGTATTCCAGCCAGGGGGATTAAAGTTGTATTCTAAGACTATGTGTGTACTTCATCTGAATCACACAGTCCTAGGGCTTTGGAATTGATCTCTTTTCAGAGCAGCCATGCTGATGGATGAAAATTCCTCTACATAAATTGCTAAAACCTTATATCTGTGCTTCACCAGAAAAAATACCTTCATGTTTTACCAATGACATTTCCATTCCAAACTAAGACTTATATAAAATACTGAGCATTAAGAGACTGCTTACAGTCAAGGAGTGAATGCCCTTAAATAATAAAAATTAATGATATTTAAAATAGTGGAAAAATACCTTTGATATGTAGGTTCCAATGATCAGAATGATTCATCAACCCGAACCCTCGTCCTGATTATTTTCATGATATAAAAAATGGATAAAGTAGGCGATTCAACATAGTAAGATTATGACAAATGCTAGTTATTTTACTGAAGAATTTCATGGGATGAACTGGTCACCATAATGATTTAATAGGATTCATTATATTTTGAAGTAAAACTTTAAAAAATGTAATTCTGTACCCATGTTTTAAAAGAATGAAAACATGCAACATTTATACACAAAAAGGTGTCATAAATCTAACTGATAGAAGTGGTGTTGTATATGAGTGAAACAGGTAAATATATAGATATATTCATTAGTGCATATATTAATATGAGTGTTTGTGGGTGGGTGAGCCTGTATCATTGCATTGTGTCTGTGTGTGTTTGTGTGTATGTGAGTATGTGCATGCGCATGTGTGCTTATGGCTATGGGTGGATATCAGTGTGTGCTGATGTGATTACTGAATCTGAACTTCAAATCAAATAATATATGTATTCTTGAATAAACTGCCTAAGATGTGGTTCATATTTTTCCTGCTTTGCTTAACAAATAAGGTCATGATGTGATATAAATGAATGTAGGGTGAAAATTATAAAATATTTTACCATGAAATATCTACCCTTAAAACATGATATGAAAAAGCTAGGTGGAGAATATTAATAGAAAGTGATAGAGTTAACCAACACATCCACCTGATTTAATGGTGTTTTTCACAGTATTAAACTGGTCAGAGGTGGCATACTGGGTCAATTGGTTGCTACTCAACAACAAATAAATTATCTAGCTGATTTTTCCTCTAAATTGACTGAAAAGATGAGTTGTTTTGGCAACATGTAAACACATGCAGATAAAAATGTAACCCTCTCTGACCTCTATTATCTATTTGTATTCGAAACTAAATGCAGATTGAGAACTCATTATTGTAGTGGCAACCTCTCTCGTAATTAAAAAACATGGGATCTATTGCTAAAGTAGGGGTAGTGCAAAGGGCAAGGAATAAGCTGGCCCTTCCCATACGTTATCCAAAAGATGTTCATTGTGAGAGCCTTTCAGCTGTGTCAAACGGATATAGTGACCTATGACTGACTAGTTAATCCAGCTGTGACAGAAAATTTTAAGAGCTTTCAATTAGTCATTGGAGTGGAATAGTCAAAAGGTGAAAAATAGAATGCTAGAATACATATGGCTAGAACACAGGTTTCTGTGGCTGCTCAACATCTGCATATTTTTATATGGGTAATTTATAATTACAAGGTATCTACTTATTTTTTCCCTGGTTTTGCCTGGTTAAATATGAATTCTCACATTTGAACCTTAATGAAACTCTGATCCTCTGCCCTGTACATCAGCAAAACAAAACAAAAACAAAACAATAACAAAAACATTTCCTAGTCATAGATCGTGTTATTGCTGAATACTATGTCAATATTCGTCTCTGGAGGCTTTAGGTCTTTAGCACTGTCTTGGTTTGGGCACATTTCATAGCATGGCTCCTGAACAAGAAGAAAAGAAAAAAATAACTTTTTCATTAGTTTCATTTTGTATTGAAAACCAAAGTGGATTGTAAATATTGAAAGTCAATCGAAAATCATCCTCTAGGGTAAAATATTCTTCTAACTTACAATCATTGGTCTATCAAATTCTGAAATACCTATATAATAATAAGTGAATCAAGGGGTGCTACTGGTATTTTCATAATGTTAATTAATATGTTAATTTTCTAGTCTTGACATTTGCATCTTCTTAAAACATTTATATCTTAGTCACTGGAATCAAATTTTCTCTTCATTAAAATCATGTTTTAAATTCATCTTTGTGTAGCTTGGATTCCTGGTGCTGTGTGGACACTATCTTATACCTTATCTTCATATGCTTCTTATTTTCCCTATTGAATGATAATTCTGCGATCCAGATGCCAAACTGCAAAAACTTCTTCCAGGAGCAGCATATGGTTCCTTGGCAAGCTTATCTAGCATCTGCACAAAGAGCTCCTGGTTTCCTCTGGGTGTGTAATACTTCTGGCTGCTAAGAGGCTATTTGTGAGTCATTTTCTCACAGACACCATTTCTCTAGACAAACCTTTAGTTCTCAGCAAATTTTGCACATTTTTTTTTGTCCATTTGAGAATCAATGATATACATAAGCTTGCTTTACAACCAGGCAGCTGTCCAAATATCCTCTCTATGACCAGGGGATGGATCTGGCACTGCTACAAATTGGTGTAAACATAATAAGAGTTTATTTAGTTACTTTTAAAAAAACAGCACTTTGTTACTAATAAAATCTGAAGATGATCTACATAGTGGTAGCTGATTGCAATGATTATTGGGTCAAGAAAAAAAATGCATTTGTGACGAAAGCTGCAGAAAGTATTGAAGCATACCTTTGATCAGAATTCAGGCTATTAGAAGTGAGGTGTCAGGTGTAAAGCTACTCATAAGCAACTTTTCCTTCCCCAAAAGTTCTGTTTCTCACAGCTAGGTGGATAGTGCCTTCCCCCAACTCCACTAGAATCTGCAGCTTCTTTCTTTTGTTACTCATCATATTGTCTGCAGACCTAAAACGGTTGCTTTTGCCTGAATGAGAAAATGATTCACACTGACGAATTTACCAGCTAACTTATAACACAAAGACACTTTTATGGCTTTCAATCATTATCACATTATTCTCAGTTTTAGAGTAATTTCTCAAAAGAAAGTAACTGCATTTGTGAAATAATATAACTTAATAATAAGACTCATAATTCCTGATGAAACCCAAGTTCACAGAAAGATATGCTGTAATATACAAAGCCTCACTTGTGAATTCTTCCCTCTCCTTTTGTGTCTCTTTCTCTAAAGACGTTATTTTTACTGTCCCTGTTTTCAATCAACTGGTATATTTTTAAAGTCTGTTTTTACTGTATGTAATTTCTTTAGAATATCATGGCTCCAAATTTCATAATAATATTTTAATAAAGTTAAAAGAAATGTAAAAATAAATATATCACTAGGGAATGCTATATTAAAGGATGACAGATAAATGTTTGTTGACTACTTTGCAATTATAATTGTCATTTATTATTGTGAATGCTATTTTTATTTCCTCAGATGATGGCATGAGATAAAAGCCATATGCAAGCTTCACAAATACATAACTTGGGCTGAGCACAGAGCATTTCTATCTTTGTACTTATTATCCCTAGGCCTAGGACTTGAAGCTTCTATACAATCTAATCTTCTGCATGCCTGGACCTTAAAAGCTTAAGCTTCCAGTCTTGGTCTGATAACCTAGGCCTAATATGTTTTCAGGCTCTGGGGCTTACTGCCAAATAAACTCACCCTTTCCAGTTTCCACTCTTTCAGAATTCTTTCTGAATTCTGGAAGGCTAGTTCAACTCAGCTGTTCTGGCTCAAAAGACTTCTCCACGCTGACTGATTCAAATTGGCATCTGTCTGCTTCTCACTGAATTACTCTGCTTGGAAAAAATAAAACAAAACAAAACAAAACAACAACAACAACAACAACTACCTCTGAACTTCACACACTGAAATGCTCTGAACTTGCTGCAGGGAACTCAACTGACCTGTACCAAACTCTATTGTAGAGATTGCACAAACTCTACTGTATTCCTGTCCTGTATTCTTTTCCTCTCTACTCTTTCCATACTGCTCTAGAGCAACTTCTATTTCCTCTCTATTCTCATAAGAGTTGGGAGTATCCTAGTTCTGATTCAAGCCATCTCCAAATTATTACTTTCTCTGCCCCTCAATTATATGTCATGGTTTGGGATTAAAGGTCTATACTAAAGACAGCTCCGTATTACAGCCAAAAAAATTAAGGGTGAATATTCCAGCTAGATGGATTAGAGATGTGTACTTAGGGCATGGCTATATTCCAAATCACAAATACCTAGGTGTTTGGATGTGATTCTTTTTCAGAGTAGCCATGTTGCTTCATTAAAGTTATTCTACATATTACTCAATATCCAAAGATGTTGTTAAAAATTAATTGAAGCATCCCTTCAATAACACAGCCCTTCACTGCTCCAGGGAGAGGGGCATGGTCTAGGACACAGAATATAAATATGAGGCCAAGAAAGTCACTGTGGGCTTCTTCGTGATGTTCAGTGCAGTTTGGCGTGGAGCAGTTTGGAGAGACCCCAGAGACCAGAGACAGTGTGGCAGTTTGGAGCAGACAGACATGTGTGTTTTCCATTAGTTAAACTGGAGTGAATGCAGAGAGTGTTAAACAATGTGCCTCACTGGACTGGTGATGCAAACTATCCTGAAGGTGCTTTTGACAAAGTTACATTGCTCTGAAGACCTGGACTGACCTTTCTCTGCCCTTGGTGGAAATTTGCTACTCAAGTTCTGCTTGTGTTTTTGACATGTGTAATATTAATATTCCTTGATGTTAAGACCCTCTCACCAAAGGCCAGATGTGGGATGATGCAATAATTCTTATAAAAGCTCGTGTTAATAAAAACAAAACTAAGGGTGGGTCCCTGGGAGCATCAGCTTTACAAAAATTTGAGTCTTCCATAGAACCTATTACTGAGATACATACAGTTAGATCATTAATAAGTGGTGTTAGTAAGCATGAGTTACAGAATCTGGAAAAAAAACTTTAAAGAAGAAGAACAGGAAACTTCTAGGAGCTGCCAAACTATAACTGAATCATTAGGTCCAGTCTCAGTAACACAGAACTACTATGGACAGGAAAGAATTTGGTTATACACTTAATGACAAACCTTATTACTCTCCTAAGGCAAAGAAAGTGGTTCTTCTAACCTTTACCACATTGTAATAAAGAGAGGGATTATATTGAAACAGAGGTTTATGACAAAGACACAGGGAAAAACATTTTGTCTCAGTGAACTCCCTGGTTTCCTGCGCAGATGTGTCAGATCAGGACTTTTCAGATAACATAGAAAAACAAAGAGCAGAGTACCTTTGCTTAAGCAAAGTTCGTGTGCTGCTACAAAGGCTGCACAGTACTTCAAGGGAAAGGATGGTGGATTTATGTTAAATATAAAAGAAAAACAGAAGAGGGAATGGAAGAATTAAACAAAGGACTGAGAGATTGCACTTCTGTAGAAAGATGAGGTTTATATTTAATAGGTAGCAGGAAATAACTTTGGATCTATTAACACTGTGTCAAATCTAAACAGAGTCAAGCTCAAATATAGTCATCCTCTCCCACCTTCCTGTAGCCACAGAGCTTTACAACAGCCATTTTAAAGCAAAACACATGGAATTAAAAGAGAACAGATTTTTATCATAGTGCTGATTTTTAGGTCTCATGATATTTGCAGTTCATTCCCTTTGTTTCTTTTACTTTAATATGCTTATGTAAGCAGTGCTTATGTAGTTAATACATTTAGAAAAATGTACTTTAAAAGTTTAGTAATCAGTGATTACACTCTCTGAAGAAATGATTTTGTACATGAATAAAGCGTGTGAGAGACACAGGTTTTCCCAGTATGTCAAGCCATAGCAAGATGTGTTCCCTCTCTTTCCAACACAGCTGTTGTATCTACCCATCTTCCAGACCTATCCTTACCTGGAGCTCAAACTGGATAAAATGCACTTCAAAACAATCAGAGGCATAGAAAATGTCCAATATGACTTAAGTAAATTACATACTATCATACTACCACATTTGAATACACCAAAAATAACGAAACAACAGAAACCATACTCTGTGATGCAAATAACAAAGAAGAATCTAAGTATAGACTTCTCAAAATCAGTTCAGAAACAAACTGTCAAAGACTCTACTACTTCTCAAGGTATCTCTGAGAAAGTGGCCATTATGAAAAATAAATGAAATTGTGGCAACAATACCTTTTCAGAAGTGTGGGACTGGTGAAAAATGTGGAGAGGGTATATTATGCTTTGTGGATTGGATAGTAAAAATAAGAAACCATCTGTAAATATAGTTGGATAATTGATCACAACTAAGAACTAGATATACTCATTGTTCTAGACCTTGTCAGCATGTCTAATGGAGCAAAACCTTAGCAGTTAGGAAACTAAACTAATCTTCCATGATTATAGAAACAAAAGCTCAACGGCTACTCAGCTTGCCAAGCAGTGAAATGGGTGGGATTCACTACCATTTTGAAAGCATGAAGGTTCAAATGTCAGCTCCATCAGTGCCGCCAAAACCAGGAAGAAACAATTCATTCTATAACGAACATTCAATCCTTTTAAATCTGGATTTCAAGAAAATGAATCGAATTCAGTCAAACTGGGGGAAATACAGGCACAACAAAAAGAGAAGAAAGCACAAGTGCCTTTTCCCTTATTCTGAGTCAACTAAGATGCCACATTGAGAAATGTGGCAAAGATTATTTTATTTTATTTTATTTGACTTTTTATTCAGTTTTACATCCTTGTTGTAGCCTCCTCCCTTCTCCCTCTAAATCTCAGCCTTCCTCCTTTTCTCCTTTTCTCCCCCTCCCCCCCACTATCCTACAAAAAATGGGAGCTCCTTTTTCCATTCACCTCAGCTCATCAATTTTTATGCTCTCTTACCCTGTGGCCTGACAAGGCAGTTGCTCCAGGGAAAAATGATCTAAAAGCTAGCAAGTGAGTCCCTGTCCTGTAACAGAAGTTTTGTTTTCTTTGTATGTTACGTAAGAGATACTTTTGCTTTAGTCACATATATGGGATTTTAGGTGGGCTATTGTTTGCCCACATCTGTTAACTCTCATATGTGGGCTGTGACCCCAGAGACCAGAGACAGTGTGGCAGTTTGGGGCAGACAGACAGAGAAAAACACTGTAAGGCAGAGCAGCATGTAAGAGGCTGGAGCCATGTCTGAGGTTGATGGAGTTTGGTACAGAGCCCTAAAAGAACCCCTTGACCCTAAAAAGCAGAGAGAAGAAAAGAGGTTTGGGCTCCCTCTCCACACTAACCCTTTCTCTCTCCTATTTAAGGTTGGGTTTGATGGAAAGGAGGTAATTGCCTAAACACCCAAAATAATGTAGAGTTTTAAACATGAGCGCCACTGGTAGCTTTCCACTACACTTTCCTCTATAGTCCCCACTTGCCTTAGTAGACCCACATGATCTCTCAGCTGCACATCTGCTACATCTTTGTAGAGGCTCTAGGTCCAGTTGGTGCAGGGTACATAATTGCTGCTTCAGTCTCAGCAAGCCTCTATGGGCTCTGGTTATTTGGTTCTGTCAGACATTTTGTGTAGCTCCTGTCACATTCAGGTCCTTTTCTATTTCCTCCCACTTTTCCACAAGACTTCCTCATGCATTGTCCAATATTTGGCTGTGAGTCTCAGCATCTGTTTTGAGGCACTACTAGAGAGAGCCTGTCAGAGCAAAACTCTGACAGACTCATGTGTACAAGCTTAGCAGAGTATCTTTCATATTGTCAGGTTGATTGGGCATCCCCTCAAACTCTACTCTATACACTCTCTCTTTATCTTTGTACATCTTGCAGGGAGGGTAAATTTTGAATCAGAATTTTTGTGGGTGGGACTGACTAGTCTATTTACAACGTGTCCTTTTCATTCTTTATGCCCAATGCTACTAGGAGTCGCTACTTTTTTGCCTCTCATACCCTTCCAGGTGCCTACACTGACTTAGATGTCCACCTTGTCAGAGATACCCCCACCCTCAGTTTCTCTTTTCTCTACAGGCCTTCTGCCCTCTAGCACTCACTTTCCCCATGTCTGATCTCCATCTTATTAACACTGCCCACTCTCAGCTACCTTGTTCTTCTCATCAGCCACTAACTCTGTCTATTCAGTCTTCTCTTACAAGCAACATTTATGCATCCTCCATTGGATCCTCCATACTACTTATGTTCTCTGGGTCTGTGCCTCATAGTGTGCTTCTCTTGCTATAATCACCTTATATGTGTGTCTTTCTGAATCTGGGTTACTGCATTCAAGATTATCTTATCTTTTCTGGTTCCATCCATTTGCCTGCAAATTTCATTATTTATTTCTTTTTACTAGCTGAGTAGCATTTCACTGTGTAGATGTGCTACAGTTTCTTTATCCACTCTTTAGTGGAGAAGCATCTAGGTTGTTTCCAGATTCTGGCTATTGTGAATAGAGCTGCTATGAACAGAATTGAGCATGTGTCCTTGTTTTATGGTGGAGTGTCCTTTGTGCATATACCCAGGAGGGGTATTGCTGGGTCTAGAGATAAAACTACTGCCAATTTTCTGAGACAGGGCCAGATTGATTGCCAAAGTGTCTGGGCAAATTTACACTCCTAACAGCATTGGAGAAGTGTTCTTTCTCCCTATCCTTGCCAACATGTGCTGTCACTTGAGATTTTGATCTTAACCATTCTGGCTGCTGTGAGATGGAATCTCAGAGTTTTATTTATTTATTTACTTGCGTTAATAGTAACTTTAAATTTTCTTTTATTTACTACTTATTACAATTTATTTACTTTTTATCCCAGCTGGGGTCCCCTCCCTTGTCTTCTCCCAATCCCACCTTTCCTCCCTCTTCTCTCCCTATGCCCCCTCCCTTAGTACACGGATAGGGTAGGTCCACCTCTTCTTCTCGCTGACCCTAACCTATAATGTCTCATCAGAACTGGCTGCACTGTCTTCCTCTGTGGCCTGGCAAGGCAACACCCTTCAGGGGGAAGTTATCGGGGAGCCTGCCACTGAGTTCATGCCAAAGACAGCCCCTGCTCCCTTTCCTAGGGAACCCACTTGGAGACTAAGTATATAGGTTACATCTGAGCAGGGGTTTTAGGTCCTTTCTATACATGGTCATTGGTGGGGGTTTCAGGACTCAGTGTTTTTTTTCCTCTGGTGGTCTCCTTTTGAAGTTCCTGTTCTTCTAGGTCTTTCTCCGCCACCACCTTTTTTTCATAAAATTCCATGTACTCTTTCCAAAGTTTGGTCAGAGTTGTTTTGATTTGCATTTCTCTGATGACTGAGGAAGTTGAAAATTTCTTTAATTGTGTCTAGACCATTTGAGATTCTGATGTTGAGAACTCTCTATTTAGTTCTGTGCACCATTTTTATTCCATTTCTTAATTGAGTTATTCTTTATGATGGTGTTTGATTTCTTGAGCTCATTTTGGATATTAGCCCTTTCTTGTATACATGATTGGTGAAGATCTTTTCCCAATCTGTAGACTGCTGACAGTGTCATTTGCTTTACAGAATCTTTTCAGTTTGAAGAGGTCACATTTATTAATTTTGTTCTCAGAGCCTGAGCTGTTGGTGTTCTGTTTAGGCAGTTGTCTTCTGTGTCAATGAGTTCAAGGCCTTTCTCTTCTAATAGACTTAGTGTATCTGGTGTTATATTGAGGTCTTTGATATACTTGGATTTGAGTTTTGTGCCAGGAGATAAATATTGATATATTTGCATCTTTCTACATGTAGACATCCAGTCAGATAAGCACCATTTTTAAAAGATGCTATGTTTTTTTTTTTTTTCATTCTACGGTTTTGGCTCCTTTGTCAAAAATCAAATGTTCACAGTTGTGTGGGTTTATTTCTAGAACTTCTATTTGATTCCAGTGATTAACCAGCCTATTTCTATTCTTGCACCATGAAGTTTCTATGCTTATTGCTCTGAAGTATAGCTTGAACTCAGGGATAGAATTACCTCCAGAAGTTCTTTTATATTATAAGATTTTTTTTTAGCTATTCTTTGTGTGTGTGTGTATGTCTCTGTCTCTCTGTTTCTGTCTCTTTGTCTCTGTCTCTGTCTCTGTCTCTCTCTCTCTCTCTCTCTGTGTGTGTGTGTGTGTGTGTGTGTGTGTGTGTGTGTATGTGTGTTTGGTTTGTTTGTTTTTCCATATGAAGTTTAGAGTTGTTCTTTCAAGGTCTGTAAAGAACTATTTTGGTATTTTGATGTAGATAGCAATGAATCTCTAGACTGCCTATAGAAACATGGTCATTTTTACTATGTTACACCTACTGATCCACAAGCATGTGGGATCTTTCCATCTTCTGCTATTCCCTTCAGTTTCTTCCTTCAGAGACTTGAAGTTCTTGTCATTTCACTTGGTTATTGGTACACTAAGATACTTATTTGTGGCTGTTGTGAAGGATGTAGTTTCCTTAATTTACTTCTTAGCCTGTTTGTTGATTGTGTTCAGAGGGGCTACTGATTTTTTTTTTAATTAATCTTGTATTCAGCTACTTTGCTGAAGAAGTTTATCAGCTCTATGAATTCTCTATTGGAAATTTTGGGGTTGTTTAAGTACACCACCATATCATCTGCATATAGATAACTTTGCCTTCTTCCTTCCCACTTTGTTTCTCCTAGATCCCCTTTACTTGTCTCATTGCTTTGGCTAATAGCATTTTTTTTTTAATTGTAGAAATTCAACTTCAAAATAGTCTCAGTTTTAGAAATATATGAAGTTGTATTCAACATCAATTAGAATTTTTCTAGTTTTTGGATACCTCATTCAGTATGATCATTTCCAGGTCCTACCATTTGCCTGCGAATTTCATGATTTCCTCGTTTTTAATTGCGAGGTAGTATTCCATTGTGTAAAAGTACCATGATTTCTGTATCCATTCCTCAACTGAGGGGCATCTGGGTTGTTTCCAGGTTCTGGCTATTACAAATAAAGCTGCTATGAGCATAGTTGAGCAAATATCCTTGTTGTGTACTTGAACATATTTTGAATATATGCCTAAGAGTGGTATATCTGGGTCTTGAGGAATCACTATTCCTAATTGTCTAAGAAAGCGCCAAATTGATTTCCAGAGTGGTTGTACAAGTTTGCATTCCCACCAGCAATGGAGGAGGGTTCCCCTTTCTCCACAACCTCTCCAGCATGTGTTATCACTTGAGTTCTCACTTATATAGACCTATAGGATAGGATGGACATGCTGAAGTCTATACACCTAGGGAAGATAAGCAAGAAGGAGGACCCAGGGTGGGATGATCAATCCTTGCTTACATGGACAAACTGGATGGACATTGAATGTAGGAGAAAACAAGCAACAGGAAAGGAGCCTACCACAGAGGGCCTCTGAAAGTCTCTAACTAGCAATGTATCAAAGCATATATTAAGATTCACAACCAAGACTTCCGTAGAGTGCAGGGAATCATATGAAAAAAGGGGGAGTTAGTAAGACTTGGAGAGGACAAGAGCTCCACAAAGACCAAATAGATCATGGCACAGGGGTATTTTATGAGACTGTTTCTCTAACCAAGGACCATGTATAAACTAGAACCCCTGCTCTGATGTGGTCCATGGTAGCTCAGTATCTAACTGGGCACCCTAGTAAGGAGAGTAGGAACTATTTCTGTCATGATCTCAATGGCTGGCTCTTCCACCCTCCCCCCACTCCCAAGGGAGGAGCAGCCTAACTAGATCCCAGAAGAGGACATTGCAGCCAGTCCTGAGGAGACATGATAAGCTAGGGTCAGATGGAAGGGGGGAGGGAAGTCCATCCCTATCAGTGGACTTAGTGGGGAGCAGGGAGAAGATGAGGGAGGGATGGGGAGAGTGGGAGGGAATAAGAGAGGGGGCTATGGCTGGGATTCAAAGTATGTAACCTGTGATTAATATAAAAATAAATAAATTACTTAAAAAGAAAATTTCAAAATACTAGGAAAATAGAAAAGGATGGTGAATTTAATGTTAACAAATAAGAGTTTTATCATCAACATTACGAAGTTACTAGAGAAAACTGCAGAATCTAGTGGGACACCACATGCATAAGAGTGACAATAAATTAACAAGGGTCTGTCCTGATTTTCAAAATTTTATTATGGTTCATCTAGATATGCTGTTATCATTTTTATACATGACTAAGTACTAATCAAAATACCCTAGAATTACACATCTTTACAGAATGACTACATATTACCTTTGTGGACACGATGTTTTCATAGATATTAATAAGAATCCCCAAGAGCAACAGTTTTAAAGTTTTGCTTTTCAAACTACTTTAAGAATTATAGATCAATTTCACTCATTAACATAAGAGCAAAAATACTCAAGACAAAACGACCCTGAGATTTCACCTTACACCCATAAGAATGGCTAAGATGAAAATCTCAAGTGACAACACATGCTTCAGAGGATGTGGAGAAAGGGGAACCTTGCTCCATTGCTGGTAGGAATGTGAACTTGTACAACTACATTGGAAATCAATATGGCACTTTCTCAGACAATTATGAATAGTACTTCCTCAAGACATATACCACTCCTAGGCATATATCAAAAAAATGCTCAAATATACAAAAAAAAAGACATTTTTCTCAACAATGTTTGTACCAGCTTTTTTAATAATAGCCAGAACCTGGAAACAACCCAGATGTCCATAAACAGAGGGATGGATATAGAAATTGGGGTACTTTACACAATAGAATACTACTCAGTAATTAAAAACAAAGAAATTTTGAAATTTGCAGACAAATGGTGGGATCTAGAAAAGATCATCCTGAGAGGGGTATCCCAGAAGCAGAAAGACACAAATGATATATATTGACTTATAAGTGGATACTAGACCTATAATATAGGATAAATATACTAAAATTTGTACACCTAAAGAAGTTAAACAAGAAGGAGGCCCCAGGGTAAGATGATCAACCTTCACTTAGAAAGACAAATGGAATGGACATTGGTAGTAGGTGAAAACAAGAAACAGCACAGGAGCCTACCACAGAGGGCCCCTGAAAGACTCTACCTAGCTGTGTATCAAAGCAAATGCTGATACTCATAACCAAACTTTGGGCAGAGACTACTAACCAAAACTTAGGCAGAGTGCAGGGAATTATATGAAAGAAGGGGAGTTAGTAAGACCTGGAGAGGATTAGAGCACCACAAGAAACAAATATATCTGGACACAAGGGTCTTTTCTGAGACTGATTCTCCATCCTAGGACTGTGCATGTATATAACCTAGAATCCTTGCACAGATGTAGCCCATGACAGTTCATCATCAAAGCGGGGTACCTAGTAAGGGGAACAGGGACTGCCTCTCACATGAACTCATTGGGAGGCTCTTTGACCTCCCCTTACCACTGTTGAGGGAGAAACAGCCTTGCTAGGCCACAGAGAAGGACATTGCAGCCAGTCCTGATGAGACCTGATAAACTAGGATCAGAAGGGTAGGGAGGAAGACCTCCCCTATTAGTGGACTTAGAGAGGGGCAGGGAGGAGATAAGGCAGGGAGGGAGGGTGGGATTGGGAGGGACTGAGGGAGGGGGGCTACAGCTGAGATACAAAGTAAATAAGCTGTAATTAATATAACAAATAAAATTTTATTAAAAAAAGAAAAAATGCTCAATAAAATTCTCACAAACTGCATCAAAGACCACATTATCCACCATAGTCAGGTAGGCTTCATCCCAGGGATGCAGGAAGGCATGGATGCTTCTGGTTCTTCTTCAGGTTGTATAAGACAACAAACAAAATTCCATCAACATAGTGCACCATGAAAACAAACTGAAAGAAAACAAAATCACATAATCCTGTCATTAGGTAGAGAAAAAGCCTTTGCAAAATCCAACCCCCCTTTATGATGAAAGTCTTGGAGGTATCAGGGATAAAAACTCATACTTAAACATAATGCCAACAATATACGCAAGTTGATTGCCAGCATCAAATTAAATAGACCCTCAAAACAATTCTACTAAAATCAGGGACAAGACAAGGCTGCCCACTCTCTCCATATTTCTTCAATATAGTACTTGGTCCAGAAAATGTTAAGACATTCACAGACCTGATAGAAATTTATAGGGCTGGCCTATTTCTGTTTCTACCTATTTAAAAAAATTATACATGGCTGATATACAGAATAGATAAAGATTATCTATTGCAGTTCAGAAAAGTGCACTGCAATTCACAGTAGTGGATTGCATCTGTGATCTGTGAGCTCATTGTTCTCTTCTGTGAAGCTGGTTATGGCCTTCACACTATGCCTATTAAGTGCATAAAAGTGCATAAAAGATTATCTATCTTGCCACATGATTCCATTCACAAGAAAATGCTAAAATATGAAAAAATTTAGAGATAAATTACTATAAGCACAATTTTTTTTTGTTCTGGTAGAATGTATCTGATCAAGTCTGATACATTTAAGTGGGAAAATATTTGTAATGAAAATATTACTGAGACCTGTAGCATTCTGCTTATGAACCTTTGTTTAAACGTGGCTTGAATTAGCACTTTCTCAATTTAGAAACCACCTTCTAAGCATTATTACAAAATTAAAGGTATATGAGAGTTCTTAAATTAGAATATTTTTCACAATACTTCAGAATTATCTTTGAAACACGTACAATAACATAAAAATTCATTTTAATTACATAAAATATTTCTATATTTATGAATGGATACATATGTAAATGTACTTTTAAATTATAACTTTTACTATATACATGTGGCTGGCACATAGTAGTCCTAAAATATACTAAGGAATCTAAAATAATGTGTTGGTATACTTAATTTCTCTTAAAGATTAATTTTATATTTTAACTATCAAAAATGTTAAAGTAAAGCTGAATATATAATTAAGAATTTGAATAGGAAATAGCACACATTTATACATGGAAGTTATGTAATTATATTTCTAATCCACAACAGTTGGCAAATCATACAGCACTACATAAAAAGGCTTGGGACATTACTCCTATGGCACATAACTCAATGACAATATTTTCAAAGCACCCAGGTTTAAAGGGAGATCCCTTGCCTACTGGGTAACCTGAGCCATAGATAAAGGATTATGTGGAATATTTTAACATACCATTTCTCTGAGAGCTATATGTCCTTTTTTGGATACAGTGATTTCTAAGCATTCTGTTCTACCTGAATCAGGAAAAAGTATAGTGGGATGTAAATAATGTATACTGTATTTAGAAAAACAACGTAAATACTTTATAGACTGTTCAGTAAATAATGTATATACTTAGAAAAACAATATCAATATTTCATGGGCTACTGGGCCACTGTTAAGGTTCAGATTAAACCTCAGGGTTTAGAAAACACAGTGTTTATCAAAACTCAATTTCTTCTACCCAATAGAATTCTGCAAGGTTCTGGATAAATTGCCATATATAAACTATGCATTCATGGTGCAGTCACTGTATTAACTGTACATTATGTTTTCTAGCAACTGTACACTGAAATTCTATGTTCTCCAAAGTTTGAGTGAAATTTTATTGTTTCAAAATGTACAGCAAAACTTCTAGTCCAGCCTTAGCCACGCTTACCAATCACATTATGAATGTATATTATATTTTTGATCCATTAGGATTACAAATGTATTTAAGTGCTTCTAATAATAATGTTTATTATTAGTCTCAATTTTCATTATAGAAATTACTTTTATTATTTTTCTTTCTTTCAAATTTGCATAACCTTGTTTTATAGAAAATAGTATTTTTTCATATAATACATTTTAATTACAGATTTCCTTCCCACTCCTCCTCCCCCATCTCATCACCCTCCCATCAGGAACCACATTATTTCTGTCTATTGTTAGAAAACAAATAGTCATCTGTCTTTTTCTATTTCTGTGGGTTACCTAAGAATGCTATATATAACACACACATATAACATATATGTACAACTTTTTTGTTTCTTTTAATCACAGCTGAAAATGTGCTGTTTCTCTCCTTTTACTTCTTCATTACTACGGCATATCACTGCAGACTCACATTTAATATTCAATATCTATTGTTAAAATCTCATAAAGTGCCAGTAAGTACTCATATGTTCTAATTAATAGGCATAGTGTGAAGGCCATAACCAGCTTCACAGAGGAGAACAATGAGCTCACAGATCACAGCTGCAATCCACCAGAGGTTGGATGTGAACATTCCCTCCTCAACTGCTGAGTATTTCAAGCAGGCGGAGCAGCTGGCGAGCGAACAGAATCCACGATGCAGGAACAGTTTGTGGGAGCCATGAAAAAATTGTAGATGTCAATTGAATATCAAACAGTATTCCAAACCAACTGTGTAACATTGTTTGTTTCAAAAGATATGGAATGCAAAAATGAAAAGTTCATATTACAATAATATAGTAGTTAGAGGAACATAATAGTAATTAACAGGGATATTTGAGTCCATCAAAAAGCCCTAAAATGTCTGAGATGGAAGAAAAGGTGTTCAATGAAGTTAATATGTAATTTTTTCTGGGGTCATATTAAATCATGTTTTTACAGCTGTAAAATGTAGGCCTGCTGTTTAGGATATGTTCGTAAGCACACAAACAAGAAAAGAGATTGAAAAAAAGAGATGTGTCATCTGGGTCATTACAACGACTAACCCAATGTGGCCTTCCTAGTCAATTCATATATCATAAAACATTGCTCAAAGCACATATCTATAGTCATATAATCTCTAGGCTTTCAGATTTAACAAATTTACACTTGAGTTCCTGATTAATAAAATCTTTAAATAGTACAAGTAGAAGCAGACACAGAAACATGAGGCTGTGTTTAAAGGAATCACTTAATAAGGTGCAAGGAAAAAAAAGGCAAGGGGCAGTGTGAGTAAGATTATGAATGGTATTACAAGATATTAAGAAAATGAAAAGAGAGCAGAAGTGGAAAGAAAGATTATAGAAGGCAAAGGGTCACATCAGATTAAAACTGAACCTTCATTTTTATGCACCCCTTGTTACTGAATAGAAGTGCACTGTTCTAAAATTGCTTTTTCTTACTTTCAAGCTGTCATACACTTTGAGACGCTGTAAATGCTAAAGTTTAATCCTCGGTTTCTCTCATGCTAGAATTCATGTTCTAATTGAAGTGATTCAGTGACAGAGCAGCTAGAGACTGAGCTAGAAATCAGAATTGTTCTATAATCTTAAATTTACTGCCTGTTTTATTTTGTTTTAACCTTAGAATAAGGAATTTAGTTTTTTTTTCAAGGTAAGATAATAGTTTCCACTATGTTATAGATTTGGCAGGTCATCTTGGTGACTGTAGGGTACATATATGTGAATGTATATTTATATGTATATTTGTATGTATATGTATATATTTGTATGTTTATGTATGTATGTTTATATTTCTAAATACATTATGTATATATTTCTAAAAAACAGTGTTGTTAACGGCACTTTATCTCACAAACAATTAAGAGCCACAAGGAGTAACAACTTAATTAAAGTCAGTATGTATAACTGACATTAGTCCTTCTCAGGACTACAGCTGCTGACTCTTGATGAAAAATCATTTTGATAAAATTATGAAAGAAGAAAACAAATCGACAGTAGGAGGAAGTTGAAGACAGGAAAGAACGAAATAGTTGATTCAAGGACTTTAGAATTGCAGCACAAAAAGTAGAGCTTAACATTTATTATGCTCCTCCGTTCCTAAGTAACATGAAACTAAAGAAAATAGTTCAAAATCTTTGAAACATTTACAAGGTCTAGTAGCTCATTTTCAAATTACTTTCCTCTTAATATTGGTTACAATTAAAAAAATCCTACAAGATACAAAGGGTTATTAATGACTTGAGGTGTTTCTTAACCCAGAAAAACAATAATTTCACATTTTAAGCAGTTTTTACCTGCAAAACCAAGTAGAAAAAACATTCATTTTCTCTTTCTTCATCCTTTAGGGTCCAGTTCACAATTGCTTTCTTAAGCCAGGAGTGGAATAAAAAGAATGAGTCGATTGTAGTGCTTATTTCTAAAACAATGTATTGTATTTCAATTCAGAAAATTGAGAAAATAGAAATATTTCTACTTCATTTTTTGAACCTTAACATCAGCGAGAGTGGAGAATGACCATGCTAGCAGCACATACCGGCCCTAGAGTGGATCCATGAAGATTTACTGACTCAGGTGCCTGATATCTTTTTCCCAATGATTTAGGTTTCCACAATTGCACCAAATATATTGTAGGTAACCCAGAAAGAAAAATTATATTTGTGAAGAACAAGCATATTTATTGCTTAATGTAAACTCAAACACATCATGGTATTACCTAGATTTTCATACCATAGATTAAGAAATGTCTCTGGATCAATTACTAAAAATTTTAATTATTGAAATAGAGTAAATTTTAAAAGATGCTCACGGATTTTTAAGAAGGAAAATTTTCATGTCTCCTGTTGTACTATTTCTTACCAAGTCAGAAGAAGCGCTGCCACCAACTTCTACTTATGCAAGTCAGCTGTTTGCAAAAGGTACTTCACAGATGAAGAGCAATGCTAGAGTCTGACAACCAGAAGGTGTTTTTCTTCAAGACTCTGTCTCTCTCTCCCTCTCTTACTTTCCTTCTCTCTCTCTTCCTTTCCCTCTCAGTCTCTTTCCCTTTCCCCTTCCCTTCTATCCCCCTTTATTGCCTCCCTCTTTTCTTCCTTCCTTTCTTCCTGCCTGTCTTCCTTCCTTCCTTTTCTTTTTTCTCTTTCTTTTGCATTTTCTTTCTTTCTTCCTTCCTTCCTTCCTTCCTTCCTTCCTTCCTTCCTTTCTTTCTTTCTTTCTTTCTTTCTTTCTTTCTTTCTTTCTTTCTTTCTTTCTTTCTTTCTTTCTTTCTTTCTTTCTTTCTTCTTCCTTGGTATATGCATGCATAAACTCGCTTATTAAGGCCAGATATCAAGATCAGACCTCATTCTTCAGGCACCAACTTTCCTCTTTTATGAGACATAGCCTCATTTGGAAGGCACTCACAGAGTAGGCTTATCTTGCAGGATAGATTGTTATTACTATTTTTTAACCTGTGTACTGTGGATCAGATTCACATTTCATGATAGTCTGGCAACCATTTTTCAACTGAGTCAAACCTCCAGCCAAGACTGTTTTTTAAAGCTGTTCTGATCGATGTTTTCTATGTGCTAAGTGTTCTGGAGCTGTTTGATTAATTCTGGCTAATATTGGGGAACATGGAGAAGAAGCCTTATAATTCCTCATGCAGTAGAAAGTTTTATATTATGTAGCTACAACCTAACTTTAGCTTCATAACCCAGCTGCAAATGTACTATACTATATCAGAATGTACGTACATGCGTCAACAGCTCTACCTACACATAACAATCTCCCACAGCAGATTCTAGTTTGATGATTTATGTTTACTTTTTAAATAGTATTTTGTTATCTGGATGGTATTTCATTAATAGCTATTAATTCTTATTCATTTAATCTTGGTAATTCTATTAATCCTTATCACCATTCTTCTCTAGCATCTTAAAATAATTTTAATATGACATTTTAAATATTATTTTAATGTATAGAATTCTAATTTGCAAATCAATTTTTAATGCAAAAGCTTATTATGTGTCTCTTTTTTATGAGAATACGGATATTTTTTAGTTCAAATTTTATAGAAGAAACTGTAGTATTCTTTCTATCATTACACAGACAACAAATGAAGGAATTAAGGAGCAGATTTCATTCCTGCACTTCATTGCCTCCTAACTCCACTCTGGGACTGAGAAGATCAGTCAAGGACTCCATAATAAGAATTAAAGGACAAAGGGGGAATGGAAGCGTCACTGAAAGAGAAAACTGTGAAATGATATGCTTCACTGGAATACATACGGGAAATAGCGGATAATGGCTGAACATGAGTCAAGTTCACCTGTATAGTGCACTGAGTGGCATTCTTGGAAAAAGTATTTGGAATGTGGATTCTTAAATTACTGCCTTTACATCACTAAGAAAACAGATTTTTTTCCCTCTTTGTATTTAATGTTTCAGGTGTGTGATTTGTGTGGGCCTGTGTGCATGAGAGCAAATGGAGGGAATGTCACCCACCCAAGAGCCCTTGGCATAAGGGAGACTGTGAGGCTTCACTACAAGAGCAGGGATCTCTCTGCTGATGAATCACCTCTCAGGTCTCACTGGAAAGGTAATTCTCCACAGGAAACATACTGAGAGGCAAAACACTTTGTAAACACACAACTTTCTATGCAGTCAGTTAGTAATGTCTCTCATTTCATCTTCCAATTGTTCTTTTAGGAACAGTTTTCTAGGGAGAGGTTCAGCCTTGACGGGCCACAGAAGAGGAAGATACAGCTGGCCTTGATTAGATGTGAAAACATAGGGTTAGATAGAAGGGGAGGAGGACCTCCCCTATCAGGGGACTAGGGAAAGGACATTAGGTGAGAATAGAGAGGGAGAGTAGGATTAGGAGAAGATGAAGGAGGAGGCCACAGCTGGGATACAAAGTGAATAATTTGTAATAAATAATAATAATTAATAAAATACAGTGAATAAATAAATATAAATAAAAGGAGCAGTTTTCTATGTCTTGAACTATTATAATTTGCATTCTATGAATACAAAATGTACCTGTTGGGTTTTTTGTTATTCCTATCATCTTAATGGAGAACACAAGTACATCAATTTGTGCAGCATACTCAGAGTGTGTAGCTAAAACTTTGATGCCCAAGAATTTGAAGCCACTGCAGGGCATTCTTAGCTGTTTACAAGCCAGATGGGACTTTACAACTTTTCTTTTTCTTTTTTAAAGATTTATTTATTTATTATGTATACAATGATCTGTCTGCGTGTAGACCTGCACACCAGGTCTCATTTTAGATGGTCGTGAGCCACCATGTGGTTGCTGGGAATTGAACTCAGGACCTCTGGAAGAGCAACCAGTGCTCTTAACCTCTGAGCCATCTCTCCAGCCCACAACTTTTCTTATATCATTGCTATTGTAAAGCTGAGCATCAGTTGTGCACTCTTCAATACTGAAGCACAGATAATAAGTCACCAGTCATTCAACAATAAACTTGTAACATATATAGTAAAAACAAAAACATTTTAGTGATTGGAATTTTTTTGCTAAAAGTTATTGGTGTCTTTCTTTATTGGTTAATCACAGTTTTGGTTTTGGAAAAAGACAAACCACAAAACCAGAAATAGCTATATTTGATTTTTTAATGCAAGTATAGTGTATGGTGTGTGAACATGCATGAATTAGTTTTAAAGCTTTTGGTTTTACTCATAAGAAATAAAGGATTTGGTTATAAGGAAGCACTGTTCAGAGCCATTGCACTCAATGGCATTACGTAAATGAAAAAAAAAAAATATATATATATATATATATATATGAGATTGCCCCAAAGCAGTATACACTATTGATTCAGCATGAGCTGGAGAGGCAGTTAGGCCATCAGGGGTCTCGCTTCCCAAGTCCCTTTCATGTCATAAAATTTAGAGTGAGAAAGTCAAGAATCCAGAGAGATTTCTGGGTATTGTGGCCAAAGGGGAAAAGACTCAGTTCAAACTGCATGTTAATTCCTGCTGAGTTGACTATTGAAGTGGTAATAAGTCAGAGGCATGGCCGCTGGCCTTCACATTTGTGCCTCTTGGTCTGGATGTTCCCACTCATCAAGGACAGTGTTGAGCTCTGCACCAGCACATCCTCTCTAACTGAACTGGGACATTTACAGGCTCTGAGTACCAGCTGAGAAATGTGTAACTGACTTTGTGCTAAACTTTTTGTGTTTTTTAAAATGTCATTTCTCCGAACATCATTTATATTTTTAATATAATTGTCCTGAAGCCTCAAGACCCTAAGTTATATTTTTGCCATACATATAAGGAAAAAAACTTAAGGCATTGTCATTTTCAAAAATATGGGTTTGATTTTAGGAGTGATTGATGCTCTTAGGGCAAAAACAAAAAGAGATAAGGCTTCTGTGTGTAACAGAAATGCAAACACAAAATGAATGATCTACTTACTATCATTTTTAATGAGGATTTTATTCACTTTTTAACATATGAATTCTTATACTTTTACAAAAGAGTATGAAATATACAATCATCCTCTGAATAAAGATTTTTTTTTCTTTTTTAGCTTAAACTATATGTAGTAATTTGATGAAGCCAGGTCAGAGTTAAAATTCATCAATGAGAGCATCTGGAAACACAACATTGATTTTTTTAATGTAGCTGATCTACATGAATATTCACCTGGCAGTGGCAGATCAGGAAAAATTAGAAATATTTTGTTTCTTATTTCCTACACAATAGTTTAGTAGGTTATAGTCCAGGTCTTATGATTTTTGGAACATTCCTTATTTCTGTCCTTCTCAGTACGTTTTTTCTCATTTGGAGTGAGTCATTCTAAGTTCATACAAGACTTCATAGGAGCATAGACACAATTATGCAGAAGGCAAGTTCCCTTCTCTGCTGTTTCTCACTAATGGGTTTCTGGCATCCCTCTCCCTCTGAATGATATGTGTGTGTCAGGATTTCAGTCTTTCCTCCTATGAATATATGCAAGCACTTTACAAGTTTAAAATGCATTACCCAACTAAGATAATATCATAAGAAGTATCCAAACACTTTTAAAGCCCTGGAATTAAGACAAAGGGCTCATTCGGTTGCTAATTTTATTTTATTCCACTGAGTTACTGTGTATACAAAGAAGAAGATTAAGAAAATGTACACATCCTCTTTTTTAAATTCAGTATATAACTTATAGACCTTTATTAACCTTTTGGTTCATTTTTTGCTTAAGAAATATTTATTGTGAAGTGGTGGAAAAGCAACTCTAAAGATAAAGTAGCTAAAGAACAAAATCATAAATCCTCCAAATCCGACATTTCTTCACCTGGGACAGTGCTGGAGGGAAATAGTTTTATAAACTCTAGAAGGCAAGCAATCAGTGAGAGCGTTAAATGTCCAAAGATGAACATGAAAGTTGATGATTGACTTCCAGGTTCCCACCAGTGCTACAGCCTCAAGAAAATCTTTGCGTAGTCTATAAAACATGCAAAGTGTATAAATGAAAGAATATAGACCCTAAGGTTATCTCAGTGTTTAAAACAACAAAATCATAGGAAGCATTAGTCTTTGGGGAATGGATACAATACAGAGAAAAAAGATAAAATAATTGATAAGAACAGAGAAGTAGAAGTAAAAAAAACCAGGGCAAGATTAATCTAAAGGGAAGGTACTAAGCACTTCAATGACAACAGTGGTTAAAGTATGAAGAAGAATACACTTTAACAAGTTTTGCTAAATTTCTAAACACAGGAGAAGCTGTAGACAGAAGCAGTGTTTTCGGGAAAACCACCAGCATCTCTCACAGCTGCCATTCCTTTGTTAGGCTTTTGCAATCTAACAATACAGTCAGTTGAAAATATACAACCATTGCATTTTAACATCTGTAAAATATTAATTTACTATTTATCTAAAGGGTTCAAGTACTGAGTGTATATGCATTCCAAGCAAAATATCCAGATTATTGTTTCAAAAGTAATTAGAGATAATTTGACTCAATTATTTAATTGTTCAAATGCACAAACAGGATCACAGAAAATAGGAAGACATTACACTAGAATCTGTATGTCTCTAGTGGAAGAAATAAGAAGAATAAAGAAAAAATGCTCCCTCCATATATTTACACTTACACACACAAACACACACATATGTAGATAGATACACACAGGAGCACACATATGTATATATAAATTAATATTCTTATTCAATTCTTCTCACAAACACACAAGAACAAAGGTATGAAATAAAGATGTTACAGTTAATCCAATATTTAGAGAATATGTTTTGCTTTTCCTGGATTCTTTTGGATTTTATTTCAATCTTTAAATAAGATAAAAAATCAAAACAATAACTTTAAAATGGTTATTTTTTTTGCACACTAATATCGTCTTTTTAATCAATGCAAAAGACTCTCTATAGCAAAAGAAAAATGTGTAAGCGTCTAGGTTGACATAGGCCTCCAGACAGTAAATCTACCCTGTATGTTTAGAAAATAGTGCTTCATGGTGACTAATGTGTTAAAAAGTTAAGCTAAAGAAAGTGGAGCATACAAAACCAAAGTGGGTAACAATTTGAAAGAAACAATTTTATATTATATACAACATGCATGAAATATAATATATACATATATACGTATGTAAGAGAGACAGTCTACTAATATATGATGCCGAAGGATTTAAATTAACATATACTATTGGAATGTTAGGAAAAAGAAATGAAAATTAAAGGAACAATTAGCAATTCAAAATTAAATGAAAGTTACATTATTCACAGAAAACTTGATTATATATTTCTTTATCCAATACATATGATACTATAAAGTAATTCATGTTTGATCTCAGAAATCAGTGAAGTAAAGTTATGCCTATTTTTTCAGGAACTTCAACATCTTTTTTTTTTCTAAAATCCAATTTTATACTCCTAAACGAACTAAAGGATAAAGTAGCTTCTGTCCTTCAGTGATGAATTAGCATCCTAACCCCAAATAAATGGCAACTTTTTTCTATATTTAAAAGCAAGCTATGCCCCAAATACAAGACCAGCTACATATGTAAATAAAACATTATTAAAGCTGAAATCTCACATATATCCCAACACTTTAATAGTGGGAGACTTCAACACTCTACTATCACCAAGAGATAGATCATCAAGTCAGAAGTAAAAAGGGAAGCAACGGCACTCACAGAGACACTAAATCAAATGGATCTAATAGATGTCTACAGAACTTTTCATCCAAAATCAAAAGATTACACCTTCTTTTCAGCACCACATGGAACCTTCTCCAAAATAGACAATATAGTGGTTCACAAAGCAAACCTCAGCAGATATAAGAAGATTGAAATAATATTGCTCTGTAGTACAGCTTGATGTCAGGGATGGAGATACCTCCAGATGATCTGTTGTTGTACAGGATCATTTTGGAAATTCTGGGTTTTTTAAAATTAATTTATTTATTTTTGTATCAATCACAGGTTAGGTACTTTGCATCCCAAGCGTAGCCCCCTCCCTCATTCCCTCCCACCCTCCCACTCCCTCCCTCATCTCCTCCCTGCCCCCTCCAAGTCCACCAACAGGGGAGGACCTCCTCCCCTTCCATCCAACCCCAGCTCATCCTGTCTCATCAGGGCTGGCTGCAATGTCCTCCCCTGGGATCTAGCCAGTCTGTCACTCCCCTGTTTGTATGGGGGAGGGTCAAAGAGTCAGCCATCAAGTTCATGACTGAAACAGTCCTTCTTTCCCTCACTAGGGTCTTCAGTCTGACACTCAGCTATCATGGGCGCCATCTGAGCAGGGGTTCCAGGCCACATCCACACGTGGTCCTTGGTTCTAGAAACCATCTCATACAAGACCCTTGTGCCCTGCTCAGTTTGGTCTTTGTGGAGCTCTTGTTCTCCCCAAGTCTCATCAACCTCCTCCACTGCTATCATCACTTCTCGCCCTCTGCCAAAGGCTTGGTCACGAGTCTTAATACCTGCTCTGATACATCGCTACATTGAACCCCTCCCCCCCCCACCAGGTCCTCCTTGGCGTGCTCCTTTCCTGTTGCTTGTTTTCTCCACCAATCAATGTCCATCCCATTTGTTCATCCAAACGAGCATTGATCATATTTTTGTTTCTCCATATGAAGTTGAGAATGTTTCTTTCAAGGTATGTAAAGAATTGTGTTGGTATTTTCATGGGAATTGCATTGAATCTGTAGATTGCTTTTGGCAGAATGGCTATTTTCACTTTGTTAATCCTACCAATCCATGAGCATGGGAGTTCTTTCCATCTTCTGAAATCTTCTTCAATTTCTTTCTTCAGAGATTTGAGTTTTTTCAAACAAGTCTTTGACTTGCTTGGTTAGAGTCACCCCAAAGTACTTTATGTTATTAGTGGCTATTGTGAATGGTGTTGTTTCCCTAATTTCTTTCTCGGCCCTTTTGTCTTTGATGTACAGGAGGGCTTCTGGTTTTTTTGAGTTGATTTTATATCCAGCCACTTTGCTTAAGGTGTTTATCAGTTGAAGGAGTTCTCTGGTTGAATTTTTGGGGTCGCTCATGTATATTATCGTCTGCAAATAGTGATACTTCGATTTCTTCCTTTCCAATTTGTATCTCTTTGATCTCCTTTAGTTGTATTATTGCTCTAGCTAGGACTTATAATAACTACATGGTATTGGCATAGAAACAGAATTGTGGATCAATGGAAACGAATAGAAGACCCAGGAATAAAGCCTAACAACTACGGAAACTTGATTTTTGACAAAGAAGCCAAAACAATTCAATGGAAAAATGACAGCATCATCAACAAATGGTGCTGGTCCAACTGGATTTCTGTATGCTGAAAAATGAAAACAGATCCATATTTATCACCCTGCACAAAACTAAAGTCCAAGTGGATCAAAGACCTCAACATAAAACCAGACACACTAAATCGGTTAGAAGAAAAAATAGGGAAGACCCTAGAACTCATTGACACAGGAGATTACTTCCTGAACAGAACACCAACAGCACAGATTCTAAGATCAACAATAAATAAATGGGACCTCATGAAACTGAAAAGCTTCTGTAAAGCAAAGGACACTGTCATCAAAACCAAATGACAGCCTACAGACTGGGAAAGTATCTTTACCAATGCCATATCTGACAGAGAGCTAATATCCAGTATATATAAAGAACACAAGAAGGTAAAAAGAAACAAATGAAGTAATCCAAATAAAAAATGGGGTATGGAGTTAAAAAGAGAACTCTCTGAAGAGGATTGTAGAATGGCAGAAAAACACTGAAGGATATGCTTAACATCTTTAGCCATCACGGAGATGCAAATAAAAATGACCCTGAGATTTCATCTTACACCTGTCAGAAGGGCTAATATCAATAACTCAAGTGACAACACATGCTAGAGAGGTTGTGGAGAAAGGGGAACTCTCCTACATTGCTGGTGGGATTGCAAACAGGTACAACTACTCTGGAAATCAATCTGGCATTTTCTTAGACAATTAGGAATAGTGCTTCCTCAAGACCCAGCTGTACCACTCTTAGGCATATATCCAAAAGATGCTCAAGTACACAACAAGGACATTTGCTCAGCCATGATTGTAGCAGCTTAATCCATAATAGTCAGAACCTGGAAACAACCCAGATGTCCCTCAGTTGAGGAATGGATACAGAAATTGTGGTGCTTTTACACAATGGAATACTACTCAGCAATTAAAATTAGGAAATCATGAAATTTGCAGGCAAATGGTGGGACCTGGAAGCAATCATCCTGAGTGAGGTATCCCAAAAGCAGAATGAAACACTTGGTATATTCTCACTTTATATAGTCCTATAGGATAGGATGGACATGCTGAAATCTATACACCTAGAGAACATAAACAAGAAGGAGGACCCAGGTTGGGATGATCAATCCTAGCTTAGATTGACATTGAATGTAGGAGAAAACAAGCAACAGGACAGGAGCCTACCACAGAGGGCCTCTAAAATACTTTAACTAACAATGAATCAAAGCAGATAGTAAGACTCACAACCAAGCCTTTGGCAGAGTCCAGGGAATCATATGAAAAAAAGGGAAGTTAGTAAGATTTAGCAAGGACAAGAGCTCCACAAAGACCAAATAGATCAGGGCACAGGGGTCTTCTATGAGACTGTTTCTCCAACCAAGGACCATGTATAGATACAAACTATAACCCCTGCTCAGATATGGCCCATGGTAGCTCAGTACCCAACTGGGAACCCTAGTAAAGGGAATAGGGACTATTTTGGTCATGAACTCAATGGCTGGCTTGTCGACTGACCCACCCCCATGAGGGAGGAGCAGCCTAACTAGATCCCAAAAGAGGACATTGCAGCCAACTCTGAAGAGACAGGAGAAGCCAGGGTCAGATTGAAGGGGGTGAGGTCCTCCCCTATCAGTGGACTTGGAGGGGGTCATGGAGAAGATGAGGGAGTGATGAGGAGAGTGTGAGGGAATGAAGGAGGGGTTCCGGCTAGGATACAAAATATATAACCTGTGATTAATATAAAAATGAATAAATTACTTAAAAAAAGAAAGGAAAAAAATAATAAAAAGAAGATTGAAATAATCCCTTGTATCCTATCTGAACATCATGGTCTAAAGCTGGACCTCAACCACAACAGAAACAACAAAAATCCTGTACATTCATGGAAACTGAACAACTTGCTACTCAATGACAGCTTGGTTAGGGAAGAAGTAAAGAAAGAAATTAAAGACTTCTAGAATTCAATGAAAATGAAAACACAACATTCCCAAACCTATGGGACACAATGAAGGCAGTGCTAAGAGGAAACTTCATAGCACTAAGTGCCTTCAAGAAGAAATTTGAAATATCTCATACAAGCAACTTAATGGTCCAACGGAAAGCCCTAGAAAAAAAAAAGAAGCAGATACACCAAAGAGGAGCAGACAGCTGGAAATAATCAAACTCAGGGCTGAAATCAATCATTTAGAAACAAATAAAACTATTCAAAGAATCAATGAAACCAAGAGCTGGTTCTTTGAGAAAATCAACAAGATAGACAAAACCTTAGCCAAACTAACAAAAAGGCAGAGAGAAACAATCCAAATCAAAATCAGAAACGAAAAGGGGGACATAACTACAGACACTGAGGAAATCCAAACAATCATTAGGTCTTACTACAAAAGCCTATATGCCACAAAATTTGAAAATCTAAATGAAATGGATGAGTTTCTTGATAGCTTCCATCTACCTAAATTGAGTCAAGATCAGGTAGAAAAATTGAATAGACCTATATCCCACAAGGAAATAGAAGTAGTCATCAACATTCTCCCTGCCAAAAAAGCCCTGGGCCAGATGGATTTAGTGCAGAATTTTACAAGACCTTCAATGAAGAGCTAACTCCAATTCTATCTAAACTATTCCATGGAATAGAAACAGTAGGAACTTTACCAAACTCATTCTATGAAGCCACAGTCACCTTGATACTTAAATCACACAAAGACCCAACAATAAAAGAAAACTTCAGCCCTATCTCTCTTATGAACATTGATGCAAAAATACTCAATAAAATACTTGCAAACCGAATCCAAGAACACATAAAAGATAACATCCACCATGATCAAGTAGGAATCATCCCACGCATGCAGGGGTGGTTCAATATCCGAAACCCCTCAATGTGATCAAATATAAACAAACCACATGATCATCTCCTTAGATGGCAAAAAAGCTTTCGACAAAGTCCAACATCCATTCATGTTTAAAGTCCTGGAGAGATCAGGGATACAAGCCACATACCTAAACATAGTAAAGGCAATATACAGTAAGCCTATAGCCAACATCAAACTCAATGGAGAGAAACTTAAATCAATCCCACTGAAATCAGGGAAAAGGCAAGGCTGCCCACTGTCTCCATATCTCTTCAACATAGTACTTGAAGTCCTAGCTAGAGCAATAAGACAACTAAAGGAGATCAAAGGGATACAAACTGGAAAGGAAGAGGTCAAAGTATCCCTATTTGGGGAATATATTTTAGTAAACATGAGTGACCCAAAAAATTCAACCAGAGAACTCCTTCAACTGATAAACATCTTCAGCAAAGTGGCTGGATACAAAATCAACTCAAAAAAATCAGAAGCCCTCCTATACACTGAAGAGAAAAGGGCTGAGAAAGAAATTAGGGAAACAACACCCTTCACAATAGCCACTAATAACATAAAGTACCTTGGGGTGACTCTAACCAAGCAAGTCAAAGACATATTTGAGAAAACCTTCAAGTCTCTGAAAAAAAGAAATTGAAGAAGATATCAAAAGATGACAGATTTCCCATGCTCATGGATTGGTAGGATTAACCTAGTGAAAATGGTTATTCTGCCAAAAGTAATCTACAGATTCAATACAATTCCCATCAAAATACCAACACAATTCTTACAGACCTTAAAAGACAAATTCTCAACTTCATATGGAGAAACAAAAAACACAGAATTTCCAATACGATCCTGTACAACAACAGATCATCTGGAGGTATCTCCATCCCTGACATCAAGCTTTACTACAGAACAACAGTTATAAAAACTGCATGGTATTGGCATAGAAACAGAATAGTGGATCAATGGAACCGAATAGAAGACCCAGAAATAAACCCACACAACTATGGAAACTTGATTTTTGATAAAGAATCCAAAACCATCCTATGGAAAAAAGACAGCATCTTCAACAAATGGTGCTGGACCAACTGGATGTCTATATGCAGAAAAATGAAAATAAATCCAAAGTTATCACCCAGCACAAAATTAAAGTCCAAGCGGATCAAAGACCTCAACATAACACCAGACATATTAAATTGGTTAGAAGAAAAAGTGGGAAAGACCCTAGATCTCATTGGCACAGGAGACTACTTCTTGAACAGAACACCAACAGCACAGGCTCTAAGATCAAAAATCAATAAACGGGATCTCATGAAACTGAAAAGCTTCTGTAAAGCAAAAGAGACTGTCATCAAAACCAAAGGATAGCCTACAAACTGGGAAAGGATCTTCACCAACCCTGTATATGACAGGGAGCTAATATCCAGTATATATAAAGTACTCAAGAAGTTAAAAAGAAACAAATCAAGTAATCCAATTAAAAAATGGGGTATGGAGAAAAACAGAGAACTCTCTGTAGAGAACTGTAGAATGGTAGAAAGACACTCAAGGAAATGCTCAACATCCTTAGCCACCACAGAGATGCAAATCAAAATGACCCTGAGATTTCACCTTACACCTGTCAGAAGGGCTAATATCAAAAACTCATGTGACAACACATGCTGGGGAGGTTGTGTAGAAAGAGGAAGCCTCCTCCATTGCTGGTGGGAATGTAAACTTGTACAACCACTCCAGAAATCAATCTTGCATTTTCTTAGACAATTAAGAATAGTGCTTCCTCAAGATCCAGCTATACCACTTTTAGGCATATATCCAAAAGATGTTCAAGTACACAACAAGGACTTTTGCTCAACTATTTTCGTAGCTGCCTTATTCTTAATAGCCAGAACCTGGAAACAACCCAGATCTCCCTCAGTTGAGGAATGGATACAGAAATCGTGGTACTTTTACACAATGTAATACTAGTCATCAATTAAAAGGGAGGAAATCATGAAATTTGCAGGCAAATGGTGGGACCTGGAAATGATTATCCTGAGTGAGGTATCCCAAAAGCAAAAAGACGCACATGGTATATACTCACTTAAACAGACCTATAAGATAGGATAAAAATACAGAAATCTATACACCTAAAGAAGATAAACAAGAAAGAGGACCTGAGGTAACAGGATTAATACTCTCTTAGAAAGTCGAATGGGACAGACATTGGATGTAGGAGTAAACAAGTAGCAGGACAAGAGCCGGCCACAGAGGGCCTCGAAAAAACTCTTCCTAGCAGTGTATCAAAGCAAAGATTAAGACATATAACCAACCCTTTGGCAGAGGGCAGGGAATCAGACAAAAGAAGGGGGAGTTAGTATAACCTGGAGAGGTCAGGAGCTTCGCAAGAACCAAATATATCAGAGCACAGGAGTCTTTTATGAGACTGTCTCTCCAACCAAGGACCATGTATGTTTATAACCTAGAACCCCTGCTTGTATGTAGCAAATGGTAGCTCAATTCTCAAGTGGGTATACTAGTAAGGGGAACAGAAACTGTTTTGGACATGAACTCAATGGCTGGCTCTTTGACCTCCCTTTCCCTGAGGGAGGAGCAGCCTTGCTAGGCCACAGAAGAGGACATTGTAGCCATTCCTGTAGAGACCTGATAAGCTAGAGTTAGATGGAAGGGGAGGAAGTCCTCCCCTATCAGTGGACTTGGAAAGGTGCAGAGAGGAGATGAGGGAGGGAAGGGGGGGATAGTGAGGGAATGCGGGAGGGAGCTACAGCTGGGATAGAAAGTACATAACCTGTGATTAATATAAAATAAAAATGAAAAAAAATAAAAGTAAGCTCCAAGTTTAGTTTATACATAATTAAATTTATTATTTTTATAATTAAATTCGACTTTTAAATTGTTATGGAGAGCAGTTTGTGTTTCTTTACTTGTGTGTGCAAATGTGTACAGATTCTGACAAAGGCCGGACAATCTTTTCAGCGGTACAGTTTGGTTGCTGGGAACCTAGGTACTCAGCCTGGGTCTTCTGCAAGAGTAAAAAGTGCACTTAATTAATATTTAATGCTTGTAATTAATGAATTTTTATCAAATACATACACCATCTTAAAATGATCAAAATGATGAAAATGGGTTCAGGTACATTTCTCTTCAGCTGAATTTCCTCATGACTCTTCACAGCCTTTCCTCCAACAGTCACCTCCTCCTTCAGGTAAACACCTGTATCTTTCTGTCTCTATAATATTCACTTTTACAGAAAGTCAAAGAAATCGAACTGTGTCTTACGCATTCTTTTGTTCTTTCACGTCTGATGTCTGACTTGGCTTAGTGCTCTGAAGATCCAACCATATCTTTTTATTACTTGTTTTTTCTTTTCCATTATTACTATTATAGTGAAGTGTCATTGTGCTGTATGAATATGTGGCACTTTACTGTCCATACACCAAGTGATAAGTATTTCTCACTTTGAAATTATTATGAATGAAGTGGTTACAAGCTTTCAAATGTAGATCTTTGTTTATAGTTTGACAATACTTGAGTGTTAAAAAAATGAAGCTTACAAAATACTGAATACGATTCAGGAAAATACCTGGAAGGGATCAAATTGTGCCCCTTTTTTTCATTATGGAGACATGTTCCTTAATCATGTGTTTTAGAATATTCATACTGTCTGTGTACTTAACCATACAGGTATCTACCAGAAAACAAAGAGGAGAAAGAAAATAATTTACCTAAGGAAAAATGTATATGCTTCTGCTAGCAACATGGTAACAGATTTCTGATCTCTATAATTGAGAACCAATATTTTTTTTTCTTTATAAACAATCAATTTGTGGGGCTTTGCTCTAAGAGAGTGATGTATTTCCAAATAACAACATTGATATAAAAGATTCCTCAATCCCTGATCTGTTTATATGAGTGATCACATTAGTGGCTGTCACCACAAAATGGTTTAGTTTTTTATCATTTATTAACAATTTATTCAATTTGTATCCAGGATGTGGCCCCCTCTCTAGTCTCCTCTCAATCCCACTCTCCCTCCCTCTTCTCCCTCTATGCACCTCCCCTAATTCACTGATAAAGAGAGGTCCTCCTCCCCTTCTGTTTGACCCTAGCCTGTCAGGTCTCATCAGGACTGGTTGCACTGTCTTCCTCTGTGGTCTGGTAAGGCTGCACCCCGCCCGCCCCCCCCAGTCGGAGGTGACCAGAGAGCCTGTCACTGAATTCAGTCAAAGGAAGTCCCTGCTACCCTTACTAGGGACCCCACTTGGAGACTGAGTCTATGGGCTACATCTGAACAGGGGTTTTAGGTCCTCTCCATGCATTGTCTTTGGTTGCAGTATCATTCTGTTCAGGGTCCCCCAAGGCTGAGTTTTTATTGCTCTGTTGGTATCTTTTTGGTGCTCCTGTCAACTCTAGGTCTTTCTATCTCCCCCTTCTTTCATAAGGTTGCCTGCACTCTACCCAAAGTTTGGCTATGTGTCTCGGCCTCTGCTTCGATACCTTAATCAGTAGAGTCTTTCAGAGGCAATGGTAAGCTCTTGTCCAGTTTCCTGTCTTCTCCTGTTTCAGATGTATATCACATTTTTGTCTCTCTGAATGAGGATTGAGCATTTTCCCCAGGGTCTTCCTTGTTGCTCATTATAGGTAGGCAGCCAAGCTTTATGGCATCAAATAGGAATAATATTCTTTTGAAAGGCTAGCCAGTATTTAGAGTGTTGATCATCTTACTGGATACAAGTTAAAGTCCTTGCCTTTATATGCAGGTGTTTTCCAACTGTATATGGCACGAATTCTCATATTGGTATGATATAGGCAAAATGGTTCTCTCATTTCAAGGTTATATGCCACTCAACTGTGTCAAGTGAAGTTGAATTAGAACTTGAATGGTAAATAAAATTTTGTACTAATAAAGAAAGAGATCAATAAAAAAAACTTTCATTAAAACCTTTGCTTTTCCTTCTAAAGGAACTAAAGTATATTAGAAAGTCTGATATTTATCTAATTCTTAAGAAAACAAAATGTTAATATCAAAATGATAGAGTAAAGGCCCCGTTCTTGCTCTCAATGTATTTTGAGAGAAATGCTTCGTGTTTCAAAAATTTCACTCAGCAATCACAATACATTAAAGAACATACGTTGTACACAGCTAAATGTGCTGTGACTGCTTATTTTCACATACTATATCTCAATTCCCTTCTGCCCAAGTGTGGAATCCAAATAGATTTATCACCTTCAGGTGCCAGCAATCAATAGCACTATGTAAACATGCTACACTAATACACATGGGAAAAAATAATCAGATTGACTAATTCTACAGTATTATTTTACTTGCCGATAAACTGTACTGGCATGCTAGCAGCCAAGTGTGACAGCTCAATCTCCAGCCTGGTATTCAAGGGTAAGAGGAAAGAAGGATTCAGGGAAGCTTAGTTGTCAACATCATCTTTCATTGCACCAACATCAGCCTTTCCCCGGATCAGTCCTTCTAATCGCAAATCCACACACACACATCACTCTTGAATTTTTTAGCTCAACTTTTTTACCCCTCCATGACATTACAACAAACCAATTCCACTTTATGTATTGATTTACACTTTGGTTTTTTAGACATTAATTTCAGTTAAATATATATTTTTTTCTGATTCTTCACCTTGAGAATCTATCTTTTCTTATTATGAAAAGAAAGTGTATTAATTAAAGAAGGAAGATGAGACTAACAATTGAAATGTATGCCTTCAAACAGGCTCACCACATTCAGGCTTTCAGTGAATAGTTTTAAAATTAGTATTTATAGTAATAAAATGTTTTAAATTTATTTTCAAATAACTATCTGTATATAGAAGGTCTACATTGATATTCTATAGCACAGATTGTATCTGATATGAATCATGGAAAAGAGAAGAGTGAATTATTTGGTAGGATTTTTAGGTTTGTTCATATATATATTGTTCATATATATATTCAGCACAGCAATGATATAAGAACATAAGCACCCACTGGCATGAGATTTCTCTAACACCTGGACTCAGATCTACGAGGAAGAGGTGGTAATGACAGCTCCATGATTACTCCCTTTCTGGTCAATTTCAATCAGTTCCTTAATGTGACTTTAATGATGTTTTTTAGTGTTCATTTCTTTTTTATTTTTTTAACATTATACCCATAGCATATCCCTTCTGCTACTGTGATTTTTTCATTAGGATGATTATAATGGAAGATTACTCTCCCTGGAAATGGATGAGACACTCCGGTTATCCCTGTGCCATTGTTACTATACACTAATTGCTCTAGTCTGCCATGTGAATGAGTATTTAAGGAGATTTTAATCCCTGAACCACCACATTCATTGTAATTCTGGAAGCTAAAGATCCTTATGACATTATACTGATAAAACTGCTAACACTTCACACATGTCTGGATCTCCTACATAAATTGTTAACATATTTGAATATACATATTAGTTTATAAATCATTTGCTTCTAAGATAAATGGGCGTGCTAAGTTAAAAGTTTGAAGTAAACTTTCAAATTGAATTTAGGTGAATCATGGAAAAGAGAAGAGTGAATTATTTGGCTGATTTCCTGCTCTATTTTGCAAAACATGCTTCAATTAAGCTCCCAGTATGGGCAGGCAGTTATGAATAATGTCCAACCATCACACAGCTCCCTGCTCCTTTGAGAAAGATGTCAAATGCACTGAACCCATCAAGAAGGGGATTTAGGTCATTAACTCAACCATAGATTTGAAGGCATTTCAAAAGTGGGTCAGTTTGTCAAAGGTACAAACGTGACATGACAGAACAGTTTCTAGAACTGAAGCACAATTACTAGTCACATCAAAAGTAATCAATGCAATTCATTATAAAATCTGTTGTTTCCAGCAATGCAGGGAAGTTCAAAGTGAAAGGTATACTTGTCTTTATCTATGGATGATGAAAAAGGTTAGGAAGGTAAAATGGCAACATTATCAAAGACTTGTAAATATGTGACATACTGAGCTGGCATTTTAAAAATTTCCTTTTCAAGCACAGTACTTCTATCACCATAGCAATGGATTTCACAAAGACAATATTAATTAGATTGCAAATGGCTGCAAGGGAAACAGAACCTTTGAATATTTGAGAAGTAAGGCTTAAATCTGATATATTGTAGATTATGATATGTTAACCATATTGCCAATTGAAATCCTCCATTTTATGTGGCATTCTCTCAAGGAAAGGTCATTCGAGTTGGTATACTTGGAGTTGTTTTGGAGAAAGTGTAATGAGGCTGGTACTTCAAGAGCTAAGGTATAGAATTACAAGCACACAGACAAAAGTTCAACAAAAGGGTAAATAATACAATGATAGGAAAATATTCAAATAAAATCAGTGTAAATTTCCAAGCTTTCCTTTTGAATAAACAACCGACAAAAACCATCAAATGAAGTTCTCTCACTGTTTAAGCTCAGAAGTTAATAACATTTTCTAACATTTAGATTCATCTATAACCAAATCAAAACTGCTGTAAAATGTTGAATCTGTTATTGTGAGAATGGATTTATATCCATTCTACTATTAGATTTATATCCTTGCCTATGTTACACCAGAAGTCATGGATAAATGAAGAGGGACAAGTCATCTTGACTGTCTTCTCTCTTCCACTTGCCGGCAGTGACAGGTGCTAATGACTGGAAACACAATTTGTGCCATGGAAGTTTCTGAGGAGGAGAAACATCCTTGGGACTCATATCACTGAAAATTTCCACACAAATATCTGTACCACATCCACATAGATTTTGGAATTGAATTTCTCTTCACTGGCCTCTCGCCATTGGTGTGCTAGGTTCAGTTCTGGTCTGGATATGTAGTTAGGAAATATAAACAACAACAACAAATATACATATATATATATAATATTATATATATTAACCATATATATTATATATTTATATTAACCATATATGGTTAATGGTTTGAAGGTCTATTCTAGCCCCACTTTTTGAATATTCATTCCATAGTCTAAACTGTTATTTTGAGTGCTGAGGAGCCTTTAATGAGTGAGGGGCTGATTGGTGCAGTAGTTATTACTGGGGACATACATTTGAAAGTTATAGTTATACCTGGTTCCCTCTTTACTCTCTGCCTCTTAGTTCTTGACCTGTGAACACTTATCACAGCATAATATCATCTCCACTGGTGGAGGCAGCCTTCCTGAAATTTCTCTGAAACTGTGAGACAAAGCACACCTATTTTCCCTTAGATTTTTGTCACCTATTCGGGGCTGACAAATGAGAACAACAAATACAAGTGTACACATATGATGTTTCTCCCAATATAACGATTTTTTCCTCTCTCTCTTATGCACAATCTTTCTCCACTTGTCTTACCTTGCAAGACAAGATTTAACCATTTTTCCTTCCTTTGACTCTAAGGCTACTGACTCATGAAAACATCAATACTTCAATGTCAGTGTTGACACGTTTAAATGAACTCTGCTTAATTGCTTATAGACTGTTTCACTCATTGCTTAAAGCTGGGTCTGAAATAGCATTTGTCATGAATTTCTGCAATGATGTTATTGTGCTGTTTGTCTTCAACACACTCTATTATTTAAGATTCTAAATGATGAGGGATAGTGGTCCCAAACTATATATCTACAGTAGGAAGAATAAAGAGGAAGACAATAAAGAAAATTAGGAATCAGGTATAAAACTTCAGTGTTAATCAATTTCTGTCTCTGGTTTCCATTTTAGGCTTTCTCTATACGTTAATTTACTAAAATTTTAGGAAAAATTAGCATATTCTAAAATGCTTTTACACGATTCTAGGTAATTGGTAGAAAATGTCCAAGTATCTATACTCTAGGAAGGTAGGGTAGAAATAGAAAGACCAAACACATTAAAACCCTAAATGATTCTGGATGAACATAAAATTTGACACCATCCTCAGCATGGACTGGCATCAGTAAAGGATACATCACCTCATATGCTAGAAGCAACTTTTAGAATAATGTCATTTTATCTTTTCTCTTATTTTCATAGTCCATTTATTAAAAAATGTTCTGTTGCTTTCTCTATATTAGTGACATTCTGTAGTGAATACCTCAGTAACTAAATATATAAAGTTTGGAAAACCACATTTACTTGTAAACCATCTCCATTTTAAAATAATTTAATTGAAAATTTTTACAAAATTTCATCTTTTAAAAACATAAAGAATTGTCATTGCTTCAGATTGAATGTTTCCCCAAAGTCCTATCATGCTCAGGGGGCACTATTGGGAGACATCTTTGTAATTTGGAACTATATGAATGTCCTTAGATCATTAGAAGTGTACCCTCGAACCAAATAACCACATAGTGGGCTTCCATCTTTTTTTCCTGAATCTATGGACACTGGAAGAGTACCCTGTCCTTTTATGAGTCTTGCCATGATGCACTTCCTTGCCTGTGCAATGCAGTCATGTCAACCAATCATAGACAAAGTCCATAGAGTGCTAAGTGAATATTAATGGCTTACTTATGTTGGTATGAGTAAAAAGAAGACAACAAATAGAATTGTATTATTTAAAATAAATTACAGATGGTAAAAAAAATGGAAGCAAGGCATCTGTTGCAAGATAATCTTTCCTTTAAGAAAGGAGAGGAAATAGAATGTGGTGGCAGGGCATGAGTAGTTTTGAAGGAGATGGAAGAGAAGTAGGAGTGAATACGATCCAGAAAAATGTATAAAATTATATAAGTGTTATACAATTCTGTAAAATACTAATCCAAAAATTAATAAAAACCTATATTATTAAAAATAACAGTAATTTGATATTAAAAATGTATGTGCCATCTATTCATCTCGACTACTCTCTTCCATTCTAATTTGCTTATGATTTTATTCTTCTATATTTTTATAATGCATGTGTATACTCTTCATGATTTAAGGCAAATAAGTTATAATGGGATCATTTGAACATAAAATTGACTTACATAATTCTTTATTAATTTAAAAAACAATATTTTACTCACCCAAGAGTTTATCAATAATGATAAATGTTCATCTTGAAGTCTGATCAGAGTTAAAGATCACACAGAATTTTTTAAAAAGTTAAAAACTAACCTGCTTAATGAAGTATATTTTTCAACCCCTGCAGGAAACGCTGTCCTCTGAGAGATAAGTAAAAGTTCCTAGAACTGTTAATTCTATAGATATTTGTGTAGCTTATCAAATATTCAAAGTGCAAACACACACATCTTTGCTCTATCAATATTTATAGCCTGAAAACACATTATTGTTGCAAATATGTCAGGACAATGAAAAATATCTTTTTGCAATGGGGATATGTAACAAAGGGCAGTAGAACATTATAATTTATTTCTATCATTTATTGAATGAGTCACAAGTAATAAGAAATAAAACTACTAGTAAGTTATGAAGGTCATCTCCTGTCATGCATGAAAATGCATAAGTTGTTTACATCATTACCTGCTCTTAGATATTTATCCACAGGGAATCCTGAAAATAATGAGTCAAGTATCTGTACTCTATAAAGGAAAAGCACCACAAATTGGCTTTTAAAGACATTGTCCATATGTACTGTCTGCTGTTATTCACAGGTATAGTTTAGACTGTGGGTGGGTGGGTGTGTCTGTTTCTTAATTTAAACTATACAAAGATGTCATTAGACCTAACTAGAGAGGATGATAATTCGTGCCAGAAACAGAACAAATTAAAATCCTAAGAGCCTTGAATAAGACAGATGTTGATAGTAATGTCTCATGTTTACATTTTTCTCTCTCGTTTTAAGTACAATGTAAATATTTAAATATTTCAGTCCATATTCTTTTATTTATTTTTTTGTTTTTTGTTTTCAACAGTCTCAACATGTAGTTCAGGCTGCCCTCAAACTCATAATCATCCTTATTCAGATACCCAATTGCTGGAATAAAATTTTTCTCAGTTTAAAATATTTTATGCATGGTTTTTATATATTCTTTTTAAAAAAATTCTCATTTTTATGCACTGATTCCCATTTGAAACAACATTTAAAAGCACATAGTTGCAGCCAGGCATGATGGCATACTCCTTTGACCAGCAATCAGGGAGACAAAGGCAGGTAGATCACTGTGAGTTTGTGGCTAGCCTGGTTACAAAGTGAGTCCAGGACAAGCTCTGTATTGGAAAAACAAAACAAAACAAAACAAAAACAAAAACATATGCTCAGATTTTGAAGATTATTTACTGAATCTCAACAAGTTTTATATTCAGTAAGTAGTATGAACAGGATCCTAAGGAACTGGATTTCTTTGTTCTACTTTCTTTACATCATGCTTCACTATAGAATAAATGTCAGCAATATTTATTGGGTATTGCAAGAATTTTTCATGGCTTGTTACATTTAATATTTGACCTATCTAAATAATTAGGTAATTAAAAATTGTATATCATATGTACAGTGACAAAGCTTGGTGCAGCTAAGAACACTTTCATAAATTCTGAAACTGGAATGTGAAGTTCAGCATATTTTAGTGTGGAGTTTAGAGAGCAGCACCACGAAGTACGCAGGGTTGCTTCACTGGTACAAATTGCATATTATCTTGATATATTATTAACATACAGACACTTGCTCAGAAATTTGAAGAACTCCTGAGACTTTTGTACCTTCAACACACTGACAATTGATTACCTAGCTTATTTGCCATACCTTGAGAGATACTTCTTTTTCATCATTTAATCTGTTATATCTTTTGTTTTTTTGGTCCTACACCAATGCTTGAATACTTTAAAAGAATTTTTTTTCTGTGTTGAATGATTTCTGAAAATAAATTATTGCTTCTCTATTTGATTGTCTGGTTTTGATGGTGATTGTTGAATGGTCTTGTTTGAGTGCAGAAAGGTCTAAAATAGGTCCACAGCCTACTGTCCAAAACTTGTGAATGTAGTAGTTTACACAGATTACATCTCGCCCTGGTCAGTACAGTTAAGTCAAAATCTCAAGCTAAAGCACATGCTAGATAGGGTGTGGAGTACTGGGGGAGTGTAAGCTTTTACAATCACTTTGAAAATCAATGTGGAATCTCCTCAGAAAACTGGGAGTAGTTTTACCTTAAGACCTAACTATACAACTCCTGGACATATAATCCCAAAATGTCCAACCATACAAAAAGGAAGTTTGCTCAACTACATTCATAGCAGCTTTATTCACAATAGCCAGAATCTGGAAAAAACCCAGATGTCCCTCAAATGAGGAATTGATACAGAAATTGTGACACATTTACACAATGGAATATTACTCAGCTATTAAAAACAAAGAAATCATGAAATTTTCAGGCAAATGGATGGAATAAGAAAAGATCATCTTGAGTGAGGTAACTCAGAACCAGAAAGAAACACATGGTATGAACTCACTTATATGTGGATTTTAGCCATATAATACAGGATAAGCATACTACAAGACACAGACTCAAAGAAGACAAGTACCATAGAGGATCCAAGAGAGGATGCATACATCTCACACAGAAGGGAGGATAGAGGTTCCAGGCCACATTCACATGTGGTCCTAGGTTGTAGAAACGGTCTCATACAAGACCCCTGTGCCCTGCTCAATTTGGTCTTTGTGGAGCTCTTGTTCTCTCCAAGTCTCACCAACCTCCTCCATTTCTATCATCACTTCTCGCCCTCTGCCAAAGGCTTGATCGCAAGTCTTAATATCTGCTCTGATACATCGCTACGTTGACCCCCCCCCCCAGAGGTTCTCCTTGGCATTCTCCTGTCCTGTTGCTTGATTTCTGCTCCACTCAATGTCCATTCCATTTGTTCATCCAAACGAGCATTGATCATACCAAAGTGGGTCCTCCTTCCTGTATATCCTCCCTAGGTGTGTAGATTTCAGCATGACCTTCCTATCCTCTAGGTCTATATAAGTGAGTATATACCATATGTTTCTTTCTGCTTTTGGGATACCTCACTTAGGATGATCATTTCCAGGTCCCACCATTTGCCTGCGAATTTCATGATTTCCTCCTTTTTAATTGCTGGGTAGTATTCCATTGTGTAAAAGTACCACAATTTCTGTATCCTTTCCTCAACTGAGGGACATCTGGGTTGTTTCCAGGTTCTGGCTATTACAAATAAAGCAGCTACAAACATATATGAGCAAATGTCCTTGTTGTGTACTTGAGCATCTTTTGGATATATGCCTGAGTGGTATAGCT
>CM053764.1:79860982-79878864 GCA_028658305.1 Pachyuromys duprasi
GCTCCACAAAGACCAAACTGAGCAGGGCACAGGGGTCTTGTATGAGACGGTTTCTACAATCAAGGACCATGTGTGGATGTGGACTGGAACCCCCGCACGGATGGGGCCCATGATAACTCGGTGTAGGACTGAAGACCCTATTCAGGGAAACAGGGACTGTTTCAGTCATGATCTTGATGGCTGACTCTTTGACCCTCCCTCATACAAGCCTGGGAGTGACAGACTGGCTAGATCCCAGGGGAGGACATTGCAGCCAGCCCTGAGGAGTCAGGATAAGCTGGGGTTGGATGGAAGGGAAGGAGGTCCTCCCCTGTTGGTGGACTTGGAGGGGGCAGGGAAGAGGGAGATGAGGGAGGGAGTGGGAGGGTAGGAGGGAATGGGGAAGGGGCTACGCCTGGGATTCAAAGTACCTAACCTGTGATTGAGATAAAAATAAATAAATTAAAAAAATAAAGTGGGAGTTACATATCAAGTATAAATTCATAATCTATAGCGCTGTCTTTGAAAACAACCCATACTTCATCTTACCACTACCCATGCTTCACTGATTCAGTTTGGAGTCAATGGAATCATTAACTTGTTTCCTTTTTTATGTAGTTTTTGTGTATTGATTTACACTCATGTATTATTTGTAGGCCAGTTTTAATGAATTGGTCTTCATGAGACACTTAAACGATCTTGTCTTTACTTTTTGTGTCAGAATTAATTATAATGTGCCTCAAGGACAGTGGTCTCAGTTTTCCATTTATTTTATGAATAGACTTTTTCTCTCTAATTAGGTTTTGAGGATTGTTTTAAGTTCTTCCCTTCCATAAATTTAAACTATTCTGCCTTTCATAGACATTCACCTTTAAAACCTACACCCAATTGTATTTTATTTCCTTATTTGGATATCATACTTTTTCAGTCATGAATTCCCTCCCAGTAGCTTACTTTAAAAACATTATATGTTGTTCATTAAGTTTAAAATGTTATCTGTTCAGCTCTCAGTTTACTTCTACAGCTCATTTTATTTTAACATGTAATCTTATTTTATCATGTTATTTGCTTTGTATTAGTTTTTATTTGAATGAGATGCTTAATGAATATAGATTAAGTTAAATTTTCTCTCAACTGAACCACAGTTTCAATTATTCCAAAGTGTATTCCTGACTTACTTTCTTCAACTTTATTAATGTTTGGATTTTGCAAGTTTATTTTTCTTATTTTGATTTTAGTCTTCCTTTTCTCCTTGTCCTCTGTTTTTCTTTCCTACACTCTTTCCTCTCTTCTTCAATAGGTTTACATATTTAACTCTTCTTGTGTTATTGTCCTTGTCAAATAATTACATCATGCGATCAGATATTATTTTCACTAAAAATGGGATAAAATTTCCTCTATTTTATTTCCAGTTTTTCTCAAACCAGATTCTCCCAACCATTCTGTCTTAGTTTAAATTATTCTTCCTTCAGCTGTCCTTACCTCAAGGAGTATAGAAATGTCTTGTATTGAAAGTGAGCCATTTCCAATTTTTAAAAATGGATTCCCTCTGTTCATGTTTTAAAATGTCTAGGTCAGTACCCATTCCAGGAAGTAGCCTTTAGTGCACAGTAGTGAGCCATGGATCATTTCTGTGTTTGTACAGGCCAGTAAAAGATGATAAACTATGAAATGAGGCAGAGCCTGAAATACCACAAACCATGGAATTACATGAAGACTGAAGAATAACAGCTTTGATTATGACAAACTGATATTGCAAAGGTCTTTCCAGCTATTCCTGTGGAGACACATGTGCCTTGTGGATGGTCCAATTATATAGGATTGTCAACTCCTCCCTCAGTTATAATTACAAAAAAAGGAAACAAATGTCAATATCACTTATTAATGGCATACAGGTTTGAGTTCACAATGATGGCTCCTAGAGACAGACGGGGAAATATCTGATGAATTCTGCTTTCAAATTGGACTTTTTCATCAAAATGTTATTGGTGTTCAAAGCCTGTGGCCAATATAAATTTGCCACATGATTTGATTTGGCATAAGCATGTTTGTTGAGGAACTAGAAATGTCAACACATGGCAGACTCATGTTTATGGTGATATTTTCATTATCAGCTCATCAAGTTTAATGAAGAATGGACAGACTGAATTTCACATCTTAAACTAAGTAAGAGCAACACAGTATGATATTGGCCTGTAATACTTTCTATAAGTGACAATCACAGTGCACATGCTTCTTAAATAAAAACAAATTGTTTAATGTTCAGTTGGAACATTGCACTTACATAGCTTTGTAATAACATAATTTAAAAAGCCAAAAGAGAAATAAAATTCGATTTTTTTCAGCAAGAAAGAAAATATAGACTATGGTCAGATGGAAGGGGAGGAGGACCTCTCCTATCATTAGATTGGAGAAGGGGCATAGGAGATGAACAGGGAGGGAGGGAGAAATTGGGAGGGGATGGGAGAGGGGCCTGCAGCTGGGATACAAAGTGAATAAACTGTAACTAAAAAAAGAATTAAAAATGAATTAACAAGCAAAAAATAAGAAAATCTAAATTTTGAAGTATGGAGTAGCTACATTGTAATATAATGCTGAAGGACATCAGGTGATATATATATCAGGTGATATATATATCCCAAATAAATAGAAGGACATGAGTTAGGAGGTAACAACGAGAAATGATAAGTTTTTTTCTGAATGTATTTGTTCCTCTCTAGGTATTTGTGGGGAATAAGTATACTCATAGTTATCAAGAACCTGAAAATAACAATCCCTTTACCTATAGTGGTTCGCTTATAGCATGTACCCTATACACATCCTCAATATATGTTGAATCATTTGTGTATCATTTACAACTTGTAAAATAGTATAAATTCTGCATTGTCTATATGTGTTATATCGTATCTAATACTCTCAAAAATGCACAATAAGCCACAAATTACTTGTAAATAATTGCTATATTGTATAAATTATAGAAAATAATAAGAAAAATATGCATGATCTCTGGAGATATAAAGTTAATGGATATATGTACCATGTATACCTCACCTCTACCTTTCTCTCTTTCTCTCTCTCCCTGCATCTGTGTATGTGTGTGTGTCTGTGTGTAATCATGTACTGTATAGCAGTTTCCTCTGTGATGACATTTCTAATTGTATAGTGAAGCTTCTTAAGATCAGGAAGCAAACAACTCCACAGCTTCAGGAAGTCCTTGAAACTGACAACATTTACTAGGTTCCTCCCTCCCCAAGTATAAATGTAGAGACACTCTGAGAAATGCTAAGCAACCTGGAAGGAGCAGAGGTCGGGCCAGGCACCTAAAGGATACAGTCTACCAGAGCAGCCAAAATGAAAGCGTGAGCTGCTGAGCTCCGCGGAAGAGGCTCAGACCGAGAGAGTCTCCTGAAACATCTGCCTAGCTTTGTACATGTTGTAGAGAGACCTTTAAGTTCCTGACTTTTGTGACCCAGCACTAATGTTAGGTTGGAGTGTCACTGTTCCAGCAAGTAAACCCTCACTCCTATGCCTTTAAATAACCCCGATAACACTTATCCATTCTTCAGGTTAGAATTTCATGGTATCCACACCGTGGGTATGTTATGGTTGGCTCCTTATATAGTGTGATTCTTTTTAAATGTCTCCCTAGGAATGGATCAGACAACAGCATGAAGTATAATTGTAGGCATTTATGTCGTGATGTCATGATGAATATTGGGGAGGATCAGAAAATGACATTACCAAATAATTCATGTCCTTCTACTCTTAGGTTGTTTAAGGAATCAAACTCAGGTTGCTACACTTGCAAGTCAGAGGACATCTGCTGCTGAACTGGCTATTTTGTTTACTTATTTTAATCCGTAGTGAAGTGAACACAGAGATATAAAACCGCCCTCCCTATAAGGAAGATATCCTCAGTCCCATACTTGAAAATCACAATAGTTTATTTAAAGGGATAGCTAATTCAGGGTCAATAGTAATCTAAAACCAAGTTATACATAAATTTATACATATATAATTAACTATATATTAATATATATAATTAACTATATAAAATTTGTTTATAGCTTGGAAAAGAGAAGAGAAATAATATTTTTCCTGAATCTAAATGAGCGATAAAAGTTGAGTATTTACTAAATTGTACCAAGTTATCTCTAGAAAAAATCATCCTGAGTGAGGTAACCCAGAAGCAGGAAGACGTATATGGTACTCACTTATAAGTGGATATTAGATATATAATATAGGATAAACATACTAAAATCTACAGACCTAAAGAAGCTAAATAACAAGGAGGACCCCATGGAATATGCTTAATTCTCATACAGAAGAGAAAGCAGGATAGACATCACAACAGTAGAAGAGAGGGAACCAGATGGGAGCCTTCCACAGATGTCCTCTAAAGGACTCCATCCAGCTGGAGATCAAAGCATTTGCAGAGACTCAAAGTCAAACTCCCAACCAAGACTCCAGAGTGCCTGGAGTCTTATGGAAGAAGGGAGAGATAGAAGAACCCAGAGGATAAAAGAGCCAGACACAGAAACAAACAAAGCCAAAAAAGCTGGACCCAGGGGACACTGCAGACACTGACGCATCAACCAAAGACCATGCAGAGAGGACATAGAACCCCTGCTCAGATGTATCACATAGACTGTGCAGGCTCCAAAGAGTTTTGCTAGTAAAGGGATAATAGACAGTCTCTGATATGAATTCTGTTGCCTGCTGCTTGATCATTTCTCCCTGGTGGGGCAACCTAGTCAGCCAACAGAGGAAGAGGATTCAAGCAGTCCTGATAGGATCTGATAGGCTAGGGTCAGACAATATGGGAGGAGGAATTTCCTTATCAGTGGAGAGGGATAGTGGAAGAAGAGGGAGTGAGGATGGGATAGGGAAGATATGAGGGAGGGATACAAAGTGAATAAATTGTAGTAATAATAATAATAGGAATATTAAAAAAGCAAAACAATCACAATGAAACACTTCAAATAAAATTATTTAATGATGTAAAGAACGCAAAGAATTCCCTTCAGATTTTGGAGAAAATTCTGAACAGAAAACAAAAAACAAAAAACATTGATAATCCTTGGCATCAAATAAAATAAGGACAGGGAGAGTCGAATCAGGTAAATATAGAACAAGGATGAAAAAACAGACCCCTCTTCATTTAGATGGCCACTTCTACTAGCGAGTAAAATCATTAACATTTAATTTTGAGAATCATTTTCACCAGTTCCAAGATGTCATGTAACTGATGAAATATAGTTTGTTTATGTGTCTGAAGGAAATGTCAGGAAAATATTAGCAGTTGGTTTTATACACTGGGTAAAATAATTGGTCTGGCTTAATACAGTTGTGCCTTGCTGCACTGACTGAAGGCCTGAGTCACATTGTCTTCCCATTGCCCGATCAATGCACTGGGATACATGTTCAAAGACTACAGTCATAATTAAGAGCCACAAATCTTTTAGAGTATTCCTGTTAAATATAACAAAGAAATACTGTGTCAATGAGCCATCTTTGAGTATTATAATATTTAAAATGCTATTCCTTATTAAAATACATTATATTAAAGAAGCATAAGAGTAATCCATAACACAAGTTCATTTCTATGGGGAGAGTGTTCTTTTAGGCTTAAAGAAATACCAATTCCTGTAATAGATATGTTTAATTTTAATTTTTTATATTAATACAGTTTATTCATTTTATCTAAACAGATATTTAATAATAACATTCTGACAATTCTAGTAAGTTCTGTTTCAAAATGACAGCCTATATTATATTATTTCCCACATTTGAATTCACTTCACCGCACAACATAACTGTCTTAGAAACCATATGTCCCATACTTTGCTAGTATCAAACACTTTTATGTACATCTTGACTTACACTGTGTATTTGCTTCAAGTATTTTGGACTTTGCCATATAATAATTATGTTTTTTCTATTCTTCAAGTGTTTCTGTATATAAAATGGTTCTGTATTCAATAGAAATTCAAAAAACAAAGTGGCTACAATATAAGGATCGATGTCATTAAAGTAGTAACACTAATAAAATAAACAGATCCACTACTAAAATTAAAGCAAAATTAAGTAAAAACTTAAACAGATCTCTAAAAATCATGAGCAAAAGGAATACTCAAAAATTTCTCAAACAAGCTTGCTAAGGCAGATGGATTTTTCCCAATTCTTTCTCAAATATTCTGTAAATTAAAAAGAAATGGAGCTTTCCAAATTCTTTCGAACAAAGCAAGACTTCCCTAATAGCAAAACAAAACAAAGACCCAACCCAAAGAGAATGATGGCTAATACTCTAGATCAACATGAACATAAGTATTATTAATAATTTTTTTGCAAACTGAATTCAAGAATGTACCTGCATGACCCAGATATCTTCATAAATAACACCAATGAAAAGCCATTGGCAAAGTGACAACATCTTCAACAAATGGTGCTGGTTAAACTAGATAACTTCAAGTATAAAAATGAATTTGGATTCTCCTTTTTTACACTTCAAAAAATTCAACTTGAAAAACTCCAACAAATGACCTAAAAAAGTAGAAAACTCACTTCAATATATAGACATAAGGAAAGATTTTCTGAGCAGGACCTTGCTAGCACAAACATTAAGATCAAAAATTAACAAGTGAGAGATCACTAAAGCAGAATGCTCCTACACAGCAAAAGACACCACTATTCATGTGAGGATGCAAATTACAGAATGAAAAAATTCTTTACCAGCTATATATCTGAGATAGGATTAATATTAGAACACATGAAGACATGAAGCACAAAAATAATTGAACACCAAGTCTCCAACAATCCTGTTAAAAACAAGGCAGGAAAATTTTAAAAAAGAGACTTCTCAAAACATAAAATACAAAGTGCTGAGAAATATTTTTATAATGTCTAACATACTTATACATCAGGAAAATTAAAATTAAGTATAGTATGGGAATGAATTTTATATAAGTCAGGAAGGCTACGATGAACATGAAAAGAGATATTTTCATCTTCTGATATCTTCTTCAATTTCTTTCTCCAGAGACTTGAAGTTTTCCTCATACAGGTCTTTCACTCACTGGGTTAGAGTCACACCAAGGTACTTTAAGTTATTATTGGCTATTGTGAAGGGTGTTGTTTCCCTAATTTCTTTCTCAGCCCTTTTGTTTTTGCTATACAGAAGGGCTTCTGATTTTTTTTTTGAATTGATTTTGTATCCAACCACTTTGCTGAAGTTGTTTATCAGCTGAATGAGTTCTCTGGTTGAATTTTTGGGGTCGCTCATGTATACAATCATATCATCTGAGAATAGTGAAACGTTGACCTCTTCTGTTTGGATTTGTATTCCCTTGATCTCCTCTAGTTCTCCTATTTCTCTAGCTAGGATTTCAAGTACTATGTTAAAGAGGTATGGAGAGAGTGGGCAGCCTTGCCTTGTCCCTGATTTGAGTGGGATTGGTTTGAGTTTCTCTCCATCGAGTTTGATGTTGGCTATAGGCTTGCTGTATATTGTCTTTACTATGTTTAGGTACGTGCCTTTTCTCCCTGATCTCTCCAGTACTTTAAACATGTTGCTGATCAAACTGGATGTCTACATGCAGAAAAATGAAAATAGATCCATGTTTATCACCCTGCACAAAACTAAAGTCCAAGTGGATCAAAGACCTCAACATAACACCAGACACATTAAATTGGTTAGAAGAAAAAGTGGGAAAGACCCTAGAACTCATTGGCACAGGAGACTACTTCCTGAACAGAAGACCAACAGCACAGGCTCTAAGATCAACAATCAATAAATGGGACCTCATGAAACTGAAAAGCTTCTGTAAAGCAAAAGACACTCTTGTCAGAACAAAACAACAGCCTACAGACTGGGAAAGGATCTTCACCAACCTTATATCTGACAGAGGGCTGATATCCAGAATATATAAAGAACTAAAGAAGTTGAAAAGCAATAAATCAAGCAATCCTAGTAAAAATGGGGTACAGAGCTAAACAGAGAATTCTCAGTAGAGGAATACAGAATGGAAGAGAAGCACTTAAAGAAATGCTTAACTTCCTTAGCCATCAGAGAGATGCAAACCAAAACGACCCTGAGATTTCACCTTACACCTGTCAGAATGGCTAAGATCAAAAACTCAAGTGACAACACATGCTGGAGAGGTTGTGAAGAAAGAGGACCCTCCTCTATTGCTGGTGGGAATGCAAACTTGTACAACCACTTTGGAAATCAATTTGGCACTTTCTCAGACAATTAGGAATAGTGCTACCTCAAAATCTGGCTAAACCGCTCCTGGGCATATATCCAAAATTTTCTCAAGTACACAACGAAGACATTTGCTCAATCATGTTCATAGTAGCTTTATTTGTAATAGCCAGAACGTGGAAACAACCCAGATTTCCCTCAGTTGAGGAATGGATACAGAAATTGTGGTACATTTACACAATGGAATACTACTCAGCATTTAAAAACAAGGAAATCATGAAATTTGCAGGCAAATAGTGGGACCTAGAAATGATCATCCTGAGTGAAGTATCCCAAAAGCAGAAAGACACACATGGTATATAGTCACTTATATAGACATATAAGATAGGATAAACATACTGAAATATATACACCTAAAGAAAAAAAACAAGAAAGAGGACCTGGGATAAGACAATCAACCCCACTTAGATAAAAAAATGGAATTGACATTGGATGTAGGAGAAAACAAGTAGCAGGCCAGGAGCCTACCACAGAGGGACTCTGAAAGGCTACCTAACAGTGTATCAAAGTAGATACTAAGACTCATAACCAAACCTTTGGCAGAGTGCATGGAATCATCCAAAAGAAGAGGGAGTTAATATTATCAGAAGAGGACAAGAGCTCCACAAGGAACAAATATATCTGGGCACAGGGGTCTTTTATGAGACTGTTTCTCCAACCAAGGACCATGTATGGATATAACCTAGAACCTCTGCTCTGATGTAGCCCATGTTAGCTCAGTATCTTCTTAAGTGAGTACCCTATTAAGGGGAAAAGGAACCATTTCTGACATGAACTCAATGATAGACTCTTTGACCTACCCCCCCCCTAGAGGGAGGAACAGCCTTGATAGGCCACAAAGGAGGGCATTGCAGCCAGTCCTGAAGACACCTAAACCAAGGTCAGATGAAAGTGGAGGAGGTCCTCCCCTATCAGTGAACTTGGAAAGGGGCAGGGAGGAGATGAGGGATAAAGGGGGGAATTGGAAGGGAATGAGGGGGTGGGATACAGCTGGATAAAAGTTAATAAATCGAAACTACTATTAAAAATAAAATAATATAAAAAAGAAAAGAAAAAGAAAATGCTGAGATATTTGTGGGAGAAGTGAAAATTTTCACTCTTGACAGGAGTGCAATTGATACCACTGCTATGAAAATTAGTTTGTAGATTCCTCAAAATTGCTAAACATGGACCTACAATATGAACCTGTTATACCGCTTCTAAGTACATTTTTTAAAAAGTTTTCTAAAAGGATCTTGTTTCCTACCACGAAAATACCTGCTTATTCATGTTCATTGTTTCTGTATTTACAGGAGTCAAGAAACTAAAAGAGCCTAGATGTCAACCAACTGATAAATGAATAAAGTAAACGTCATTTTTATATACAACATTATATTACTCTGAATTAGAAAAAAATGAAGTTCACGTGTAGATGAACAGAGCTGGAAATAATCATTTAGAGTATTCCTGAAACCAAATATCAGTTGCACACATGGAATATGACTACAGTTACATGGCCTGCACAAAACAAAAACAAGATAAACGCCAGGCTCATTGGGGCAAAGACTCATTATGTCCTACACTAACCCAAGGTGCTATAGGCCACTGATGGCAGCTGGGGAAGTTAAAGTGAACTTTCTTTAAGAATGTGATCCATGAAGAGGATGCAAAGGCTCCAGCATATGGTACCACACCCATGCAAGCACTGAAAGCACCAAATAAATATAAGAGTTTAGAAACAGGTACATGTAATTGGAAGCAATCTGTTTTAAAAAGATAGTGGAGAAATCAGAGGGGATGAACATTGTGCAGAACTATTAAACAAAAGAAAAGACACTGGTGTGGATAATATAATTTGTGAACTGAGAAATTCAATTAATTAATGATCTACACAGAGGGTCACCAAGACAAAAACTCATTGAGCTTAACGTGAGATAGAAAAAGAAAAAGAAACACTGACTCATAGACCAGGCCACAGAGGAAGGGCAAATCCTGATGAGAACTGATAGGTGAGGGTCAAAGAGAAGTGGAGGAAGACCTCATCTATCAGTGGATTAGTAGAGGGGCGCAGGGGGAGAAGAGGGAGGGAGGGTAGGATTGGGAGGAGACAAAGGAAGGGGCCATACCTGGATTCAAATAAATTGTAATAAATGATAATAATAAAATTTTTAAAAAGAACCACTTATGGAAATTCTGAGCTGTTAAGAAAATCAATTTACAATACAAAAAAAATGAAAAAAATCATTAGAAGAATAAAAAGAGGAAAAGAATAAACCCAAGAAAATCCTTCTGGACTTGTGGGACATATCAATCCATCAGTACCTATACTCTAGGTTTTCTAGGAGTAAGTGAGAGAAAGAAAGGGTCAAAACTTATCTATATAAATAATTGCACAAAAATAAAAAACTAGAGAAGGAAATGCCTACCTTAGAAGATAAGAGAGACATAGAAAGAGAGGAATACTATTTCAAGCTTATCAAAATAAGTGATTGCTCATCAAAGTGCAAATTGGTCCTTCCTAAGAATATCAGTGAATCTTTCAACAGGAGTATTACAGGGCAAGGAAAGGTAGGCCAGTGAGGCTGCAATGTTAAAAGAAGGACAAAAATATAAACAAGGAAGACGATTTCTGATTAATATGTGATTTATATATATATATATATGTATATATATATATATGAAAGACGGCTCTGTGCAAACAAAGAGCAATGGCACCCATTACCGCGAGATTTCCCTAATGAGGTAAGTTAAAAAGCAGTTAGTTCAACTGAAAGGAAAGGATGAAAGCTCATAATATAAAACACACGTGGTCCTAGGAGTCACTGGAAAATTTAAACAAATAGCTAAATTAAGAAATTCAATGTTGTGATGATAATGCATAATATTTACCGAATGTAAAAGTTTAAAACAATTGTGAAACAAATTTGGAAACAATAATTTGGTAATTTTGGTACAAAACATAAAATGATGTAAATTGTGATATCAATATTGTAAAATGTGATGAAAAATTGTAAAAGTTTTGTGTACAATTAAATTGATTCATAATTTTGATGTAGCATTAATTATAAGATTGATTATATGAACTCACAGACATCACATAAAAATATATTTAAAAACACAAAGATATTTGGGCAGACTACAGCCAATCTTAGGAAAGAAGGGGACACAGACAGTAAGACCTGGAGAGGACAAGAGCTCCACAGGGAGAGCAATAGAACCAAAACATCTGGACACGGGTCTTTTCTGAGACTGATACTCCAACCAAGGACCACACATGGAGATAATCTAGAACCCGTGCTCAGATGTAGCCCATGGCAGCTCAGTGTCCAAGTGGGTACCCTAGTAAGGGGTACAGGGACTATTTCTGAAATGAACTCAGGGACTGGCTCTTTGATCACCTCTTCCTGAGGGGGGAGCAGCCTTACCAGGCCACAAAGGAAGACATGCAGCCAGACCTGATGAGACCTGATAGGCTAGGGTTAGATGGAGAGGGAGGAGGACCTCCCCTGTCAGTGGACTTGGAGAGGAGCATGGGAGGAGATGAAAGAGGGAGGGTGGGATGGGGAGGGAATAAAAAGGGGGTTACAGCTGGGATAAAAAAATGAATAAACTGTAATTAATATATAAATATATATAATTTATACAATTCTATATAATATATAAAAATAAAATTTAATTAAAAACACAAAAGATAAATAAAGTTGTCAATGTATACTACCAAAAAATCACTATATATCAATAAAGAAAAATATCAGTTCTCAGTGAAAGAAATTAGAACTGGAAGGAAAAGACAAAGCAAATAGGTACAGAAACTTTGGGAGAAATTTCAAGAGCAATACTATTAACATATTACTTTATTATAAATAAAATTAACTGACTAAACAGATTAGAAATTGTAAGATTCATGAATAATTTTGTAACTTATTACTTTTCCATCCTAACCCACAACTAATACATTCTTGGAAAATTATGAATCAGTTTATTTATTAATATGGTGGGTATATGTGATGTGTGAGCATGGGAGTGTGTGCATTTGTGTGTGTGTGTGTGTGTATGTGCATATGCCAAGTCATGTTTGTGTACATCAGAGGGCAACTCTCTGAAACATTTTGATTCTATCCACAGTATGTTCAAGGTATCAAACACAGTCTGTAAATCTTGCAGCAAATACTTACAATCACTGACACCCCTCACTGGCTATTGAACATATGTGACAATTTTGTTTGTATTTTTTTTTTGCTTAGTAGTATAGTATTGCGGGTCTCCATCTTGTGTTTAACTTGTACTATATATTATAAGCATTCTGTAGATGCTAAGGATGAATCTCTATGTATTAAATGAAATACAGAGCCATTTAATGCAAGGAAATTAAACGTCAGTTAATTTTGATGTCCTTTGGAGATCCTAGAACTAATTCCCCAAGGATATTGAGGAAGAATATGATAAGCAGTTGCTGTGGTGTCATGATTGCACCCTTTAGGAAGTGATGGTTTGATGCATTTATATAATCTCTGAAAACCCGTGGAGATATAAACAAAATATACATACATAAATGAATCATTTAGATATTTTATAATTTTTATATTATGTTTGATAGAGACTGAACAAAAATTGCATTTACAAAATTATATGTGTTTGAATATATATATGTATTTGATTTTTTTCAGAAATTTACAACCTGAAACTACTGCTGCCACATAGATGTTTCTCTGTTACTAATATAAAGTGATGCATAAAATGCCATAGTTATTCAGTCAACAATTTCCAGAGATCAGTTTGACTCTAAAATCTGAGACATACCTAGGTTTGTCTGCCTTGGGTATTAAACTTGATGGAGCAACAACATTTGGTTTCTGTTTACTCTGTATGCAAATTTCTGTGTGGCAAACAGCACGGTGCAGTTTTTTTCATTTTACTTATTCTAATATTTTATTCTCAAATAGAATAGATTAATCAAAAGATTTGGAGCACAATTCTACCTCATGTTAAATGTTAGAGAACAGGGGTTGTTTCTACCTCACTATAAAGAGAAGGAAAATATTTTTAAACAACTATGTAAATTTAGTCCACTGTCTGTTTTGAACTCAATGCAAAAATCAAATATAAATGAATAAGTAAAGAACACATTGGCAATTCCCACACTTTATGCAGCCTATTCGTTCACAAAATTTGGAACACTCAGGATATCACAATAAGTCTGTCAATTAAAAAAAATCTTGCTTGCATTATCTTTGATTTCAACACCACCCAATAAAAATGAACTTTGCAGAATTACACATGAAAAATTCACCTAATTTGCTAAACCATTTTCTCACGCCAGTTTAGAGAGCATAACATTTTTGGAAATCTAATGTTATTTACCATTAGCTTCTAGGTTTCTTAACTCATTGGTTTGCAGTTATACTCTTACTTCTTTCGTATTTCAGAATCTCTATATTTTTTACATTGTACAAGGGAGAGAAATTAAAAATGATTCCAAAATTATTAATGTAGTTAATTGACAGGAAGGCTAATTAACCAAAATTAAAATATAGAGGTACAAAGGCAGGTATGTGGTGTAGTTCTTCTATTTGACAAGTCAGGGTAATAGTACTGCTTTTTAATGCCTCCTGTTGCCAGCTAGAGAAATGGCCCAACAATTAAGAGCATCTTATGCTCTTGGACAGGACCAGAGTTCTCTTACCAGCCATCATACTGGTGTCCACAACTACCTGTAACTCCAGCTCCAGGAATCTGACATGCTCTTCCGGCCTTCAGCGATACCTGCACACATGTTTTAATGCCCATCCATGCTCTATCTCCCCTTCCAAAAACATCACCAAAGAAACAAATAAAGTAGAATAAAATTTAAATGTAAAGCACTTAATTACCTGGGAAAGAATCCTGAACTGTTGGAACATGGATCAGGAGTTTATTAAAATTACAGGTTAGCATCCAGAGTTACCATGTTTGTGCTTGATGATATGAGATGGCTCAAGCTACTCCAACAGATCAAGAAAACGGATCTGAGCAGACACTGAACTCAAATGAATTCCCCAAGAAATAAACAGATGGGGATAGCAAGGTGAAGGACAAAGAGTTGACATTTCTTTTGATAGGTTTTTCAGTAATGATATCAGAAATATTTGGTAGATTTTAGTAGAAAACCAATCAAGTAAAATTAATTTTACTTGTTTTCTTTATGGAAAGGAGATTCTTTTTAAGTTTCCTTAAGATCTTTGGATAAAGGACACTTCCTATTTTAGTTATGATTGGAAGCATGACAATCACACTCCTTGCGTACATCCCTGGATAATGATAAACACAAAACTCATACACATAGCAAGTGAGTGTCTCCCTTGTTATGAGAGCAGGTGAGAATCAGTGCTATATAAACCAGGCAGCCCATATATTAAAAATGTGTTACGAGGGGAGGTAGTTTTCTCAGTACCCTGTCTCTTGCTGGATGTCTGTTGGGTTCTTTTGAAATTTCCCGTATTTTTTTTATCCTGGCAGCCTTCACCTGCTTATGAAAACCTCTTGTACTTTAATTTTCACCAATGATGCATAATCAGGACAATTTAACATATGTTGGCCTTACAACTCACCTATAAGTGGATATTAGCCATATATATAGGATAAAACACTAAAATCTAGAGTCTCAAAGAAGCTAAATAACAAAGAGAACCCTAGGGAAGAGGCTGAAACCACACTCAGAAGGGCAAACGGGATAAATATCAGAAGTAGGAGAAAACAAGAAACAGGACAGAAGCCGTCCACAGAGGACTTTTGAAAGATTCTACCTATCAGGGTATATAGAAGGAGATGCTGAGACTCATAGCCAAACTTCGGGCAGAGTACAGGAAATATTATGGAAGAAGAGGGAGATAGAAAGACCTGGAGGGGACAGGAACTCCACAAGGAGATCAACAGAGCCAAAAATTCTGGGCCTAGAGGGTCCTGCAGAGACCAATACTCCAACTAAGAACCATGCAAGGAGAGGAACTAGACTTCCTGTTCAGAGAGCCCATGGGCTGTTCAGTTTCCAAGTAGTTTCCCCACTAAGAGGGGCAGGGGTTGTATTTGGCATTAGCTCAGTGGCCAGCTCTTTGTTCAACTCTCCTTGGAGAGGGGGAGGCTGTAGCCATGCCAAGACACAAAGGAAGATGATGCAGCTAGCCCTGATGAGACTTGATAGGCTAGGGTCAGATAGAAGGGGAGGAGATCCTCCTGTATCAGTGGACTAACGGAGGGCCATAGAGGGAGAAGAGGGAGAGAGGGAGGCACTGGAAGGAGATGGAGGGGGCTTCAGCTGGGATACAAAAATGAATACATTGTAATTAATTAATTAATAATAAAAATTTATCTCTTAACTAAAAAATATTAAAAAAGAAAAAAATAGTACTTCAGGTTTGACCTGTCTTAATACAACTATTGTCTTAATTTGTTTCCTCATTAACTTTCACAAAGATCCCAGTGGGTAGAAGTATAACATATTCATATTTTTCAGATAAAAATTGTTTCGTCCTATATCATTTTATCTGTAAAATAATAGTTTTACAATCTCATGTATGACAAGCATGATAGACACCAGATTTCTCCAAGTATTCCCTAAAATCATTTACATATATTTTTTTTACTTTTGAAGACTGTTTGTTGTATAATTATAGATTAATGTTTTTTTGAAAAATATACTCCACTCCAATTTCTTATTTTCCTAATTTCTGAGAAGCATGGTACAATTTATGTGATTGTTCCTCTTTAGGCAAAGTGCCTCTCATTTCTAACCCCATCTGATAATTTATTATTTATTTTTGAGTGTTTGAATTTTGAATATGCATTGAAATATTATTAGAAATTTTACTTTTCATTCACTTATTCTAAGTTTTATGACTCTGTGATTATTTAACTGATTGCAATTTTGAAAAATTTTAATTTTTCTTCAGAAGTTGTGTTGTTCTCTTTTCCTGTTACTTCCACTATTCCTCTGTTGTTGTTTTGTTTTATTTTGTTTTTGTCTTCTCACTTATCTTGGGAATTGTTTGTATTACTTCCAATCTTGTTTCCATTTGATTTTTTGTTTTGCAGGTGATCAAGATATTGGTGGTTTCTCTTACAGTCCATTTCATCTGTACAATGTCTTTTGATTTTCCTTAGAATTCCAATACTTTGCTTTCATCATCCATCTGTTTTTTGTGTTCTGTGACTATATTTTTTCGTTAAAACTCTAGAATATTGATTACACACACACATTTTCCAGATTCCCATTCTACTTATTTAATATACTTTGTATATTTTTCTGTTTAAATGGGTACATAGTGTATCATCTAAAAGAAACTATTTAGACAGCAGTTATGAGCATCTTGATACTAGAATGCATGAGAATAGGAAGCATATGATAGCTGTATAACCTTTGCTCTTTATTTCCCAGACCTTCAAGGCAGCATGGGATGGCAGCAGGAATTAGGATTTGGCGTTTTCCTTCCCACCTGTAGTTTAAGCTGGATGAAAACAACAGTAGAACAGGTTCTGGTGAAATAATTTCTACTGAGCATTAAGATGCAAGGAAACCTCAAAATATTTTAAAGGGTTCATTTCTCACCTCTCCCTGCAAGATGCTTAAGAAAAAAAAATGTCCATCATTCACTGAAAGGACTTGGTAAAATTTATGGTGGAAAAATTCAGAGTACAGCTCTCAGTTTCTCAGTAAGGAATGGCTGCATTCTTTGGTGATATTAATATTTAGACATTTCTGGGATTTTCTAGCATTAATAGTTCAGATGTCAATTCTGGGTTTTTTTATTTTTTCCATATGAAGTTGACAATTTTTATTTCAAGTTCTGTAAAGAATTGTGTTGGTATTTTGATGGGAATTGCATTGAATCTGTAGATTGCTTATGGCAGGATGGCCATTTTCACTATGTTAATCCTACTTACCCATGAGCATGGGAGATCTTTCCATCTTCTGATATGTTATTCAATTTCTTTCTTCAGAGACTTTAATTTTTTCTTCTAACAAGTCTTTCACTTGTTTGATGAGCAGAGTGCAGGGAATCATGGAAAAAAGGGAGAGATAGTAAGACCTGGAGAGGTCAGGAGCTCCACAAGGATAGCACCAGAACCAAGATATCTGGGCATAATCGTCTTTTCTGAGACTGATACTCCAACCAAGGATTATTCATGGAGATAACCTAGAACCCCTGCTTAGATGTAGCCCATGGCAATTCATTCTCCTAGTGGGTGTCCTAGTAAGGGGAAAGGGGCTGTTTCTGACATGAACTCAGTGGCTAGGTCTTTGACCACCATCCTGCCAATGGGGGAGCAGGCATGCCAGGCCACAGAGGAAGACAATGCAGCCAGTTTCTGATGAGACCTGACAAGCTAGGGTCAGATGGTTGAGGAGGACCTCCCCTATCAGTAGACTTGGAGAAAAGAATGGAAGAAGATGAGGGAGGGAGACTGGGATTGGGAGGAAATGAGGGAGGGGCCTACAGCTGGGATACAAAGTGAATAAACTGTAATTAATATTAAAAAATCCTACCAATCCATGAGCATGGGAGATCTTTCCACCTTCTAATATCTTCTTCAATTTCTTTCTTCAAAGATTTGACATTTTTTTTTCATATAGGTCTTTCACTTGCTTGGTTAGAGTCACCCCAAGGTACTTTATGTTATTAGTGGC
>CM053764.1:79879364-79913470 GCA_028658305.1 Pachyuromys duprasi
TGAGGGAGGAGGCTCTGCCTGGGATACAAAGTACCTAACCTGTGATTGATATAAAAATAAATAAATTAATAATAATAATAAAAGCTAAATGGTCAGCTAGGCAGGGAAGGAAAGACTGGACTTTGGGGCAGAAATAGGAATTCTGAAAAAGAACCTGAGATGAGGGATTTTCAGCCAGATATGGAAAACAAAAGAAAACAAAACAAACAAACAAAAACACGAAAACCAACCAACGAAACAAAAAAAGTTGCCACAACTGAAAAGAGGTAACAAGCTACGTGGCAGAACATAGATTGTTATCAAGGGGTTAAGTTAAGTTATTTGAGCTGATTGGGATCAAGGCTAAGCTAAGGCCAGGCTTTATACACAATATAAATATCTCTGCATCATTATTGGAAGCTGGCTGTCCAACGATTCTAGTTACATTTGGCTTGATGTTTTTGTGGGACTCATAACAGTGGGAGCAAGTGTATCTCTGACTCTTTTGTTGCGCTTGGAACTCTTTATCTCCTATAGGGTTGCCATGTCCAACCTTAGAGATGATAACTTTTGTCTTGTCTTATTTTGTATTGATTGCTTGGCTATTGTCTCTTGGAGGTTGGCTCTTTTCTGAAGAGGAAATGACATAAAGTAGATCTGTGGAGAGGGGAGGCTGTGAGCAGAGCTGGGAGGAATGGAGGAAGAGAAAACTATCACCAGAATGCACTGTATAAGAAAATAGTCTATTTTCAATAAAAAATGATAAAAAGGAAAATATACTCTCTCTAAAAATGTTCCACAAGTGAAATTTTCCAATTAAATTTGTTGATACTTAAAACATAAGGTATCTTAAAATAATATCAATAAATGACTTATTTTCTTCTATCTGCAGCACAATTATTGAAGTTTATTGTATATTAAACATAAAAAAGTAAAAGATTGGAAAGTATAAAACAGAAGTTTCACTTTGCATGGATGTGTGCACCGTATCACACCCCATCACTGTGGGATAGAGGTATGAGTGTGCAGAGCAGACTGTTTCCACTGAGAAGAGTTCTATGTGCTCATAGTCCTCATGAACGAAGTAGCACCAAGTCTCCTCACCCTATATACTCTGTCTTTAGAATGGGGCAACTACATAATGTAAGATGGAGATACTTCATTGTCAGTGAGGGGAATGTGAGCTGTGGACAGACTTGGATGGAGTGCTACAGGTGGTATGAGGCACAATAGAAAACCAGAAACTACTGCAGGCCTTGAAAAACTGTACTATCCAAAGCTAACTGATTTTATCAAAGGATAATATGGAGGATTCTCAAAAATGATATCAAAGTTAGGATTTCTAGCATTGCCAATAATCATGAAAAACAAAAACCAACAACAACAGTACCATTAAAAAGACTCCAATGTACACTTAATGTCTGAAGCACCAAAAACATCAAGACTATTAAGATACATAGGAAATGTCAAATTCTCTGACAAAGAATGGCAGTTGGATTGCAATATTTGAGGCGCAGCCATTTAGACTACAGTCTCTGCTTGGTGTTGCTATTTGTTAAGAATGTTAAGAAACCTGTGGAAGGATTATAAGTCTGTTACTGGGGGAAGGCGCTGACAGTTTACAACCCCACCACTCTTCTGGTACTCTTTGCTTCTTCATGGGTTGAAAATGTCACCTCTCAGCTTCTTGCCTTTCTGCCTGCTGACATGCTTCACCCTGTAACTGTGGACTCTCTCCTGTAACTGTAAACCAATATAAAGAAAGACCAATTGTGGTCTTTCTACCACAAGTGAATGTACGTCATACTACTTTATCACAACAACAAAATGCAAATAATTTATGGACTGACTTCTGTCGAACGCTAGTATCACTGTAATTGAGACAAGAGAGGAATCATATACATAAGACATATAGAGGCAAGCCAATTAATCTAGAATCCCCCAAGAAATTTTACTAATACTATTTTCCAGGAGAGTAGAGGTAAGTCAGCCTGACATAGCAAAACAGCCTTCAGTATCCTGACTTCAGTATGTAGATAGTGTGCTGTAAGTAGATTATCAAGCCTGGATTGATCAATATTTACAGCATAAATTCTTTGGAAATTACGAACAAATGAGAAGGTTGATCCTCACAAACAATAAAGAGCACACATACTTTGTAGTGTAAGCTCCCACAAAATGATGTGTGAACTAAGTTAGAAATGGTGTTAGTAACAGGACTAAAAAAAAAAAAAAATGAAATGTTCCCTGAACACTCAACTGTGAAAATCTAGGTGTCACCCTGGTTTCTAACATTGAGATGCTCTGAAAATGTTAAGAAATGAGACCTTCTGTAAGGGAATAGTTTACTTTAGGCATGTTGCTATATGTATATCTGTATGATGGATATATATATATATATATATATATATATATATACATCTCTGTCTCTATCTCTACATCTATGGCTATATATTTGTATAATATACACGGTGTATATATGTATGTATATCTATATCAATGTCTTTATGTAGATTGTGTACTGGTATATGATATATATGTAGCATGTAGCTGCTGTATATATAGCTGTTAATGTATATGTATATATGTAGCATGTGTGTATGTTTTATGTGTATTTGTATGTGATGTATATATGACTATGTATATATTAATATATAAGTATATAATATATAAATATATAAAATAAATATAATAAACAATATATATGTGTTGTGTATGTTTCTGGAGGAAAAAATATATATACATATACATATATATATATAAAATTTCAAGTAACATTCCCTAAAATGCTATTATACATGCATATACTATACATGTAATGTATAATACCTTGCATTATATATAAATCTTTCTACCTCCTCATTGTCTAGTCTCTGTTTCCTAACTGCTAAGATGGGATTGTTTTATCTCTACCATGTATTCCCCTCTATGATAGGCTGACTCATTTGAAACCATGAAACAAAATAATCCTCTACTCCTTTAGATTATTTCTGCCAATAATTTTATTCACAGTGACATGAAAATGAGCCAGTGGAGGGACTGTACTAACACATATGTCTCTCAGGTACCAATTCAGAATTCAGAGTAATATTATGATATGTCAACCCATGTTCAAAATGAAGATGCAAAGATGTCATGAAAAATTGAGACCCATCCTTTAGAACTATGATCGCGAAGTGACTGATATGAAGGTCTACACACTGGCCTGTTGCCTAGAATCTGCCAGAAAATCATTCTTAAAATCAACCCAGACACTAAGGAAAAAAAAAAAGACATGAGATACTTGGTTTTACTGCTTTTCCAACATCAAGGCAAACTAAACTGATACTGTCCTCAGTTTCTTCCTTCTGGAATTATTAATGACTTTGATTAAGAGTCTTAGTTATGTGCAGTGCTTTTGCAGAGCCTTTGGAAGATGATAACTTCAACTTAAGAAGAAAACCATAGTTCTGTTGAGTATTTTCTAGCTTCAAGGATCAAGACATGGATTTCCCGTATGGTATCTGTGCATCCCCATGATAGAATGCCAGTAGAATTTTCTACTAGATAAGGGAAATGTCATGGGTCACAAAATTACTTGTCGCATATACAGAAAGAAAAAATAGAGCTTTAGTTGACATGTATGACTCAAGAAATATTACTACAGTGACGGGTGAAACCTTGTTTCTACTGTGTTCGAAGGATGTAACCCCAGGTCAATAATTTAAACAAACCCTGCTTTAATTACCTCCTAAAAGAGGAAATAATACATTAACTAAAGGGGTTTTCATAATTACTAAGTGTAGGTAGTATTCAAGATAATAAAAGATGAGGATTAAATCCACATAAAATGTGGTATCCAGAATGTAGCATATAGTAGAAAATATTAAATGTCATTTATTAATGCATTATTAATATGCAACTTTTTATTATGTGTCCTCATTAGTGTGAATGCATACTCTTTTTTTATATCAAATATATTTTGTCTAGGATGTTTATCTACTGTGAATAATGAGGTCATCTAATAACATGAATCTCAGTACTTCCCAGAGGGGCTACAAACAGCACGAGATACAGACCCCTCAGCAAGAATGGGGCAATTTGTGACCATATTATCATGGCATAGATTACTTTTACAGTTCTCTTTTCAAAGTTTTCTATCTGAAATAATTTCTTCTGCATATATAAAATTATAATTATTGTATTTTACAAGATGGCCTGAGAGAAAAGGAGCACTTTTAAAGAGTTGGACTGTGAAATTGCCATTATCCTGCACTTGACCCTGGAATCATTATTCTCCCAATTAGATAAGTTTCACACATGACTACAGTGACAATGATGTGTAAATATTTTTCTTGTATCCAAAGGATCTAAAGTGTTTTTGAAGAAGAGCCACACGGAAGAAAATTACAACTCTGAGATCTTGGAAGGACAAAACTGACCTCTTAGTTTTCTTTTTTAATCATGTTTTTATGTATATCCATCACATATCCTAATCAAATCTGCATACACAGTTACAAGTATTACTAACAGATACTAACCATACATATTTAATTTACTTACAAAAACGCTCTTGAAAGACTAGTCTTTTACTCTTCAAATAAGCTATTTTTTTTTCCTGAGAAAAATGACCTTTTCTTAAAAATATACTGCTTATATGACCTTCTTTGTATATTTTTCTCCATTTATTTATTCGTCATTTTACAGCTGATCCAAGTCCCCTCCCATTTCTCCCAGTCCTGCCCACATGCCCCTTTCTCTGATTCCCCCCTCTCCTTCTTCTCAGAGAAGAGGAGGCTCCCACAGGGTACTAACTCAGTCTGGCAACTCAAGTCCAAGTAGGACTAAGCATATCCTCTTCCACAGGGCATGTTAACTCAGCCTTGCTAGGAGAAAGGGATCCAGTGGAAGGGAACAGAGTCTGAGACAGCCCTACTCCCATTGTTTGTATTCAAATGTTGACCACATTACACATCACTGCATAAGTGTAGGGGGTCTAGGCCCAGTTCAAGCATGTTCTTTGGTTCATTCTCTGATAGGATCCATGGTTCCAGGTTAGTTGACTTTGTAGGGTTGTTTTCTTTTCTTTTCTTTCTTTCTTTCTTTCTTTCTTTCTTTCTTTCTTTCTTTCTTTCTTTCTTTCTTTCTTTCTTTCTATCATCTATCTATCTGTCTGTCTGTCTATCTATATATTGTGTCTTTTACCTCTCTCTGGCTACCTCAATACTTTCTTCCGCATCTCAGCAGAATTCCTGAGCTCCGAATATTCTTTGGATGTGGGTCTCTGAATCTGTTTCTGTCAGCTGCTGGATGAAGCCTCTCAGAAGACAGTTCTGAAAGCCTCCTGTCTGCAAGCCAAATAGAGTGTCAGTAATAGTGTCAAGGGCTGACTCTCTTCTATGGGGCAGGTCTCAAGTTGGGCCACTCATTAGTTTTTCAGTCCCTCAAACTCTGCTTTATCTTTATTTCTACACTTCTTGTAGGCAAGACACATTTTGGGTTAAAAGTTTTATGAGTGGGTTGGTGTTCCCTTACCTCCAGTGGAAGACCTAGTTGGCTACAGACGGAGGCGACTTCAAGCTCCTTAACCCCTGTTTCTCGGAGTCTCAGCTCAGATCACCTTCATACATATCCTGGAGATACCCTTGTTGGAGAGATGCCCACACCCTTGATTTCCATTCTCTCTCCCTCAGACACCCCCTCTTCCCAATTCTCCCACACTCTGCACACCATACCCCATTTATCCCTTCCACCTTCTTTCCTACCCATTTCCCTCCCTCCATCTACTTAAGATGTCCATTTTATTTCCTGTCCTGACTGAGATTCAAGCATCTTCCCTTGCATTCTTCTTTGCTTCTCTGGGTATGTGTATTGTATTATGGTTATCCTACACTTTGTGGCTAATATACTCTTATAAGTTAGTACATACCACTGTGTCTTTCAGGGTCTTGGTTACCTCAATCAGGGTGATCTTTTCTAGTTCCATCTACTTGCCTGTATATTGGATTATGTCTTTGTTTTTAATTCAAGTAATAATCCGTTTTGTAAATGTACCACATTTTCTGTAAGCATTCTTCAGTTGAAGGACATCTACATTTTTTCCAGATTCTGGTTATTACAAATAAAGTTGCTAAGAACATAGTTGAGAAAGTTCTCCTTGTGTTATGATAGTGCATTTTTTAGTCTACACCCAAGCTAGGTCTTGAGGCAGATCTATTCCCAATTTTCTGAGAAACCTCCAGATCAAATTCCAAAGTGGTTGTACAAGTTTGCACTACCACCAGCAATAGAGGCGAGTATCCCTTGCTCCACATTCTTGCCTGTATGTGCTGGCACTTGCGTGGTCTTAGCCATTCTGAGGGGTAGATGATGGAATCTCAGAGCCATTTTGATATGCATTAATTAAATACACTGAACATTAGAGATTCACCTGGTAAAATTCTTGGTTAATCTCTGTTTCCCATTTTTAATTGGATTATATGGTTTATGGATGTTTATATATACTGGATATTAGCGCTATGTCAGATGTAGGATTGTGGAAATCTTTTCCCAGTCTGTAGGTTGTCATTTTGTTCTGTTGACCCTGTCCTTTGTTTTTTTAGAAGTTTTTCAGTTTCATGAGGTCCCATTTATTGAGTGATGATCTTAGTGCCTAAGCTGTTAGTGTTCTGTTCAGGAAATTATTTCCTGTACCAATGAGTTCAAGGCTATTCTCCACTTTGTCTTCTGTTTGATTTAGTGTATTTGGTTTTATGTTGAAGCCTTTGATCCACTTGGACTTTAGTTTTGTGCAGGGTGATAAATAAGGACCTATTTGTATTCTTCTACATGCAGTCAACAAGTTAGATCCAGCACCGTTTGTTGATGATTTCTTTTTTCCATTATATGGTTTTGGACTTTTATGTCAAAATATCAAGTGGTGTGTGGTTTTATTTCCAGGTCTTTGATTCAATTCCACTAATTTACTTGTCTGTTTTATTTCAACATCAAGTGGTTTTTATTACTATTGCTTTGTATTACCGCTTGATATTAGAGATGGTGATACAACCAGATGTTCTTTTGTTATGCAGGATTGTTTCAGCTATCCTGGGTTTTTCATATACTAGTTGAGGATTTCTCTTTCCAGGTCTGTAAAGACTTGTGTTCTTATTTTGATAGAAATTGCACTGACTCTATAGATTGCTTTGGTAAGATGACCATTTTTAGTATGTTATTCCTATTAATCCCATAAACATGGGAGATCTTTCCATCTTCTAATATCTCCTTCATTTTTTTTTCTTCAGAGACTTAAGGTTTTGGTCATACAGGTCTGTCACTTGTTTAATTAGAGTTTCACCAAGATAGTTTATATTATTTGTGGCTATTGTGAAAGGTGTTGTTTCCCTAAATTTTTATCAGCCCATTTGTTTTTTTTTTATAATGTGGGCTACTGATTTGTGAGATTATTTTGTACTATCACTTTGCTGAAGGTGCTATCAGGTATAGGAGTTCCCAAATATAATTTTGTGGGCCTTTTATGTGTGCAATTATATAATGTGTGAATAGGGATACTTTGAATTTTTCCTCTCCAATTTACATCACATTTATCTCCTTTATTTGTCTTATTCTTCTGGCTAGGACTTCAAGAACTATATTGAAGAAATATGGAAAGAGTTGGGAAGCCTTGATATATACCTATTATATTTATATAAATGTCATTATATGCTTAACAGAGACCATAATTTGTGTACATGCTTAATTGAAGGCATCAATATTTTTCAGGTATTGGAAAATGTAGACAATTTTATTTTATGTTCTTTATTACTCTGATAGCTTTTTAACAATCACCTCTAACAGAACATTCACTGTACTTCACATGAAGGTAAACACTCTTGATCACCAGTATAATAAGTCACTGTCTTAGAGGATATTTAATCATAGCCACATGTAGAATGTTACCATTAAAAAGAAAATAAACCCCAGCAATTTCTTGCATCACCTCATTCGTGTGTTGCTTGCTCTACATTATTCAACTCTGCAGCTATGCCAATTGTTTATGCGCTGAATTATTGTCATAGTGCTAAATACAACCTCAAGTAGGAGAAGACCAATTTTTTATGTATCAACCAATTTCTAAAGCCAACAAAATTAAACTACACTTCTGTAAAGCTTTTATTGAAAACATTACATATTATCACTCACCTTCTTGAAAGGTGGAAGGCTATTTTGAACTTAAACATGGTGGGTAAAGAAGTCATGGTTTACTTGTGTCAAATACAGAATCAAAGTTGCTTAATCTAGAATTCCCATGAGCTTCATCCACAAATCTAAAAGGCAAGAGTTATACTTTGTTTCATTCACCAATCCATTTTCAAAACCAAGAATATTGAGATATATAAACTTCTTGGTGTTTACAGAATGAATGAAAGAATTATTGAATGGATGAAGGAATGAAAATGTATAAATCTTGTTTATATTTCCTCATAGAGTTGATAAGAGAACTATACCAAAGCTTTAAAAACACATGGCTTGGGAGGAAGTCAGAGCATTTCTATCCCCAGGTCAGGGCTTGGAAACTTCTACCCTCCCTACATTCTAATCTGAAATCCTGGCCCTTGAAAGCTTTAGCTTCCAACTTCCAACTGCTAACCTAGACCTAGAATATTTTTTAGTATCTGACACTTACTGCTGAATAAGCTCACTTTTTTTAGGCCTTTCTGAAATCTGGCTGGTCGGTTTAACTCATTTGTTCTGACTCAAAACTTTTCACCAAGCTGACTGATTCAGATTGGCTTCTCTTGACTTCTTACTAAATTGTTCTGCTTGGAAAACTGCCCCTGATGATGATGAGGTTGAGTAAATAAACATAAGAGCCTAGTCTGTATATATGAGCTAATGTCTGGAAGTTCTCTCCAGATGGGAACTTGATAACAATTCCCCCACTAACCTATTCCAACCAACAGCTAGATGATTATGAAAATGTTAGGAAGGTCTTGCTGGATACTTAGTTCCACGACTTAACAGGAGCATTCAGAGGTGATCCAAGCAAAGATGAAGAGTTGACGCAGGTTACAAATTTGCTAACAGTCCTGGGTATTAGAGGAATTGTAACTCCTAATTTATGTGGAAGACACTAGGTGCCAATAATTAAATCAGAATTTCAAGGATATATAGTTTATCATCTCTTTATATTGTAACTGTATTTGATGCCAACCATGGTTACTTGGTATGTACCAGTGTGGTGGGTTAGATATTAGCTGGTTACTGAAGCTATGTTTCCTTCTTCTTGATAACATTCACAAGTTAGCAGGACCATGGGGATTGAGGAGAAGAAAAGGAAAATGTACAGTGTGTGCATTACTGTAAAACATAGGAAGTTCTTAAAAGAAATTGTGTATGGGAAAATGAATGTAAAATCTTTTCAATTGTGAATAAATAGATGTATAAATAAAGATGGCCTGAGTAGTCTCAGTACCAGAGTGTATGAGCTATACCTCTTGGTCCAAGTCTTCTTTCTTCAATGCCACACATCTTCCTTTGGGTTTGAACTCCTCCACTGGGGTTGGACTCTGGCAACCACAGTCTACACACTGCTCTATCTTTTACATAATTCGAGATTCTGTCAAGCTGATTACCAAATATTGGCCATCATGCTATGGTTAGCTAAATTTTGGTCTAAAAACTAACTCTTTTAACTGTGTTTTCTATTAGCCATCTAACATAACAGAATCCTAGACTAACCAGTAGACGCAATCTAGAATATGAGTTTAAATACAGAAGTCACACAGTTTTACCCAGAGCTCCATTGTATGATTCAGATCACTTTGGATTAGCACTTAATTTAGTATTTCTAATTGTGTGTCTTGAAACAGCAATATGTAATAGGAGCACAATGGAGAATACAAGATATTCTATTGAAAGCCAGTAAAGTATTCAAAACTAGGAGTTATGTTGGAAAGGGTTTAAATCTACATTGAAGACATCCGTAATTACAAAATTGTGAAAAGACCCATGTTTTTATAAAAACATACCTATTTTAAAATCAAAATTTTATTAGACATTAAAGAAAAACCATAGAAAATGTTATATTATATTTTGGTGGACTTTGGAGTAATATGAACTAACATAAAGCTATCTTATAATAAAATCAAAATTCATAGAAAATGTGCTTATTAAATTTCTAAGAGATAAAAGATTCTAAAGATATTCTAAAGATTTGCACAACTAAAGCTAAACTTTTTGTCCCCTGTAATGTCTTTTATTTTTAATAACTTAACGATCTTCCTCAGTACTGGATCTTACAGACTTAACTCTTGAACCGAAGTAATCTCATAAAAATTAAAGGCCAAGAGCCTCTGCTCTTCAGTTGTGTGTTGCATCCCTCAGGATCATATGGCATAATGTGTTCAATTTCATATCCTGTAGGAGTCAGAAAAATATTAATCAAGAAAATTACTAAAGTATAAAAATTGTACTGTTTATTAAACAAAAGTAATAGAATGCTGTCCAACACAACATTGAAATATTTACTACCTTATTGAATCTAATTAATAAAATATCTGTACTACCAAATTTCAATTGAAATTCTAATAAGCACCTAAATTTCTACTGACTTGGCTCTAAACTTAATCAGGCAAAATTTTTAATTATGTTGAAAGAGTTTAGATTTCTGGTACTCTCTTTATTAAGTTAACATTTTGGTCAAATCTATACTAAATCTTGGCAGTATATTCTCTAGCTTCCCAATATGTATGACGTGTTTATTTTATGTTAGGGAAAAGTGTGTTTCCTAGTGTGTCTGTGAGTCTGTGTGGGTTGGAAGTATTTGTACATACTGACTGCAGAAGAGGACACAGAGTGTCCCCAACTACCATGCTCTCCCTTATTACCTGAAAACAATGTCTCTTCTTGTGTTCAGTCATGAGGATAGTTGTCATTTCAGATGGAATGATTGTCATAGGAAGTGCCTGCAAACTGTCTGCCTTTGTTCTGTATCCAGGCAAATACAACCATTCCTCACTTTTGGTGGATGCTGGAAATTCAAACTTGTCTTGCATCCTGCAATACAAATCATTTGATGTGTTGATTCAAATTTCCAAGCCACATAATTATTTGTTTTGCTTTTGAATTTTTTCAAAATGGAATTTTAAAAATATAATTAATTATTAATAAATTACAGTTTATTCACATCATATCCCAGCTATAGCCCCTCCCTCATCTACTCCTACTCCCACCCTCCTTCCCTCTCTCTCCCCCATAACCCGCCCCAAGTACACCAATAGGGGAGGTCCTCCTTCCCTTCCCTCTGAAGGGTCTCAGCAGGACTCCCTTCATTGTGTTCCTCTGTGGTCTGGTAAGGCTGCTTCCCCCAACTCCCAGCCTCAGGGGGAAGTGGTCAAAGAGCAAACCACTGAGTTCATGTCAGTGACAGCCCCTATTACAATTACTAGGGAACCCACTGAGAGACTGAACTGCCATGGGCTACATCTGTGCAAGGGTTCTAGTTTATCTCCATGCATGGTCCCTGGTTGGAATATCAGTCTCAGAATAGACCCCTGGCCAAGATATTTTAGTTCTGTTGATCTCCTTGTGTAGCTCCTGTCCCTTCCAGGTCTTTCATCTCCCTCTTCTTTCATAAGATTCCTTGCACTCTGCTCAAAGTTTGGCTATGAGTCCCAGCACCTGCTATGATTATACCTTTCTAGGTAGAGTCTTTAAAAGGCTCATTGTGGTAGGCTTCAGTCCTGTTCCCTGGTTTCTCCCTCTTCTGATATTTTGCCTTTCTGAGTGAGAATTAATCATCTTACCCAGGGTCCTCCTTCTTGCTTAGTTTCTTTAGGTGTACAGATTTTCGAATGTCTATCTTATATTATTTGTCTAATATCCACTTTGAAGTGAGTATATACCATGTGTGTCTTTTTACTTCTGGGATACTGAGATATCTCACTCAGGATAATCTTTTCTAATTCCCAGCATTTATCTGCAAATTTCATGATCTTCTGTTTTTAATAGCTGTGTAAATGTACCACAATTTCTATATCCAAGGCTCAGCTGAGGGACACTAGGTTGTTTCCAGATTCTGGATATTACAAATAGAGCTGCTATAAACATGGTTGAGCAAATGTCCTTGTTGTATACTTGAACATATTTTGGATATATTCCTAGGAGTTTTGGTATAGCTGGATCTTGAGGAAGCACTCTTCCTAAATGTCTAAGAAAACACCAGATCAATTTCCAAAGTGGTTTTGCAAGTTACATACCTACAAGCAATGTAGGAAGGTCCCTTTCTCCACATCTTCTCCAGCATGTATTGTCACTTGAGTTTTTTATCTTAGCCATTCTGATGGGTGTAAAGTGAAATCACAGGGGGTCATTTTAATTTGCATCTCCCTGATGACTAAGGAAGTTAAGTATTTCTGTGTTTCTCTGCCATTATATATTATTCTATTGAGAATTTTCTGTTTATCCCTGTATCCCATGTTTTAATTTTATTACATATTTTGTTGATGCTTAATTTCTTGCATTCTTTGTGTATTCTGGATATTAGCCCTCTGTCAAATATAGGGTTGATGAAGATCCTTTCCCAATTTGTAGGCTATAAGGTCACGAGAGTGACCTTTCCTTAAAGAAGGTTCTCAGTTTCATGAGGTCTCCTTTACTGATTGTCTTGCTTACAGCCTGTGCTGTCGGTGTTTTGTTCAGGAAGTTGTCTCCTGTGCCAATGAGATCAAGGCTTTCCCCTCTTTTTCTTCTAACAGAATTAGTGTGTCTGGTTATATGTTGAGGTCTTTGATATACTTGCACTTTAGTTTTGTGCAGGGTGATAAATAAGAATCCATATGCATTTTTCTACATGTAGTCATCCAGTTAACTCATCACCATTTGTTGAAGATGCTATCATTTTTCCATTGTATGCTTTGGGCTTCCTTGTCAAAAATAAAGCATCCATTGCTGTGTGGGTTTATTTCTGAGTCTTCTAATCAATTCCATTGATCTACCATTCTGTTTCTATGCCAATACCATGCAGTTTTTATTACTATTGCTCTGTAGTACAGCTTGAGAACAGGGATGGAGATGCCTCCAGATGATGTGTTATTGTACAGGATCGTTTTGGCAATTCTGAGTTTTTTAGTTTTTCTATATGAAATTAGAATTGTTCTTTCAAGTTGTGTAGAATTGTGTTGGTAATTTTATGGGAATTGCATTGAATCTGTAGATTGCTTTTGGCAGGATGGCCATTTTCACTATGTTAATCCTATAGATCCATTAAAAAGGGAGCTTTCCATATTCTGATATCTTCTTCAATTTTTTTCTTCAGAGATTGGAAGTTTTTTTTTTGTTTTTTTCAAACAGTCTTTCACTTACTTGGTTAGAGACACACCAAGGTACTTTACATTATTAGTGGCTATTGTGAAGGGTATTGTTTTCCCAATTTCTTTTAGGCCCATTTGTCTTTGGTATACAGGAGGACTACTGATTTTTTTAGGTGATTTTGTATAAAGCTACTTCTCTGAAAGTGTTTATCAGCTGAAAGAGTTCCTTGGTTGAAATTTGGGGGTCGCTTGTGTATAATATCATATCATCTGCAAATAGTAATACTTTGAGTTCTTCCTTTCTGATTTGTATCACCTTGATCTCCTTTAGTTGTCCAGTTGCTATAACTAGGACTTCAAGTACTATTTTAAAGAGATATGGAGAGAGTTGGCAGCCTTGCCTTGTTCCTGATTTCAGTGGGATTGATTTAAGTTTCTCTCCATTTAGTTTGATGTTGACTATAGGCTTGCTGTATATTGTCTTTACTATGTTTCGATATGGGCTTTGTATCCCTGATCTCTCAAAGACTTTAAACCTGAATGTGTGTTGGATTTTGTCAAATGCCTTTTTGCCATCTAAGGAGATGATCATTTTTCTCCTTTAGTTTGTTTATGTGGGGGATTACATTCATGGATTTCCATATATTGAATCATCCCTGCATACCTGAGATGAAGCCTACTTAGTTATAGCAGATGATATCATTTATGTGTTCTTGGATTTGGTTATCAAGTATTTTATTGATTTATTTTTGCATTGATGTTCATAAAAGATAGGTCTGAACTCTTTTTTGTTTTTGGGTCTTTGTGTGGTTTAGGTATCAGGGGTGACTGTGGCTTCATAGAATGATTTTGGTAATGTTTCTTCTGTTTTTATTTTGTGGAATAGTTTGAGGAGAATTGGAGTTAGCACTTCTTTGAAGGTCTGGTAGAATTCTGCACTGAAACCATCTGGCCCTGGGCTTTTTTTTTTTTTTTAGAAGGGTGACTTTTCATGATTGCTTCTATTTCCTTGGGGGATATGGGACTATGCAATCTATTTACCTGGTCTTGATTTAACTTTGGTAAATGGAAACTATCACGAAAATTGTCCATTTCATTTAACTTTAGAAATGTTTTGGCAAAGAGTCTTTTGTAATAAGACCTATTTTTTTTAATTTCCTCAGTGTCTGTGGTTATGTCTCCCTTTTCATTTCTGAATTTTCTGATTTGGATAGTTTCTCTCTGGCTTTTACTTAGTATGGCTAAGAGTTTGTCTTTCTTGTTGATTTTCTCCAAGATCCAGCTCTTCTTCTCATTGATTCTTTGAATTGTTTTATTTGTTTATAATTCATTGATTTCAGTTCTGAGTGTGATTGTTTCCAAACATCTACTACTCTCAGATGTGTCTGATTCTTCCCCCCACCCCCCAGGGCTTTTAGGTGTTCCATTAAGTTGTTTGTATGATATGTCAAACTTCTTTCTGGAGGCACTTAGTGCTTTCAACTTTCTTCTTAGCACTGCCTTCATTGTGTCCCATAAGTTTGGGTAAATTATTCTTTCTTTTTCAATGAATTTTAGGAAGTCTAATTTCTTTGTTCATTCCTCCCCTGACAAAGCTGTCATTGAGAAGATAGTTGTCTAGTTTCTATATGTATGTTGGTTTTTGTTATTTCTATTGTTGTTGAGGTATAGCTTTAGACCATGGTGTTCTGATAGGATACAAGGGATTATTTTGATATTCTTGTATCTTTTTAGGCTGGCTTTGTGCCTGACTCTATGGTCATTTTTAGAGAAGGTTCTTTGAGATGCTAAAAAAAGATATACTCTTTTGTTTTGGGGTGAAAAGTTCTGTAGACAGCTATTAAGTCCATTTGATTTAGGACCTCTTTAAGTATCATTATTTCCCTATTTAGCTTCTCTCTAGATGATCTCTCCCTTGGTGAGAGTGGAGTGTTGAAGTCTCCCACTATTAAGGTGTTGGGATCCAAGTGTGATTTAAGCTTTAATAATGTTTCATTTACCAGTGCAGGTGCTCTTGTGTTTGAGACATAGATGTTCAAAATTGTGATGTGCTCCTGGTGGATTTTTTCTTTTATGAGATTGAAGTGGCTTTCCTCATCTTTTTTGATTAATTTGGTTGAAAGTCTCTTTTATTAGATATTAGGATAAGTACCCCATCTTCTTTTCTGGGTCTGTTTTCTTGGAAAAGCTTTTTCTATTCCTTTACTTTGAGGTTGTGTTTATCTTTGTTGCAGAGGTATGTTTTTTGGATGCAGCAGAATGTGAGATCCTGTTTACATAACCATTCTCTTAGTCTGTGTCTTTTTATTGGAGAGTTGATTCTGTTGATATTAATTGATAAGAGTTACCAATGAATGTTAGTTCCTTTATTAGGGAGTTGGTGGTGTTACAGTGTTTCAATGCTTCTTTCTCTTTAATTCTTTGTTATGAAGTTATCTATATCCTGTGTTTTCTAGTTATCTATATTCTGTGTAGTTGATTTCATTGGATTGGAGTTTTCCTTCTATTATCTTCTGTATGGCTGAATTGCTGTGCAGATACTGTTTATATTTAGTTTTCTCATGGAATATTTTTGTTTTCTCCATCTATGTTGATTGAAAGCTTTCCTGTGTATAGTAGTCTGGATTGGCTTCTGTGGTCTCTTAGAGTCTGTACGACATCTGCCCAATCTCTCTTGGCTTTCATTGTTTCTGTTAGGAAGTCTGGTGTGATTCTGATAGGTCTGCTTTTAAATGTTACTTGGCCTTTTTCCCTTGCTGCTTTTAGTATTTTTCTTTGTTCTGTAGATTTAGTGTGTTGACTATTATATGATATGAGGAGGGTTTTTTTTTTTGTTTGTTTGTTTTGTTTTTTTCTGGTCTAGTCTATTTGGTGTTCTGTAGGCCTGGAACTGAGGTTCTGCAAGCACTCACTTGAAAGCCCATTCTCTTCCTTGCAGGTCTAATTGGAAAGCACAGGGGTTCCCGCTGTTCTCTACTCTCAGATTTGGGCCTTCAGGGACAAATGAGAGTGTTGAAGGTCCATAAGCTCAGTGGTGTCCATTGTCTGGCAGCTGGGCAGGGAGGACTGTACTTGGGATAGCTGCCTTTGCTTTGGCTAGCTACTGTCCAACATAGCTGTAGCTCTGGGAGGCCCACCTGTGCCTTTTCAGTCAGAGATCATGGAGGATTGAGAGAGGAGTTCTTGCTTGGACTAACTGCTGCCCTGAAGATACAGCTCTGGGAGGCCTGCTTGTGAGGTTTCAGTCACAGCCCAGGGAAGCTAGCTTGGGCGAAGGGGATGTGCAGGGGCAATGAATATTTGCAACTCTCGATCTCTGGAGGGGTCCATGGGTGACCTGGATCCAAATTATCCCAGCTCACAGGTTGTCCACTCTTGCCCAGGAAGCCTCAATGTGGATATTCTGGTTCAGCTGCCCCTCCACTCACCCATTTTGGAGTTTTGTACCCTGTGCCCCTCAGAAAGGTACAAGCTGGTCACGGATATCTGGATTTCTCCCCTCACCCAATTCTTGGTTTTGATTTTTAATGCAAGATATTATTTTTGCCATCCAGCCTACTCTAATAAAAATTCTATAGATTGGGTATCATACGGACAACAACAATTTATTTCTCACAAGTTCAGAGGTGAAAAATGAAAGAACAATATGCAGGAAGACTTTGTGACTGGCAAGTACCTGTTCCCTGCCATTTCAAAAACAGCCATGTTTCTACTACCATACACATAGAAAGAGTGAAATATATTTCATAAATGATGAAAGTACCCATGAAGACTCCCAATTTCCTTTTCGTTTTTCTAGAAAATAACCACATCATTACAATTTCACCCAGGAATTGTGATATTAGGATACAATTTCAGGAATAGTAGATGTTCTATCACTGCATTCTAACTGATCTGATTCCTAGTATCCTTTATTCTTTAATACAAAGTGAATAAACTATAGTTAAAATAAAAGTAAAAATTAAATGTAAAAATGTTTATTTTCTTAATGGTCGTGAAATCAAAATGCATTTTATCAGTAACTCAAAAAAGTAGTGAATAAATATTACTATAAATATTAAGTTCAAATATGATGACCTTCAAAATTGTATATGTTGTATGGAAGATATAATCGATTTGGCTAAAATACCAACACAGTTCTTTACACAACTTGAAAGAAAAATTCTTACTTCATATAGAAAAACAAAAATCCAGAATTGCTAAAACAATCCTGTCCAACAACATATCTTCTGGAGATATCTCCATCCCTGATCTCAATTTGTATTACAGAGCAACTGTAATTAAAAAATGCATGGTACTTGCATAGAAACAATTAGTGGTTCAATGGACTTGATTAGAAAACCCAGAAATAAACCCGACACACCAATGGCTACTTGATTTTTTTAAAAAGAAGCCAAAAAATATACCATCTTCAACAGATGTGCTGCTCTAACTGATGTACACATATAGGAAAATTCAAACAGATCCATATTTACCACCCAGCACAAAACTAAAGTCTAAGTGGATCAAAGACCACAACATAAAACCAGATACACTAAACCTATTAGAAGCAAAAGTGGGGAATAGCTTTGACCACACTGGCACAGGAGACAACTTCCTGAACAGAACACCACAAGACAGGCTGTAATATCAACAATCAATAAATGGGACCTCTTTAAACTTAAAAGATTCTGTAAAGCAAAGGACACTGTTTTCAGAACAAAATGATGGCCTAAAGATTTGGAAAGGATCTTCACCAATTATATATCTGACAGAGGGCTAATATCCAGAATATACAAAGAACTTAAGAAGTTAAACAGCAAAAAATCAAGTAATCCAATTCAGAAATGGGGTCTCCCAGAAGCAGAAAGACACACTCATAAGTGGATATTAGACCTATAATATAAGATAAACATACTAAAATCTGTACACCTAAAGAAGCTAAACAAGAAGGAAGATCTTGTGTAAGATGATCAATCCTCACTTAGAAAGACAAATGGGATGGACAGTGGAAGAAGGAGAACACAAGAAATAGAACAGGAGCCTATCAGCTAAGGCCGCTGAAAGACTCCACCCAGCATGGTATCAAAGCAGATGCTGAGGCTCATAAACAAACTTTTGGCAGAGTGCAGGATATCACATGAAAGAAGAGGGAGTTAATAAGACCTAGAGAAGACAGGAGCTCCACAAGGACAGTATCAGAACAAAAATATCTGGGCACAAGGATCTTTTCTGAGACTGATACTCCAATCAAGGATATAGGTCCATTCATGGATATATAACCTAGAACCCTTACGCAGTTGTAGCCCAAGGCAGCTCAGTATCCAAGTGGGTGCCCCAGTAAGAGGAACAGGGACTGTCTCTGACATGAACTCAGTGACTGGTTCTTTGACCACCTCCACTGAGGAAGGAACAGTCATGCCAGGCCACAGAGGAGGACATTGCAGCAAGTCCTGATAAGACCTGATAAGCTAGGGTCAGATGGAAGGTAAAGAGGACCTCCCCTATCAGTGGACTTGGAGAGGGGCATGGGAGGAGATGAGTGAGAGAGGGTGGGATTGGGAAGGAATAAAGAAGGGGGTTAGAGCTGAGATAAAATGGGAATGAAATGTAATTAATGTTAAAAATTTTAAAACTTAATTAAAAAATGCAGTACAGAGTTAAACAGAGAATTCTCAGTAGAAGAATATTGAATGCCAGAGAAACATTTAAAGAAATGCTCAACATCCTTAGTCATCAGGGAAATGCAAATAAAAATGACCGTGAGATTTCACTTTACATCCATTAGAATGACTAAGATCAAAAACTCAAGTGACAAAACCTGCTGGAGATGATGTGGAGAAAGTAGAATCCTCCTGATTGCTGGTAGGTGTGTAAACTTGTATAACCACTTTGGAAATCAATGTGGTATTTTCTCAGAAAATCTGGAATAGTGCTACCTCCAGGACCAGCTCTACCTCTTCTAGGAATATATACAAAATATGTTCAAGCACACAACAAGGACATTTGTTCAACCATGTTACTAGCAGCTTTATTTGTAATAGCCAGAATCTGGAAAGAACCCAAATGTCCCTCAACAGAGAAATGGATACAGAAATTGTGGTACATTAACACAATGGCATACTACTCAGCTATTAAAAACAAGGAAATAATAAAATTTGCAGGCAAATGGTGGGAACTAGAAAAGATCATCCTGAATAAGGAAAAGTAGAAGCATAAAGACACACATGAAATACACTTACACGTGGATATTAGATATATAATATAGGATAAACTTACTAAAATCTGTACACTTAAAGTACCTAATCAAGAAGGAAGACCCTGAATAAGATGCTCAACCCTCATTCAGAAAGTCAAACAGGATAGACATTGGAAGAGAGAGAAAAGAGGGAATAGGACAGGATCCTACCGCAGAGGTCTTCTGAAAGTCTCTAACCAGCAAGGTTTCAAGGCAGATGCTGTGACTCATAGCCAAACTTTGGGCAGAGTGCAGGGAATCTGATGAAAGAAAGGGGAGACAGATAGACCTGAAGGGAACAGGAACTTTACAAAGAGAGCAAAAGAACCAAAAAATCTGGGCTCAGGGGTCTTTTTTGAGATTGATTATCCAACTAGGGATCATGCAAGCAGATACCTAGAACCCTGCTCAGATGTCGCCCATGACAGCGCAGTCTCCAATTCGTTTCCTTAGTTAGGAAAACAGGTGCAGTCTCTGACATGAACTCAGTGGCTGGCTTGATCTTATTCCCCTGAGGGTGGGGACCAGCCTTTCCAGGCCACAGAAGAAGACAAATAAGGGATTCCTGATGAGACTTGATAGGGGAGAGTCAGAGGGAAAAGAAAGGGGACTACCCCTATCAGAGACTTGAGGATAGGCATGGGAGGAGAAAAGGAAGGAAGGATGGCCTTGGTAGGGGACGAGAGATGGGGCTACAGCTGGTGAATAAATAAAGTGAATAAATCTTAATAAAGAAAAAAGAAAAAAATCACCAATTTTGGATGTCAACAAATAAGGCAATTTTGTTATTAATTTCCTAGAATATTTATATATATATCACCGATGGTTTTTATGATACAATAAAAACTCTCTATGGTTTACTTGCTTGATTGTTTGTTTTCTTAGACAAGGTTATTCTGTTTAATAGAGCCCTGGCTGACCGGGAACTTACTTTGTAGAGCAGGCTGGCTTAAAACAGGCAGAGACCCACCTGCCTCTGCCTCCTGAGTGTTGGGTGGAATATTAGGCATGTGCTAACACAGCAGGCTTTCTAGGATATTTTACAAACATTTGGGTGTGACTTTGTGTAACAACACTGCTCCGTTTATTGGAGCCTACAGCTTAATGAATGACTAAAATAGAATTAGATACATGCCATCTCTCATTTCATATCATGTCCATAGACTCCTGATATTTTAATGTACAATTCAGTTTCAACTAATTTAAACATATAAATGGGTTTAACATCTTAAATTTCCATGGCTATAAGACATGGTTAAAGTTATATTGTTGCTCATTACTGTTAATGAGTGTATATATATATATATATATATATATATATATATATATATAATGTGTGTGTATATATGTATATGTGTGTGTGTGTATTCTGATAGTTCCTTCTACTTTCCTGTCAGCTTAAGTGAATATAGTCTGTTAATTTTAACTTGAATCTCCAGATAAACATTGAGTACTAGTCAATGAGTAACTCAGTTATTCCTGGGTTAAGTAACCTCCTGTTGTTCTGGAAACACCAAGGTTGGGAGGACCTTACACAGAGGGGGAATTTTTTTCTGAAATTTTGTCCATTGCCAGTGATTAATAACAGACTTTAGTGTATTCCAACGGGGAAAACAATCAAATTGCATCCTTGGTAAAAAATAGATGGAAGCCAAATCCCAAAAAGAAGAATAAGAACGAGGAGGAAAGACAAACAGAAGAGAAAGAAGGGAAGGTGAGAGAACAGGAAGAAGAGGTAGAAGAGAAAACACTACTGCTCCATTTTGTAAAGTCGAGGAACTCTTAGACTGATGTCTTCAAGAAACACTCTTGAGCATCTTTCATATAATACACAGCTTGGGCTCATTTTTATTGTTTTTCATGTGCTCTAGTACAGGTAATATTGCTTTAAAATTAATGATGTGGCCAGCTAGGATTTGTGGTGGTTTCCTTGAAGAGAGGAATAAGATTACACACAGATTTTGAAGTCCAGAATAATAGTCCTCTTTATAGCACCATATTACATTATTGCCTTTTTTACTGAAGAGAGTAGTAACTGGGTGGTGTTTTTGTTTGTTTGTTTTGTTTTAATATAGAGTCTGCATCTCATGTTCTTGTTCAATTACACATGGTCATCTCATAGGTGTTTTTCAAAGAAAGTAGAAAAATAACAATGTTTGCTTCTCCCAAGTGAAGAGTTAAGGATGCAGTAGTGGGTATCAGGGCCTCCCTCTCTTATCCCTAGCAGTTTTGCACTTAAAAACATTCAATAATAAAGCTCTGAGAGATGATGGATTCATAAAATGAAGAAGCCTGGGTCACTGAAAGATCCCTTGGAATAGAGCCATCCATTGAAGATGAATTATCTATCAAAGCTGCTATGTGAACATAAAGTAAATTTCTATGGTGTTGTGTTATAATGTATTTGAGTGTTTTTGTTACAGCCTAGGAAGCAAGGTATGAAAGTTAACAGAAAACACAACAAAAAAAATGAAACAAAATAATTAGAAAAAAGTGCTTGTTTCCTTCAACAGATAAATTAATTTGTATTCGTAGGAAAAGTACATAACTCAAATTTAATATCAATTTAAATTTGGGTAAAGTTATAAAGTACATGCCAAACCACAATACATAGACCACAGGAAAAAATATCAAGAGAGAGCTGGCATCACTCCAAGGGAGGAAATGATTCTATGAATGTAACCCTTACAGGCAGACACTCTGATTTTCCAAAACATTAGTTAGTAACAATGTCTAATGATGAGATAACACAGCTAATTTCAATATTAGGTGTACTTTAATATGTGTGCTATTAGAAGTCACCAGCTCATTAGTTCTCAGAAATACATGAGGATTTAAAATTTTGAATTAGTGTGCAGTCTAGGATAGACAATTTCTTACTCTCTCCGCCTCTCTCACCCAATCAACTACATGCTGATTAGTCAATATTATTTATAAAATATTTGTAACAATGAGTACGTCTTGATCTTGGACTCTCAGCTGATTACTTTGTTAGATTTCCCAGGGCCTCTCTCTCTGTCTAATCCTCCAGATGCAACATCACCTTCACAGTTCCTTTAAATTGTGTTTATTTTGACCCTTTGATGGTTGGCATTCAGCAGGTTGCTGCGCTGGTCATAGACGCCGCTTCTACCATTACTGCTACCCTACAAAGTCTCATTCTTCAATAGTGGCTGGCCGCTATTGCCACAGCCTGACTTGAAAAAAAAGTAATTATTTCCAGGAGTTTTTATCTCTATGAGAACATAGAAAAATGTTTATTAATCTTTTAACCAATTTTTGCAGAGAGAATTATCCAGATAATTAAACTATCGTAATCCTGTAACACAGTTTGGTTTTTTCCATTTTTACTTCTTGCTTTTGTTTTTTAATTATTATATAAGTTGATAGTTATACCTATGTTTATGTACAGGCATGTGTACAAGCCAGTGTAGGTGCTCTTGCAATTCAGAAGAATGTCTTGAATATGGTTAAGTTGGAATTTCGTTTTGTTGTGTCTGCCAATATGTATGCTAAGAATCAGGAGTTGGTCATCTTCAAGAACACGCTCTGTCTTTTGCTTTTGAGCCATCTAGGCCAAACACCACAGTTTTAGCAGGTAAGAAAGAAAGAAAGAAAAAGAAAGAAAGAAAGAAAGAAAGAAAGAAAGAAAGAAAGAAAGAAAGAAAGAAAGAAAGAAAGACAAACATTTGGAGTTACCTTCGCATTGTGCATGTGACCACTGAGCAAACTCAATTGCCCTCTTCTGATATAATTATTTGCCTGAGACTCTATTGCAAATGGTCCACTTCTTTTCCCCCAGAATTAATCACTTTTAGGAAGCCTGAGAACTTCAGGCCGTTTTATATATCTTATTCTCAGATAATCCATATCAAATACTATTAAATATATTTTCTACCCCAGAGCTCAGACCAGGAGAGTGGCAATGTTACAGATTTCTTTTAGTTCCATTAAGGTAATTATTTCATTTGAACCCACTAAGACTTCAGTATCAGTTGAGAATAAAAAAAAAAAAATCTGAGTGTTGCAATGAGCTTGAATATTCCTCTCATTCAGTTTCCCTGTTACAATTGACAGAGGTGAATTTCAGCCCAGGATCTCTACATAGTCTTAAAAACATAACGGCAAAACTCCCAATAGATGACATCTATATCCAATGCCCAACTGTATGCAAGGAAATGGGCAGAGGTATTGGGGTTATTATGTTCCCGTATATCTGTATATGGGTAAAAATAATATGTGTTTATATAATGACATATATATATAATAGGTAAAGAACCCAGATGTCCCTCAGTTGAGGAATGGATACAGAAATTGTGATACTCTTACCACAATTAATTGTGGTACTCCACAATTAAAAAGGAGGAAATCATGAAATTTGCAGGCAAATGGTGGGAACTGGAAATGATCATCCTGAGTGAGGTGTCCCAAAAGCAGAAAGACACACATGGTATATGCTCACTCATATAGACCTATAAGATAGGATAAACATACTGAAATCTATACACATAAAGAAGATAAATAAGAAAGAGGACCTGGAGTAAGAGGATTAATCCTCACTTAGAAAGACAAATGGGATGGACATTGGATGGAGGAGAAAACAAGTAGCAGGACAAGAGCCTACCACAGAGGGCCTTGGAAAGACTCTACCTACCAGTGAATCAAAGCAAATACTAAGACACATAACCAACCCTTTGGCAGAGTACAGGGAATCATATGAAAGAAGGGGGAGTTAGTATGACCTGGAGAGGTCAGGAGCTCCACAAGTACTAAATATATTAGGGCACAGGGGTCTTTTATGAGAGTTTTTCGCCAACCAAGGACCATGTATGGATATAACCTAGAACCCCTGCTTGAATGTAGCAAATGGTAGCTCAATATCCAAGTGTGCACCCTCGTAAGGGGAACAGGGACTATTTCGGACATGAACTCAATGGCTGGCTCTTCAACCTCCTCCTCAGCCCCGCGAGGGAGGTGCAGCCTTGCTAGGCCACAGAAGAGGACATTGCAGCCAGTCCTGAAGAGACCTGATAAGCTAGAGTTAGATGGAATGGGAGGAGATCCTCCTATATCAGTGGATTTGAAAAGGAGCAGGGAGGAGATGAGGGAGGGATGGAGGAGATAGGGAGGGAATACGGGATGGGGCTACAGCTCAGATACAAAGTACATAACCTGTGATTAATATAAAACAAAAACATTAAAAAAAAGAAAATGAATATACTTAATACTTGTAAACTATGTGTTGGAATGTAATAGATTCTTATCTTTTGTATTTTCCCAATATAGTTTATAAGGTAAACACTTCGACTCTAACATTTTTATGAAATGTAAGTGTGGCGAAAGTTTAAATGCTACAACAATGTGTGAAGGAAGCTAGTAGAGATAGGAGGACACATAGAGTGGGGTCAGGCTGGCCAAGGAAGGGTTTTATAAAAAGAAACAGATTTTGTTTGAAAAACGAGATAAAGAAACCTCTGTCTATATAACCTAAGCAACAAAAATTATTTGCAAAAGTGCAAAATTTTACATCAGTTTTAATATGTATTAATATGTATTAATAGTATTTAAAATGTATTAGAAAAAACGGTGTTTTTTTTTTCACTTTTTCTATGAAATAGGTGTTTCCAATAGCTTTAGAAGTTGTTTTCATTTTGGTTATTTAGGAAGGTTCAGTTTGATATTAAGTAGATATGTGTATGACATAATTCTGTTTCTATCCTGTTAGAGGTTAAGGTCAACACACTACCATCAAAACACATTGTCCTTAAAGCACAATGATACTTCAATGGAATTGTGAGTACTGGAATGGCAATATTTTTGATCTCATAAATATCCAGCAAAGGGATCCGAGACGATGATACCTACAACACTGGGAATCTGGAAAGCAGCTCAGCATTGAGCGCAGTGGACCCCAAAATTCTAACATCTATGATTTTCAGGTGAAAGGAAAATGCACAGGATACTTGAAGGTCCATCATCAGGCACCTAGCTAATACTGAGATAATTTCCTGGGCTCCTGCCTGGCACTGCCACAGCTCTAGGCTACCCAGCCAATCACATCATCAGTGAATACCCTCCTGGGACCCTCTCTTGGCTCTGACCCTGCAGCTCTAGGCCACTCGCCCAAACTCACCATCTGTGGAAATATTCCTGGGACCAGCAGCAGCACCACACGGGAAAGGGGGAGGCACCCTACCCTACAGCCTTAGGCCACCCACTTTTCCAAACACACCGTCTGTGGATGCCTTCCAGGAGAGGCAGCAGCAGGGCACATGTGAGGTTCTGACCCCGCAGCCAACCGCCCAAGCCCACTTTCTATGGATATCTTCCCGGAAGCACAGCCAGCCAGCTTTGAGGCTCACTCTCACTGCCTATGGAGTGAATTCCGACCTTCCTGTACTGTGGGTGAGACTCCAAACCTGGCCGCCAACTCTCACAGTCATGTGGACACCTTCTGGATAATAGAGTTTCCTGTTTCCAAACCTTGGAGACCACACTGAACATCCTGTAGACACCTTCTGGAGGTCCTCCGTGGAAGGCTCCTGTACTGTTCTTTGTCTTCTCCTACTTCCTATGTATATCCTGTTTGCTCTTCTGAATGAGGAATAATCATCTTCCCTAGGGTCATCCTTGTTGCTTGGCTTCTTTAGGACTACAAATTTTAGTATGTTTAACCTATGGTTAATATCCACTTATAAGTAAGTACGTATCATATGTGTTTTTCTGCTTCTGGGTTACCTAACTTAGGATGATCTTTTCTACTGCCCCCCATTTGCCTGCAAATTTCATGATTTCCTGTTTCTAATTTCTGAGTAGTATTCCATTGGGTAAATGTACCACTCTTTCTGTATCCATTCCTTTGTTGAGCAACATCCAGGTTGTCTCCAGATTCTGGCTATTACAAGTAAAGTTCCTATGCACATAGTTGAACAAATGTCCTTACTGAACGGTAGGGCATCTTTGGATATATGCCTAGGATTGGTATATCTGGATATTGAGGTAGCACTATTCCTAATTTTCTGAGAGCAAGAATGATTACCAAAGTGGTTGTACAACATTATATTCCCACCAGCAATGGAGGAGTATTCCCCTTTCTCCACATCCTCTCTGGCATGCATCACCCCATGAGTTTTTGATCTTAGCCATTATGATGGGCATGAAGTGAAATCTCAGGGTCAGTTTGATTTTAATTTCCTGAATTACTAAGGATATTGAACATTTCTTTAAGTGTTTCTCTGCCATTCAATATTCCTCTGTTGATAACGGTCTGTTTAGCTCTGTACTGCATTTTAAAATTGTATTACTTGGATTGTTGGAATTTATCTTCTTGATTTCTTTATATATTCTTGATATTAGACCTCTGGCAAATATCAAAGGTTGGTAAAAACCTTTTTTCCAGTCTGTTGGCTCTTGTTTTGTTCTTATGAGAGTGTCCTTTGCGTTTCAGTTTCATGAGATCCCATTTGTTAATTGTTGATATTAGAGCCTGTGCTTTCGATGTTCTGTTCAGGAAGTTGTCTCCTGTGCCAATGAATTCTAGGTTCTTCCCCACTTTTTCTTCTAACAGATTTACTGTGTCTGTTGAGGTTTTGGATCCACTTGGATTTTAACTTTGTGCAGGGTGATAAATATGGGTCTATTTTCATTTTTTCTATATATAGACATACAGTTAGATTAGCACCATTTCCTTAAGGTGTCTTTTTTCCATTGTATGGTTTTGGCTTCTGTGTCAAAAATTAAGTTTCCATGTGTGTGGGGGGGTATTTCTGGGTATTTGATTCAATTCCATTGATACAGAAGTCTCTGTTTATGCCAGTACCATGCTGTTTTTTATTACAACTGCACTATGGTACATCTTAAGATCTGGGATGGAGATACCTCCGGAATATCTTTTATTTTTCAGAATTGTTTTAGCTATTCTTGTTTTTTTGATTTTCCATATCAAATTGAGAATTGTTCTTTCAATGTCTGTAAAAATTGTCTTGGTATTTTTGTTGGAATGGCGTTTAATCCGTAGATTGCTTTTGGTAGGATAACCATTTTCAATATGTTAAAACTACTGATTCATGAGCATGGGATATCTTTACATCTTCTAATATCTTCTTCAGTTTCTTTCTTTCTTTCACTTGCTTTGTCAGAGTTATATCAAGGTACTTTATGTTAGTCATGGCTATTGTGAAGGCTGTTGTTTCCCTAATTTTTTTTTTCTCAGTCTATTTGTCTTTATATAGGGAGGGCTTCAATTTTTTTGATTTGGGTTTGTTTTTGTTTGATTTAATTTTGTATCCAACCACTTTGCTGAAGGTGTTTATCACCTGACAGAGTTCTCTGATAGAATGGGGCAGGGGGGGAGGGGTTGTCACTCATGTATACTATCATATCATGTGTGAATAGTGCTACATTGACTTCTTCCTTTCTGATATGTATTCCTTTGATCTCCTTTTGTTATCTTATTTCTCTAGCTAGGACATGAAGTACTCTGTTGAAGAGATATGGAGAGAATGGGCAGCCTTGCCTTGTCCCTGATTTCAGTAGGATTGATTTAAGTTTCTCTGCGATTAGTTTGATATTGAGTAGCTAGGAATTTTAAGTGCTCAAACTGCTTCATATTTATTAATTATTTTAAAAGACTAGAAAAAATAGTTGAAAAATTCTACTGCTTTAATTTTTTAAATTACGTTTGAGCCACAACATCAGCTGCTACTCCTCCTCAAAGGTAAGCAACCTAAATTCCACAACATTTGAGAGATTTTTCACAACATGAAATAGCTTTTGATAGGCAATTTTTGGCTGTCTGCTTTGAACCACACCTTTCTCTCCTAGCTATCACAAGCAGGTTGACAACACACTAAAGATTTCTCCTCTGATGCCTGCAACATCAGCTCATTGGTACGCTCTTTCCAGACTAAATCATTAAATATTACTACTGTACTCCTTTGAATTATGTTACCATACCTTTTAAAGTAGATTGGAACACCTTTCCTGTTTGGATATCTTTGATGTATCCTAATGGATGTTATTTTTCTTTTAAATCCAGCATAGCAACTTTAAGGAATATCTATGAATTTTTCATAAGACAACAATCTAGGGATCTAACTTTGTAACTTTTCTTCTGAATTTTTGACATATAAAGACAAAAATTAACTTTGATCTCACTCTTTTGGATTAAGGTATTGATGAAGCCAAGCATGCAAGCTCAAACTTTATATTTAAGGTGATTTATTTTTACCTGTTACAAAGGTGGAGATTTTCACAGTGTAGAAAAGCAAAAGTCTGAAAAGGCAGAGATGAGTAGGTATGCACAAAATCCTTCAGTCATTGCAAAGAGGGTTACATAAAAGAGTCACTGTCAAGTTGAAGAATTTTAACCATTTTTTTCTGATAATCAAAGTTCACAATTATCAACATTTTCCACGAAATTCCTCTGAGGTCCTGTAGCTTAGTTGTGTGTAGATATGCATATGAGAGCCTGTATAGTCATTTCCTTATGGAGTGTGCATGTATGTGTGTGTGTCTCTTTTCGTTTGTGTGTTCGTGTATATAAATGTATATGCAGAGGCCAGAGGTACCACCCATATTTTTACCCTGAAATTAGTTTCACACTGAGTCAAACCAGCTAGGCTGGGCTAGGCTGCCTAGTGAGCCTTAAAGCTATATCTCCCTCTGCCCTTGCAGCTGAGATTGTAAACTACTGTCAGCACATTTATTTTTCTTTTAATTTTCTTGTGTAGGCCCTGGGAGTGGAACACATACCCCATAAATTATAAGGGAAAAGTTTAACCATATCATCTATATTTCCCAGTCCTATAATTTCTTTTTCTCCTCTTTCTTTTTTTCACACTATTATTATTTTTTAATTATTTGTAATTTTTTCATTTTGTATCCCAGTTGTAGTGCTCTCCCTTATTCCCTTTCAGACCCATCCTCCCTCCCTCCTCCTTCCCTATCCCTTTCCCCTAGTCCACTGATAGGGGAAGACCTCCTTGGCTAATGTCTGACCATAGTGTATCAGGTCCCATCAGGACTGCCTGGATCCTCTTCCTCTGTGAACTGGCTAGGTTTCCCCACCAGGCAGAAGTGATCAAGGAGCAGGCAACTGAGATCAAGTGAGAGACTGTCTCTTCTCCCCTTACTAGGAAACTCACATGGAGACTGAGCTGTCTATGAGGTACATCCTGCAGGAGGACTAGGTACTCTCTATGCATGGTCTTTAGTTGATGCATCAGTCTCTGCAGCCCCCACTGGACCCATTTTTTTTTATTCTTTGTTGGTCTTGTGGAGTTGCTGTCCTCTACAAGCCCTTTTATACCCCCAATTCTTCTAAAAATCTCCCTGAACTCTGTCCAAAGTTTGACTGTGAGTCTCTGCATCTGTTTTGATCCCTGAAAAATGCTCAAGCATATGAAGACACTTGCTCAGTTATGTACACAACAGCTTTGTTCATAATAGCCAGAATCTGGAAACATCCTAGATGTCCCTCAAATGAAGAATGGATACAAAGATTGTGGTACATTTATACCATTGAATACTACTCAGCTATTAAAAACAAAGAAATCATCCTAAAAATAAGCCTGAGGATAAATAGAGAGATATATTCATGCTCTTTATTATCTGAATATTGGATACCCAATTTATGGTATCATTTGTATAGGTTTAGTAGATCTGGGTTTGCTGGAGAAGGTATATTACTAGGGGTAGTCTCTAATGATTCAGAGGCCACACACTGTTTTTACTGCATTCACTTTGTTTCCCAAGATGGGAGCCACCTATATTTTAATTGTTGTCAAAGGAGAGTAAATGATTAGAGTATAAATTCGGGAGTTCAGACAATGTAACAGAAGGTTTCTATTTTGTCTAGTATAAAGTTGATGGTTTCCTCAACTAAATATAATCATCTCTCTTCATAGCAGATATATGTTTTGAGTGTTTTACTTTTCTTTCTGACACAAAGTTCCCAAAACAATAAATCATGAGACTCATTAAATATTTACAAATATCTGGGCCATATAGCTAGGTTCTTCTCTGATTAGCTCATACTTAAAACAACCCATTTTACTAATCTACATTTTGCCACATAGCTGGTTACCTCTGCTCAGGTGCCAGGCATCTAGCCTGCTCACATCTTGCCAGCTGAATCTCCAGGCCTGGCTCTATAACAGAATCCATTCAACAGGCCCACCTCCTATTTCCTTCCTCATCTCCTCCCCACCCCATCCAAGCCCACCGATGGGGGATGACTTCCTCCCCTTCCACCCGACCCCAGGTCATCTTTTCTCCTCAGGGCTGGCTACAATATCCTCCCCTGGGATCTAGCCAGGCTGTTACTCCCTGGTGTGTATGGGGGAGGGTCAAAGAGCCAGCCATCGAATTCATGACTGAAACAGTCCCTGTTCCCCTTACTAGGATCTTCAGGTGGACACTGAGCTACCATGGGCCACATCTGAGCGGGGGTTCTAGGACATATCCATACATGGTCCTTGGTTGGAGAAACTGTCTCATATAAGACCTCTGTGCCCTGCTCAGTTGGGTCTTTGTGGAGCTCTTGTTCTTCCCAAGTCTTACTAACTTCCCCTATTTTTATTATTATTTCCCGCCCTCTGCCAAAGGCTTGGTTCTGAGTCTTAATATCTGCTTTGATACATTGCTATAATGATTCTTTCAGAGGTCCACTTTGGTATGCTCCTGTCCTGTTGCTTGTTTTCTCCTCCATTCAATGTCCATCCCATTTGTTCATCTAAACAAGCATTGATCATACCAACCTGGGTCCTCCTACTTGTATATCTTCCCTAGGTGTGTAAATTTCAGCATGACCTTCCTATCCTATAGGTCTATATAGTGAGTATATACCATATGTTTCTTTCTGCTTTTGGGACACCTCACTTAGGATAATCATTTCCAGGTCCCACCATTTGCCTGCAAATTTCATGATTTCCTCCTTTTTAATTGCTGAGCAGTAAGTATTCCATTGTGTAAAAGTACCACAATTTCTGTATCCTCTCCTCAACTGAGGGACATCTGCGTTGTTTCCAGATTCTGGCTATTACAAATAAAGCAGCTACAAACATAGTTGAGCAAATGTCCTTGTTGTGTACTTGAGCATCTTTTGGATATATGCCTAAGAGTGGTATATCTGGGTCTTGAGGAATCACTATTCCTAATTTTCTAAGAAAGTGCCAAATTGATTTCCAGAGTGGTTGTACAAGTTTGCATTCCCACCAGCAATGGAGGAGGGTTCCTCTTTTTCCAAAACCTCTCCAGCATACGTTGTCACTAGAGTTTTTGATCTTTTTTTTTATTATTGACAGGTGTCACATCCAAACAATACACGTACAGATACAGATTGTAAACATCTGTGACAGGTTTAAATTTAAAACAAAGGATGTTTTAATTTCAATGTGGAAGAAAGTCATATTAAAAAAATATTGAGGAAGATCCAAGATGGCTGCCACGAGAGGACACTGTGTCTGAGGAGTAGGACAGCAGAAACAATGCAGCGACCAGGAGACTGAACTCTGGGACCTAAAACGCCAGCATTTGTGATTGCCAGGTGAGCAGAACTCCTACTGTGAGAAAATCAAGTGGGAAAACCCTAGGGACACCCATTTATTACCCGGAAAAATCTCTGTGTGACCAGTGGTGCAAGGCTCTGATCTGAACTAGCAGCTGGGCGCCCGCATCCGCCAAACAGACTGGATCACACAGTATTGCAGGCAGTCTGAAGAGGAACCGGGTACCATTTTCACTGACCTGCACAGTGCAAGCACACACTGCACCCGAGATCTGCTTCAAGCTGTGGGCGCACACCAATCGCCGGATCCACCCCAGACTGAGAGGGACAGGGGACCATTTTGACCAGTCTGCACACTGCGGGCACACACCGCACGCTTCCGCCAGCAAAAACCTCAGTCCCAGCGTGACTCCGCAGGCAAGTCTGGGAAGAACCCGATTCCTGCTTCAATGCACAGGTGTATCGCAGGCGCACACCAATCGCCAGAACCACCCCAGACTGAGAAGGTCCAGGACCATCCTAACCAGACTACACACTGAGGGCAAATACTGCACATATCCACCAGCAAAAACCTCAGTCCATGTGTGTGTCCACAGGTCAGACAGAGAAGCCCTCTGGCACCGTTTCAGACAGGCCCGCATACAGCGGATGGACACCAACCCAAACCCACTGTGTGTGCCCCAAATATCATCTTAGACCATGGTGCACAGCCCCTGGCCCAGGAGGGGGCGCCAAATCTCCATTCCAGGGGAGAGCCCTTAGCAGCAAGCCCAGGGCAGAGCACACAGACCCCAACTGTCATCTCAAACCAGGACACTCAGACTCTAGCACAGAGTGAGGAGTAAGCATCTAGACAAGAAAGGTGACCAGTCTGCAGTGCTCACAGCTTCTAGCACAGAGCACGGAGCTGGGCACACAGAGCCCACAATAGAATTCAACTGAAACAACAACACACACTAACAAACCACCGGAACTCCCTGATCTTCTTGAAGAATACTCCTGACACAAGAGATTGACAGTTTCAAACTGAAATACAGCCTTAAAGCACAAACAGCAACCTGATTATATATAAACAAATGCCCAGAAATCGGCGAAAGAACTCACCCAACAAAAACCAGGACACCATGGCCCCACCAGAAACACCCAAAAGCAGTGGAGATTTTAATTCAGCAGAGACACAGGAAAATTATGTTAATGCTTTGATTATGCAGATATTGGAGGAACAAGAAGAGAGACAAAAAGAGGAAAGGAACAAGGCCCTCAAAGACATGGAGAAGAAAATAACTGCCAGCATAGAGGAACAATCAAAGATAGACAGAGAGGAAACAACCAAAATAGGAGACACAGTCAATCAGTTGAAGGAAACAGTACAAAGTATGAAAACGGAATTAGAATCTATACAGAAGACACAAAGGGAGAAGAACCTGGAACTGGAGAACTTAGAAAAAAGATCAGGAACCACAAAGGTAAACATCATCAATAGAATACAAGAGGTGGAAGAGAGAATCTCAGGAGCAGAGTATACGCTGGCTGAAATGGATTTCTCACTCAAGGAAAATAAAAATTCCGAAAAATCCCAAGCACAAAATATCCAAGAAATTAAGGATGCCATCAAAAGACGAAACCTAAGAAATTGGAATAGATGAAAAAGAAGACTCCAGGCTCAAAGGACTGAAAAATATTTTTTAATTTATTTATTTTTATCTCAATCACAGGTTAGGTACTTTGAATCCCAGGTGTAGCCCCCTCCCCCATTCCCTCCTACCCTCCCACTCCCTCCCTCATCTCCCTCTTCCCCTCCCCCTCCAAGTCCACCAACAGGAGAGGACCTCCTTCCCTTCCATCCAACCCCAGCTTATCCTGTCTCCTCAGGGCTGGCTGCAATGTCCTCCCCTGGGATCTAGCCAGTCTGTCACTCCCTGGCTTGTATGGGGGAGGGTCAAAGAGTCAGCCATCAAGATCATGACTGAAACAGTCCCCGTTTCCCTGAATAGGGTCTTCAGTCCTACACCGAGTTATCATGGGCCCCATCCGTGCTGAGGTTCCAGGCCACATCCACACATGTTCCTTGATTGTAGAAACCTTCTCATACAAGACCCCTGTGCCCTGCTCAGTTTGGTCTTTGTGGAGC
>CM053764.1:79913970-79946936 GCA_028658305.1 Pachyuromys duprasi
GCAAATGTCCTTGTTGTGTACTTGAGCATTTTTTTGGATATATGCCTAAGAGTGGTATATCTGGGTCTTGAGGAATCACTATTCCTAATTGTCTAAGAAAGCGCCAAATTGATTTCCAGAGTGGTTGTACAAGTTTGCATTTCTTTTTCTTTCTTTCTTCATCTTCTTTATTCATTGGGCATTCTTGACTTTGTCTCTCTTAAACCATAAACCTCACATAATTCCTTTCTGTTTAAGTTGCCTTAATAAACGCTTCTTCAATTCTTTTTTTTTCTTACTCTTTGTTTCTTTCTTTCTTTCTTTCTTTCTTTCTTTCTTTCTTTCTTTCTTTCTTTCTTTCTTTCTTTCTTTCTTTCCCTCTTTCCTACTGTAGCAACAGTCTTAAAGACATAGTTTACTGTCTAATTTGGGGTTCAGGATTATAACATGATGTTCCAAAAGAGCTTTTTATTTCCAATGAGGTTTTCTTCACAGGAACCCAAATAAAAAGAATTAATGTTTCTTAGAAAACATGAAAACTTGTCACAGGTTCTTGCAATCTATATCGGCAGCAAAGAGAGTTGACTATATTTAATTTAGGAGTCCATCAATTCCATAAAAGACAAAATAGTAACCTTCTGTTATGCTAGAAGAATTCTTGAATTTATACTTTATTCATTTACTTTCCTTTTACAATAATTAAAATATATTACCTCTAACAAGAAAACTTGGAATATTTTATTATATATTTTTTAATTATTAATATCTTGTTTTATATCATTTTCTTGCTTAATTTTTGCATAATTATAAGAAATAATTTATCTTTTGTGAGTTTTTTTTCTTTGTACCATTACCTTGAAAGGCCAAATGTTATTCTTTTTAAATTATTTTTATAATGTCTCAATTTACCATTTTATTTCAGTGGGTCTGTCTTTCTCCTCACTATTTATTCTATTGATTAATTTTTGAAATCTTGAAAGAGCATTATATATTTTTACATGCTTTGCCATTTCAGTCCCCAATGCATCAACTTTTGTTTCCTTCTGTGCTGTTATTATTCATGTATATTTATTATTTAGTTAAATATTTTCTATAACTGCATTATCTTTGTAGCAGAAAAGTAACTTAAAAGTGTGAACTTGCAATGTCATCCAGACCAAGAATGTTTTCATTTGCATTTTTCAAAGAAATCATAATTGTTTATGAAGGAATAGGTTGCTTATTCCTTCAAGCCCTAGACCTTTATTGAAGGTACTCACCTTTGAAAATTTTGCTCAGTGAGCAAAAGACTTTTCTTTTTTGTCTTCATCTTTATATGTTTTAACTGTCAAACACACCTTTATCTTTTTATGGAAAAATCATAGAAAGGAAGTAAAACCCACTATTAGAAAATTGGACTACTATCCAATAAAAATAAAGCTACAATGATTGTTCTATATTCACTCTTGAGTTAAATCCCTGTAATGTTTCATAAATTCTGTTTAGGTATTTTAAATTATACATACTCTTTTCTGATTCAAATATATTAAAAATGATCTTACATCACTTTCAACCACACACATTATATTAATGTGAAAGCTTAAGAATTTAGAATAGGAGAAAATTTTTCACCTTTATCTGCACATTTAATTAGTCAAAATTAGTAGTAATGATAGGGTAAATATTTTAAAAGCTCATATATTGCCGCTTGTGAACCTTCTTATTTTGTAGTGGAAATTATTTCAGATTACATGCTTTAATTCCCATTTGTCAGTTTTTAAATTAAGTGCTTTCCTTATCAACTAGAAACTAAATGCAATAAATGCTATTTGATATGAAATACAGATTAATTACATTTATTACACATTTATATAACATATAACAGAAAAGAGTAATACAGTTTTGCTTCAAAGTAATTTTATTTATTTTAATTAATTAATGTATTTATTTATTATTTTTTACAATTTATTCATTTTATATCCCAATTGTAGTCCCCTTCCTCATCTCCTCCTAGTGTGTCCCTTCCTTCCTCTTCCCCCCAACTCCTCCCCTAGTCCACTGAAAGGGGAAATCCTCTTCCCTTACCATCTTACCCAAGCCTGTCAAGTCTCATCAGGACTGCCTGGGTCTTCTTCTTCTGTGGCCAGGCAAGGCTGCCCGCCAGGGAAGTTATCAAGAGCAAACAACAGAGTCCATGTCAGGGACATTCCTCCTCCCTTTAATAGGGATGCACATGGAGACATAGCTGTCTATGGTCTACCTTTAAGCAGGAATCTTGCTCTTTTCCAGGCATGGTCTTTTGTTGGTGCTTAGTCTCTGCATGCCACCCTGGGCACAGATTTATTGGTTTTGTTGGTATCCTTGTGGAGCTCCTGTCCCTTCTTGGTATTTCTATGCCCTCTTCTCCCAACCTTCTTAGATAACACTTTCCCTGTTCTGCCCAATGTTTGGCTTTGAGTCTGTGCATTTGCTTTAATCCCCTAAGGGGAGGAGTCATTCAGAGGATATTTGTGATAGACTTCATTTCTGTTTTCTCTCTCCCACCAATTTTGGTGTCTCTCTTGTTTGTCCTTTTGATTGAGAATTAGTCATCCTCCCTAGGATCTTCTTTGTTATTTGGCTTCTTTAAGTCTGTGGATTTTAGAATGTTTATCCTGTACTATATTGCTAATATCTGCTTAAAATTAATATACCTGTTTGTCTTTCTGCTTCTGGATTACTTCACTCAGGATGACCTTTTTCTAGTTGCTTTCATTTTTCTCCAAATTTCATGATTTCCTTGTTTTTATTTGCTGAGTAGTATTCCATTGTGTAATTGTCCCACGAATTTTATATCCATTTTTCTTTTGCGGGACATCTGGGTTGTTTCCAGATTCTGCCTGTTATGAATAAATCTCCTATGAACATGGCTGAACAAATATCCTTGTTGTATACTTTAGAAAATTTTGGGTATATGCATAGGAGTGGCATAACTGGAGCCCGAGGAAGAACTGTTCCTAATTTTCTGAGAAAGTGCTACATTATTTTCCAAAGTGGTTGTACAAGGTTACATTCTCACCAGCAATGGTGGAGGGTTCCTCTTTCTCTACAACCTTTCCAGCATGCATCATTCCTTGAATTTTTGATCTTAGCCATTCTGATGGGTGTAAGATGAAATCTCAGGGCCTGCATTTCTTTAAGTATTTCTCTGCCATTGGATATTCCTCTGTTGAGAATAGTCTGTTTAGTTCTGTACCCCATTTTTAAATTGGATTACTTGGTTTGTTGGAATTTAACTTCTTGATTTCTTTATATATTCTTGATATTAGTCTTCTGTCAAATGTAGGCTTGGTGAAGATCTTTTTTTCTGGTCTCTAGGCTGTCATTTTTTTCTGTTGACAGTGTCCTTTGTTTTAGAGAAGCTATTCAGTTTCAGGATGTCCTATTTAGTGATTGTTGATCTTAGAACCTGTGCTGTTGGTGTTTTGTTCAGGAAGTTGGCTCCTGTGCCAATTTGTTCAAGGTTCTTCCCTACTTTTTCTTATAGTCATATTTTCATTTACAATTATTTCAGGGCTTCAGTATTTAGAATGCGTTTTAAAAATTATTATAATGAAGCGATGTGTGGCTTATAATCTCAGCTTTTGGGAGAGAGAGGTGGGAGATCAAGAGTTCACATTCACTTTTGACAAATAGAAAATCTAAGGCCCTATTGAACTACATATTTTGAAAATTTCAGAAAATTGTAATTAATACCTACAGCCATTTCGTTGATGAATTCTAGGTTTGAAATTTGTTTGAAAATTTTTAAACTTTTTTTTGCCATATGTTGTATGGAAAATGTCAAACAATTATCTGAAGGTACTAGTAGCTGGCCTTTCCTAATTGACAAATGCTAAATAATTGAACCATGGCAGCTTCTGTGCAGAGTCACTTTTCTTTTGGTTTTTGTTCTTAGAGAATTTGTTCTTACATCTATCTTCTTTAGTAGCGGTACCTATTAAATAATAAATTTAGTAAAATTTTAATTTCTTTATTCTGAGATTTTTAAATTCATGAGCGGAGTAAGCATTAATATCTGAAGGCTTATGTGAATATTAGAAATTTGTGCCTCATTTGAACACATAATGAAATCCAAACTGTAATGTCAGACAGAATTGACCACAAGAGCATTTTCTAATTACCAACAAGTAGAAAAGTTTATATACATTGTGTATTACCTTATGTACCACATCCTAGAATCCATTTTTTAGTCATAGTATTGGGAAACACCATTTGCAGTAAGTTCATTTTAATCATTTTAAAATGGGGAGACTGGAGAGATTGCTCAGTGATTTAGAGAACTGTGTGCTATTTTAGAGGACCGGGGTTCGATTTCTAGCACACAAATGACAGTTCACAACTGTTTGTGCCTCTAGTTCCAGGGATTCTGACCGCCTCCTTTTTTTTTTTCTTCTTTCTTGGAAATCAAACACACAGAGAGAATTACTGTTTTTATATTAAAATATATGTTCTTTTCATTTCCAGTCGATTTTCCTTCTGTTTGGTTCCTATTTTATTTTGGTTTCCCTATGTGGTTCATTCATTCATGACAACAAAACACATTTATTTACATGGACATGCTACCACTCTAAGTTGTTAAGGTCACACCCTAATGTGGATTGTGAGATGTGAGTATGCTATCAGTGAGGTAAAGTGAGCAGTATTTACGGAGTTAGGAATTACAGAAATGACTTAAGAAACACAAGGACACTTTTGTAGGGAATGGAAGGATGATGGTGGATTTGATTGATAAAAGATACAAGGATTCTGCAATTGTGTAGACCATCACACTTGGTCTGTGCCTATAAATACTGTTATGTTTCAGATATTGCCATTAGCAGAGAAAAGGTTGAAGCTCAAAGATTTTGCCTTCAGAATTATTTCTTCTGTATTTTCATAGATTTTATGGTTATTGTTAGAACTGTTACATGGATTGTCATGAATGACATCAATATCTAAATTTATATTATAATAATGACTGCAATTTTCATTCAAATGGTGTTTTTTATTCCAGCTTAGCAATATAGGAAATTATTCATACTAATTAACTAGGGAAATATGTATATGATGAATGATTGCTAGTGATTATTATATGAGAAATTGAGAATACAAAAGCCAATTTTATCTTTTCTATTTTATATATTACACTCTATTGAATTCTTTGAGTGAACCAAATAAACATGATATTTTTTATTAAGAACCTTATGTTTTTAAACATCATATATTTAATGTGTATATTTATATGAAGGCAAATAAATAAGCAAACGTCAAGAAAATATTTGTTATAAAACCAAAAAGCAATTGACAAGTTCACTGCTTTCTAAAAGCTTTTTGTTTTTATATTTTTGGATGAAATGTTTAAAACGATTTCAGATAAGCACAGTGAAAGATGTGTTTACATTCTTGGTTACTTATAATAGGTACATATTTGTTAAAAATTGAGTACATGCTGTTTGTGGTTCTTTGACTTTATGTAACAGTAACAGAGCATTTTTACTTAACTATAGATTCTGTAATTTCTTTTAGGGTAGCTTATTCAGTATAGCACTATCTAGTAAATACTACATGCATGTTTGAAGAAAATAATAGCATCGAACGTAACTTTACGTGCTCTTATTCCATTGAACTTAAAGTTTTGATCTTCACTTTCTAATAAATTAAAAGTATTCTGACACTGAAGAGAATAGAGTATGATGTTCAACAGTAGTTTGAAATACAACAAAAACCTTGTTTGAAAATACTTTCTTGGAAAAGAATATAGAATAAAAATAAATGAAATAAGTTTTGATTTTTGTGAATGAAGACAGATATACACATAAATCAACAGGTATGACCCTGTTTGTTCAGAAGATCTGTAATCAGAACATTTTTAAAGAGTGCATTTTACCATTGTTAGACCACTCATAGGTAAAAAAAAAATATTTTCACACTCAAGTAAATAACAAAAAGTGTAATCTCTCCAAAATCCAAGATACCCACCATTCTTCTTGTTTTAGTTTATGTTCCTATTTCTTCATTACTTTTTTTTTTTTTGCCTCTGTTCACTTAGGGCCTATTTCTATTTGAGTTCATATTACTTGAAATTTTCAGTTATATGTGATGTAATTATGATACAATTTAGGCATGCTATTATTGTTTTCATATATTCCACCCAGTAACTCCTCTACGGTAATGTTAGTTTTATATTCTGGCTACAATTAATTTATTATGCATAGATGTTTCTTCTTAAACCTCATTTTAGCTCCATAATCTATGGGATAAAAATAAACCAGCAACTTTTATTGCAGAATAAAAACATAGCGGGCTGGGTTATTTTGCTTCAAATTATCATGGCAAGCATCAAGTTCAGTGCCAGCTTGTCAGTTGGCTTGTCTTTCCCCTTTGTTGGAAAGACGGAGCCTGCTTTGTTGTTTTTGTTACTGGACTTTCATTTCCTAGATATTCTGCCATAGGGTACTACTTTTTAATAAAGTTCAATTTCAAAGATGCCGCACATAATGAAAAATATAAACAACACTCAAACAAGAAGCTCCATGACAGACAATGATTCCTGGGTATAAAGGCCACGGACTTTCCTGGGCTTCAGTGAGAGTGACATGTGAAGTCTGCTACTTAAAAGATATGCTATGCCTTCACATTCTGCAGTTTCACTCATGAAAAAAAAATACAATGCTAAGGAACAATGATTGTTTTTGATATTTCAATATATTAATATAATAAAGCAATTGCATTAATGAAGGTCAGTGACAAGGCTTTAGGTTATTCTATTTTTTTAGTTTTTGTTTTCTTTTATTGGAAGTTGATTTTTTTCTCATACAATATATGCTCATTGGGGTTTCCTTTTCATCTAATTTCCCCATGTTCCTCTCCTTTTCCCTTATTGCTCACACTCACTTCCTATATGTCTCTCATTATAAAACAGGCTTCTAAGGCATACTAGTAAAATATAATACAAAAAGAACTAAGACATTGGAATAAGACAAAACAGATTAAAAGAAAATAAATATCCCAAGAGAAGGCACAAGAAATAAGATCCACTCTCTCAAAAACTCAGAATCCCACAAAGCTACTGAAGTGAAGAAAGCCATAATACAAAAGGAAAGAACGAGTAGGGTATATATATATATATATATATATATATATATATATATATATATATATATATGTGTGTGTGTGTGTGTGTGTGTGTGTGTGTGTATTAACAAAACTATAAGATATTTTTTTTTAATTCCTGACATGACGTTATGAGGCAAAAGGATCCCCATTGGTGCCACAGAGTTTGCTCTCTGTTGACCATCTACTTCTGGGCATGAGGCCTACCCTTAAGAGGAATTTGTTTCCCCAGTGAGATTCTTATTCATATATATATATATATATATATATATATATATATATATATATATATATATGAAGTAGTTAGCACTTGGAGATTGATTCTGTTTTTGAGATGGGGGCATGTATCAACTTCTTTCATCTCTAGGAACATATCTGGTGAAGATTCTTGCAAGCACTATGAATTTTTATTAAGCATGAGATCACGTGTGGACTAATCCTGATGTTTTAAAGGGCTTAGTTTTTGTTGTTGTCTATGCCCGCTGTCTCACTCATGCTTTCTGCTTTGCCCTCCACAGAGTTTTCTGAGCCCTGAGGATAGGGATTTAATGGAGACATTCCATTTAGGGCTGAGTGCTCAATGATCTCTCAGTCTAGGCATAATATTTGGCTGTGGGTCTCTGTAGTTATCTGTTTCAGGAACAAGGTTCTTTGATTATGACAAGGAAAAGTAGTAGTTATTTGGTTTTCCCCTAGGTCACTGGATCTCAGGTTTTTGGTCACACAAGCAGTTTCAGGCATGGGTTCCATCCTATGAAGTTGGACCTAACTGAAATATGTATTATTTGGTTACTTCCACAAGCTTTGTGCCACCATTGAACTAGTAAATCTTGTAGTAAATCACAAATATAAGTCAAAGACATTTGATTTACATTTATCTTCTGGTAGCTTGCAGGATATCTTGCTATATCAAAGATACTATGAACATAGGGTGAAGACTCTGTCTAGTCACCCTGTCACCTTCTCCATGTTTACTTAGTTGTGTAAGTGTTATCTGCAGCAAATAGGACTTTACTTTTACTTTGTGAGAGGAGAGCAACAAGAATCCTGAAAATAGCTTCAGTTGTTTGGAGAACCTCACTGAATCACTTTTGCTAAAAACTCCAGACATTTTAAACCAATCCAGGCAGAGAAAATAAAATGCCCTGTGAGTCAGACAAAAACCATGAAAACTCCAAGGTCTAAAAGTAGAAGCTGTGATGACTATTTTTGTTTGTACAGCATAATTACATCTAGAATTAGCTAAAACTCAAATGCCTATGAGGGATTTTTGCTCAATTTTAGTAGAATGATTCACTTCTAATCTGCGACTTTGAGGTAGCTTTTAATCCCAATCTTTTGAGCCATGAAAATACACAGCTAATCCAGGCCACTTCTTTAGCTGAAAGCCTATAGAAGGAAATGGAAAAAGGATGATTTTGATCTTTGTTTGCTTGCTCTTGCCTTGCTACTAAGTTCATCATCCCTCTACTGGCATTTGAGCCTACTTCTTCAGGATTCTGCAATATACAGAAGATCAGCTGAGTCAACCAGTCTCGTAGACTGAGCAAGTACTGGGTTCTTCGACATTACATTCATAGCCATCCTTTGCTGGATTAGGTAGACCACAGCCTGTAAATTGTTATCTATCTATCTATCTATCTATCTATCTATCTATCTATCTATCTATCTATCTATATATATATATATATATATATATAGAGAGAGAGAGAGAGAGAGAGAGAGAGAAAGACAGACACACAGACAGATAGATGGACAGGCAGACAGAGAGGCAGAGAGGCAATGACAAAGACACAAAGATATTCATTCTACGAGTTCTGTTTCTCTAGAGAACCCAATCTAATATAGAAGCCTATTAAAATTAGGACACATCAGGGTTATTTGCTGCTATAACATCACCTAGGTAATTGTTTTCAAGGCTCAGTTCTACAGACAATCAGAGGCAACTTCAACCATGTTCCCAACATCCCTGATAGCATCGTAAACTGACAACAGGGCTCAGCATTAACAAAATATTATTGGTTTGGCAGTTGTAATTCAAAAGCCATAATATCATGGAAGCTTGTATTCATGTCTTTTTCTCAAATATAAGTAATGAAATGGGGCTCGATTTTGCAATATCTGATACCCTATAGGGACTCCCTGAGGACCTATGCACAGAACTTTGAAGATAAAACCTAAGTTTTGACTGATGTTGGCATTGGGAGAAGAAAGTTGGACAGGGTGAGTAAATTCAAACCTAGAGAGGGTACACATGAGCTGAAAATGGAAGGAATACAGGACAGTGTCCTCAGTCTATTAGAACTTACATCATAAAGATAGACATTGAGCTCAAGTATTTATATTTATTCTACTGAAATATAATCTTGATTTGGTTATGTCACCTGATATACAGGTAACTTCATATTTATTTATTTCAATTTATTTACTTTGTATCACAGCTGTAGACCCCCCTCCCAGTCCCACTCACCCTCCCTTTTCTCCCCCTATTCCCATTCCCTAGTCCACTGATAAGAGAGGACCTCCTCTCCTTCTAGCTGACCCTAGCCTATCAGGTCTCATCAAGGCTGGCTGCATTGTCTTCCTCTGTTGCCTGACAAGGCTGCACACCCCCCAGGGGGAGGTGATCAAAGAGCAACCCAGGAGTTTATGTCAGAGACAGCCCCTGCTCCCCTTACTAGGAAACCCACTTGGAAACTGAGAAGGGGATCTAGGTCCCCTCCATGCATAGTCCTTGGTTGGAGTATTGGTCTCTGCAGACTCCCCGGGCCCAGAATTTTCAGCTCTGTTGGTCTCCTTCAATAGTCCCCTCCAGGTCTATCTTCATCTTCTCCAATAAGTTTTTCTGCATTCTGCTCAAAGTTTGGCTATAAGTCTCATATCTCTTTCAATACCCTGATGGGTAGAGTCTTTCAGAGTCACCCCACCCCACCCCGTGGAAGGTTCCTGTCCTGTTCCTTGTCTTCTCTTACTACCAATATCTATCCTGTTTGCCCTTCTGAGTGAGGTTTCAACCTCTTTCCTAGGGTCCTCTTTGTTTTTTAGCCTCTAGCAGCTTTATTTGTAATAGCCAGAATCTGAAAATAACTTAGATGTCCCTCAACTGATGAATGGATGCAGAAATTGTGGTGCATTTACACAATGGAATACTACTCAGCTATGAAAAACAAGGAAATCATGAAATTTGCAGGCCAATGATGGGGACTAGAAAAGACCATCCTGAGTGAGGTATCCCAGAAGCAAAAAGACACATGTGGTATGTACTCACTTATAAGTGGATATTAGCCATTTAATATAGGATAAACATTAAAATCTATAGTCCTAAAGAAGCCAAACAACATTTTTTTCTTGAGTGTAAGTGAGTTCTTATACTCTCTGGAATTTTAAGAATAGTTGAAACTCTTATGAGTAAATTGTCTCTTAAAGATTAAAACAAGTGTATTTTGCTTTATGGATTGATCTTTAGTCTTTAGCGAACAGTGCATTATTATGACTTGAACCCAGAATGTTGTAAATATTTATCCTCCATGTGCCATGATAAATCTGTGTACCTTTTAGGGAGTACAGATTGGTTGACATTATTATTCACTGTGAATAGATCTTTAAATGGTATAATCTGTCCTTCTCTTTGATACTTTATCTACATTCTAGTTTTCTCTCATTTAAATAACAAGCACCCTTTGTTCTTACCAATGTGGATCCACCTGACTATCTCTCCACCTTGAAAACCATGAAATAGTTTGTTTTTCTGTCATGTCCTCTCATAGCAATATGGTAGCAGGTAATACATGCCACAACTCTCTAATGGAGTCCTGAATCGAAGCAACTGCACATTAAAACTTATTTGGAATTTGGACACTCAAGAAATTTAGAATCCTGTAACTTTGTAGTCTGCTGAAATAATTTATTCTCTGATCAGTATGACCTGATCAGTTATTATTACAGAGAAGACATAAAGTATTATAGCCACATGGGATATTTTGTCCAAGAGAAACTTGTGACAATCTTGTCAAGACTTGAAAGATCAAGGATGTCAGCATTAATAGAAACTAGGGAAAACAGGAAAGGTAATCTGGCCTCTATTACAACCCAGTTTACGTAATATACTCATGTGGATTATGTGGAAAGGTATATTTTGGTTGCTTTAAAATAGGTAGATTACTTTCTGTTGTGTTCATGCTCTTATTTTAGTTTTACTGCAGAGCTAAGAAACCAAGCAACATCAGCTCTCTCCTTAGTTGATTACGCATTGTTATTATTATTATTGGATGATTTTTATCCATAGATTTTAAAGATGGATCTAGTCTGACATAAATTTTTATGACAATTTATACCATAAAATAGTTGCTTAATGATACAAATTATTTGACCTAGTTAAGTGGTATTGACATCTGCTATGTAAGTGTTTAATATGATAAAGGAAATTCTATCACTACAATTACCATAGCATGGCTGTATGGGTAGGAATAATCTGAAAATACCATGGAATAAGAAGCCTAGAAAATATACAATGAGGTAAAAGTATGACAAAATTATTTAAAACTATTTTATATGGGGGATATAAGAAAAGACAAGTGAACATGCAATTATTAGACCTGGTCAAATACCCTTCTCACCTTCCCTACATGTTTATAGATGATATTTTTATAAAGCATAGAGACACAATCATGACTAGGACATTTACTTAGGCAATTGTTTGTCAGTGATCTTAAAATTTCTTTTCATTGTGACATTTAAAGGTGGAAGTCTTGAGGCAATTATCTAATATTAAACCAATACTAATGTCTTAAACTCTTTTATATTTTCTCTTTTCATGTACTCATCACTTACCTATTGTTTACCTATAGTGAACTAGTGAACCATTGTTTTATATAAAAATGAGTGTATTCTTAAAAAGTGTAGATTTTATGATAGGGACAATTAACAATCTAACTTGAAATATATTTTTATTTCAGATATTAACAGTGTTATAAAAAGATGATACAAGTTAGCAAGAGCCTTCCACAGAGGACCATTGAAAGACTCTACCTACCAGGGTATGGACAGAGATACTGAGACTCATAGCCAAACTTTGGACAGAGTGCTGGAATCCTTATGGAAGAAGAGGGAGATAGAAAGACCTGGAAGGGACAGGAACTCTACAAGGAAAAAAAAAAAAAAACAGAGCCAAAATTCCTGGGCCCAGGCAGGCCTGGAGAGACAGATATTTCAACCAAGGACCATGTATGTAGAGGACCTAGATCCCCTGTACAAAGGAAGCCCATTGGCTGTTCAGTTTCCAAGTAGGTTCTGTACTAAGGAGTACAGTTGCTGTCTCTGACATGAACTCATTGGCTGGCTCTTTGATCACCACCCCCTGGTTGGTGCAGCCTTGCCAGGAAATAGAGGAAGAGCATGCAGCCAGCCCTGTTGAGACCTGCTAGGCTAGGGCCAGAGAGAAGGGGAGGAAGACCTCCTCTATCAGTGAACAAGGGAAAGGTCATAGGGGGATAAGAGGGAGGGTGGCAGGGACTGGTAGGAGATTATTGAGGGGGCTGCAGAGGGGATATAAAATGAATACATTGTAATAAGTAAATTATACATAAGTAAATAAAATTTAAAAAAGAAACAAAATCAGAAAATGTTAAAGGAAGAAAACCACTGGAAATAAATATTTCTTCAAAAATAAATTAATTAATTAAATTTAATTAAAAATGATCTACAAAAGTAAACTTCAGGCATCACCAATAACCAAAGTGTAAGTAAATTAAATAATAATATGAAAAAAGTAATGCTTCTCCATCACTGTCTCTTATCTCTATTAGTATAAATAAATGATTGGTAAATATAAATAGTAAACCAGACATACTGGTGCACACATTTAATTTCAGCCCTTAGGAGGTATAGTCAGGTGTATCTTTGATAACAAGGCCAACCTGGCCTACAAAGCAAGTTCTGAAAGAGCAAAGGATACTAAGAAAATTAACCATTTATACCAGTCTCTTGTTATTGGCTGCAGAAAGTGACTTCCTTTCATATAATAATGGTAGGAAAGTATGGTGATGTAAGTTTACAATGGAGAAATGACACACAGTACTGTAGCCAGCTGGTAAAGATCAGCTTCAGTAGAAGTAAGTCATACTGATAGTATGTATCTTTGATCTTATGTACCTTTGATATGATGTCCTGTTACTGGCAGGTTCCCTTTGTGATTTTTCTTACACACCTTATTGTTCTCACAACCTTATTGTTTTCAGAGGGTAAGTATAAAATAAAAATGTAAAAATAAATAAATAGATAAAAAGAGCACATTAACCCTGTACTAAGTTACCCAAATGAATGAAAGTATACCAAAACGTCAGAATGGCCTAAAGACGACTTGGTGAAACATTTATTATGGTAGCTTAAAGTGAATCATGGAATATCAAAATTGTGTTCATAAATTAGTTCTGATGAAAACAGCAAATTAAAACTGTAAAATTCTAATAGCGGAATTAAGGTATGAATTAATTTGGGCATTCACAGTTTGGAGGCCCATGTAAAGATACTCAAAGCATAAAATTGTTTATTATAAAATCAAAGCTTTAATATATAAAAAATCAAAATATTTAAAAAATATTTATTTTTAGTTTTACAATCCAATGGTGTCCCATATCATCTCTTCTCCCAGTATTCATCCTTCACCCTTCCCTTCTCCCACTCCTTCCAGAAAAGGAAAACCCCCCTCCACCCATATCAATCTTTCCAGTGCATCAAGTCACATCAGGGCTGAGCATATCTTCATCTACTGATGCCAAGCTATCCCAAAGCAGGCAATAGAGTCCATGTTGAAATATGAACTGCCCTCCACTATCCATGCAACCCATATGAAGGCCAAGCATCTGATCAGATCCTGTGTGCAGGGTTCCTAGGTCCAGATCATGCATGCCCTTTAGTTTATGTCTCAGTCTCTGAAAACCCCATGGTTCTGGGTTAGTTTTCTCTATTAGTCTTCTTATTAGGTTCCTGTTCCCTCCAGGTCCTTCTATCTTTACTCCAACAGTTCCCCAAAACTCAGCCCCATGCTTAGCTACAAGTCCCAGCATCTGTCCTGATAAGCTGCTGGCTGGAGCCTCACAGAGAACAGTCAAGTTAGGCTCTTATCTGACAACATAACAGAGTATCATTGTTAGTGTCAGAGGCTAGCTCTCTACTGTGGCGTGGGTCACAGGTTAGGTGAATTACTAGTTGGACTTTCCCTCAATCTGTTTCTTCATTATCCCTGTACTTCTTGGAGGAGGGTAATTTTTGGATCACAGGTTTTGTGGGTAGGTTGTTCTTCCCCTCCTTTTACTAGCCCAACATGGTTAAGAGGTGATCACTTCAGGCTCCATTTCCTTCCCCCTATTAAGAGTCTCAGCTACAGTCACACCCATATCATCCCATACTCCTGCCTGTCACAGGCCACATACAACCTCTCTGGAAATCAATCTGGTACTTTCTCAGAAAGTTGGGAATAATTCTTCCTTAAGACCCAGCTATACCACTCCTGGGCATACACCTAAAAGGCACTCTACCATACAACAAGAATATTTGTTCAACTATGTTAATAGCAGCTGTATTAGCAGTAGCCAGAAACTGGAAACAACCGGGATGTCCCTAAATGGAAGAATGAATACACAAATTGTGGTACATTTGCACATTGGAAAAACAAGGAATTCATGAAATTTGCAGGTAAATGGATGGAACTAGGAAAGATCATCCTGATGAGGTAACCCAGAAGCAGAAAGACATGCATGGTATATACTCATTTATATGAGGACAATTTCTTACTAATACTAATAATTTTCTCATCATTATTAAGAAAAGCAAGGCATAAAATTTCAGAAATGACTTGGTATTTATGAAAGAATACTGTGCTTATTTAAATGTGGAATTTTGACCTCTATTTGTTAATAGTTGTATTTCAATTTCAGATCAGATTTAACTGTAATAGGCAACACCATGTGATGCTACAAGTAAGCTGTAAATCATTAAAGGCAAACACTTTAAAAATTCACCCTCTATATATGGGATATCAGCCCTCTGTCAGATGTAGGGTTGGTGAAGATCCTTTCCCATCTGTAGGGGGTCGTTTTATTCTGACGACAGTGTCCTTTGCTTTACAGAAGCTTTTCAGTTTCATGAGGTCCCATTTATTGATTGTTGCTATTAGAGACTGTGCTGTTGGTGTTCTGTTCAGGAAGTTGTCGCCTGTGCCAATGAGTTCTAGGGTCTTCCCCACTCTTTCTTCTAACAGGTTAAGTGTGTCTAGTTTTATATTGCAGTCTTTGATCCACTTGGATTTTAGTTTTGTGCAGGGTGATAAGTATGGATCTATTTGCATTTTTCTATGTGTAGACATCCAGTTAGAGCAGCACATATGTTGAAGATGCTATCTTTTTTCCACTGTAATATTTTGGCATCTTTGTCAAAAATGAGGTGTCCATATGTGTCTGGGTTTATTTCTGGATCTTCTATCCAATTACACTGATCCTTCATTCTGTTTCTATGCCAGTCCCATGCAGTTGTTATTACTGTTGCTCTATAGTACAGCTTGAAATCAGGGATGGAGATACATCCAGAAGATCTATTGTTGTAGAGGATTGTAAGTGGACACCCAAGGAAGCTAAACAGGAAAGTGTACTCTGGCTAAGATGTTCAATCTCCATTCAGTAAGGAAAAGAGGATGGACATCTGAGGAGGGAAAAAAAACAGGGAACAGGACAGGAGCCTACCACAGAAGGCCTATGAAAGACTCTATCCTGCAGGGTATTGAGGCAGATGCTGAGACTCAGAGCCAAACTTTGGGCAGAGTTCAGGGAATCTAATGAAAGAAGTAGGAGATTGTAAGCCCTGGAGAGGACAGGAGTTCCACAAGGAGAGCAACAGATCAAAGAATTTGAGCACAGGGGTCTTTTCTGACACTGATACTCCAGCCAAGGACCACTCATGGAGATGGAACCACTGCACAGAGGTAGCCCTTGGCAGTTCAGTGTCCAAGTGAGTTCTATAGTAATGGGGACAGGGACTGTCTCTGACAGGAACTGATTGGCCTGCTCTTTGATCACCTCTCCCTGAGGGGGGAGCAACCTTACTTGGACACAGAGAAAGACAATACAACCACTCCTGATGAGATTTGTTAGAGTAATATCAGAGGGAAGGAGAGGAGGACCTCCTTTATTAGTGGACTAGAGGAGGGGCACTGGAGGGAAAGAAGGCAGAAAGGTGGAGTTGGGAGGGGAGAAGAGAGGGAGCTACAGGGGGGATACAAAGTGAATAAACTGTAATTAATAAAAATTAAAATTAAAAAATAAAAGTGAAAAAAAAAACCTCAAACACTGATGAGTCTAATTTAGTTAAGCTTGCATTGACTGCCTTTCAGTGGAAGTCACTCATTAGATTCTGCCCTTCATAATTTTCTGTCAAATGGAGAAACTTTTAAGAAACAAATCCATGCTGTTTTAAATTGTCTGTAGTGACAGTGACTAACATTTTCTAGATGATTTTTTAAAAGAGGTTAGTAAATATGTAGTGTTTAAAGTATTATTTTGTCCTGTATGAAGACCTTGTGAGCATCATGCTTTTCTAAACTTTAGCTGAGATTGTTGTAACAGAAAAAAATCTGTGATCACAATCAGACTGGTTAGATGTCTAATGGATAGGAAACACTTACTATTAGTACTTAAGTGAATTCTCATGAATTTCAGATTGTTCTAGCAGCCTGGTATTTGTTTAGACTGATTGTGAGGAATTTCACCTAAGGATATAAGCCTTGAATCCATTTTCGTTTTAATACTATACAATGCATATTAGATGCAGATAGTGGTTAGACGCAATGATCATTTCAATTTGCAAAGTTTGTATTAATTTCATGAAAATTTTTATAAAGAAAGTGTATTATTTAATAAAATACACCTTATGTATAGATGCTTTTTTCCCTAGAATGTGTGAGTGTAAAGCACAGTTTGAATCTTTTTACTAGAGAAAGAAAGACCAATATAGTCTATTGCAACATGAAAATGAACTGGTTTGAACTATTCCAGGTACTGTTTAATATGACTTGCATCATTTCATTTAAAATGCAAGGTCTGTTTGTCCTTGTTGACAAGAACTGGCAATTAGAGTCAATTAAGAAGAAATAGAATTAAAAAATTGATTGGGATCCATCATGAGTTAGCTTTCTTAAGGCAAGTCCTGGTTTTAATCTTTTCCTCTTGCTCTTCCTAAAGTCATAAGCATTCTTATTGTTTTTCTCATTTATAAGAGGAAGATGACAGAATCTATGGTCCCTACATCCCGGCCTTCATTATTAATTTAATGAGTTAAGCTCCAAATTGATCATTTCTTTTCCTTGCCTAAGCATTTGTGCCAAGAACCTCAAGGATCACAATTCTTGTGGCACCGTTGAAGCATTCATCTCTTTGTGAATATAACTCACAAGTGAACCTACGTGCTAAGCTCACCATGTATGAAAATAGCAACTTTGCACTGTGAGGGAGATGCAGAGGAATTGTAAGAATATGCGTTTGATTTTTTCAAGATAACATTGGTAACACTGAATTCTAAACTGACCAATGTAGTTGCCTGTGAGTCAATGAAACTGTAGATGCTAATGTAAATAAATGAATGGTTGATACAGTAGTCTCTGCATTCCCTCCTAGTACCTGCTTTTTTTTTTTTTTTTGTCTTTGTTGGTCTCCTGTGTGGCTCCTGTCCCCGCCTGGCCCTTTTATATCCTCCTTCTTCCATAAGACTCCTTTTGCTCTCCCCAAAATTTGGTTGTGAGTCTGTGCAACTGCTTCGACCCCTTGATGGGTGGAGTCTTCTACAGGACACCTGTGGTAGGCTCAAGTCCTCTCCCCTTCCTTCTATAGCTTCTGCTGTCTATCCTGCCAAACTGATTTGCAAAGTGTTCCTTGATCCCTTCTCTCTGGTGGAGCAAAATAGCCAGAACACGCAGAGGAAGAGGATCCAGGCAGTCCTGATGGCACCTGATAGGCTAGGGTCAGACAGTTGGGGAGAAGGGCTTCCCCTATCAATGGACTAGGGGAGAGGGATAGGAGAGGAAAAGGGTGGGAGGGTAGGACAAGCCAGAGATGAGGGAAGGGGCCACAACTGAGATACAAAGAAAGACTCTACCTAGCAGCATATCAAAGCAGATATTAAGACTCATAACCAAACCTTCTGCAGAGTGCAGGGAATCACATGAAAGAAGGGGGAGTTAGTACAACCTGGAGAGGACAGGAGCTCCACAAGGACCAAATATATCAGGGCACAGGGGTCTTTTTTGAGACTGTTTCTCCAACCAAGGACCATGTATGGATATAACCTAGAACACCTGCTCGGATGTAGCAAATGGTAGCTCAGTATCCAAGTGGGTACCCTAGTAAGGGGAACAGGGACTATTTCTTTTTTTTATCACTTTTTAAAATGTTTTATTAAATTCTTTATTAATTACACTTTATGCACCTTATATACTCCTGTAGTTCCCTCTCTCTTTTCCTCTCCCTTCTGCACCAGTATCCCTCCCCAAGTCCACTGATAGGGGAGATCTTCTTTTCCTTCCTTCTGATCCTAGTCTATTATGTCTCATTAGCAGTGGCTGCATTGTCTTCCTCTGTGGCCTGATAAAGCTGATCCCCCCTCCGGGGGAGGTGATTAAAGAGCAAGCCAATCAGTTCTGTCAGAGATAGTCCCTGTTCCCGTTACTATGGAAGCCATTTGGACACTGAACTGCCATGGGCTACATCTGTGCATGGCTCCAATTAACCAAGTACCATACAGGGACTATTTCTAACATGAACTCAATGGCTGGCTCTTCCATCTCTGTCCCCAGAGGGAGGAGTGGCCTTGCTAGGCCACAGAAGAGGACATTGCAGCCAGTCCTGAAGAGACCTGCTAAGCTAGGGTCAGATGGAAGGGGAGGAGATCCTCCTCTATCAGTGGATTTGGAAAGGGGCAGGGAGGAAATGAGGAAGGGAGGGCAGGATTGGGAGGGAATGAGGGAGTGGGCTACAGCTCGGATACAAAGTACATAACCTGTAATTAATACAAAAAATAATTTAAAAGAGTTAAAACATATATAATAATAATAAAATAAAAATAATGAAAGAAATGGTCCTCATGAAGAGTAGTATCAAAGCTACTACTACCTTAATATAATGAATATCACATTTGGGAGCATTTAGTAGCAAAATATCAGCCATTAAGATTAACTATTTTTTGAGACTTTTTCACACAGTATACTTTATTTCCCCTCCCCAAACTCCTAAAGGCTACTCCACAGCTCCCTCCCTACCAAAATTCATGTTTATTCCCTTTCCTCTCTTTCCACATCTCTCTCTTCAAAAGCTAAGCAAAATAAAAATTAAAGAAAAAAAAACCTAACAACTAAACAGTAAAATACTAAATAAAAAAAGCATAAAGCCCATTCTCATACTCACAACACCAAGGAGTCCATTTTATGTTGCTCAACTACTCCTGACATGGGTGAGCTAATTTTGAATATCTCAGTGTATAGTCTGTGTCATAGTCAATATTGATGTTACTCAGATATCTTAAGAAACCTATTATATAGTACATTATTAAGAAAGAAATGGCGCATATATAATTGACCTTGAATATAAGCTAGAAACATAATTTCTTCACCACATATAGACTATAAAATTTTTTCAAACTGTCATGTTTTATCTTTTTAAATTTGTTTTTTATTTTGACTCTACTGATCAAGTATCGGAGCAGAGGCTGGGACTCATAGCCAAACATTGGGCAGAGTACAGGGAATCTAAGGAAAGGAGGAGACAGAAAGACCTGAAGGGGGCAGAAGCTCCACAAGAAGACCAACAGAATAAACAAACAAACAAACCCTGAGCACTGGGAGCCCTGCAGAGACTAGTATTTTATATGTTTTATCCTTTTATTGTATAATATATTTGAAAACACATTATATTTCTTCTAAAAATATTGCAACAAAAGATTCCATTTTTACTGTCATCTACAAGAACTGTATTTTGACACCATCCTTGAGATATTTTAGTAGAGACACTTATTATTCCACGGAAAGAAAGTTGTTTAAATGCTTAAATGTATGTCATAGAATGTTTTATGAAATGTGTATCAATGATATAGAAGTTTATGTTATGAAAGGACAACATTTAAAAGCAAATTACTTGTATTCGATTTCCCATAAGCAGTCTACACAATGAAGTTCTTGCTATGAGCTGAACAAAAGGGCTACAATAATTGCTCCCAGGAAAGGACACTTATGTAAGTCCCGTGGCTGTTATTAAAGATGAGTTTCCAGCTAAGGTCAAGATGAGTAATAAGCAATTATACCACTCAGGGTTGAGTTAAAAAGCACTTAGTGTTTATATGACCTTCCATGAGTAGTTTAGTATATTTATAAATATTTGCCATTCGTTTGCCTTTTGTCATTGAATAAGGATTGACCTGTGTCACTTGTCACTGACATCTAACACCAAAATGAATTGAAATTCTGTCTTTAGAAATAGGTTTCCTTGATACAGTGACATTTATAAATGGACCTTTAAAGGAGGTACTTTTTCTATATACTTTGTTTAAATTCCCTGTCACTCTCAAGTGGAGGATTTTATAATACTAAATTTATCAAGTCGTTCCAAGATCATCCCTCTAACTTTAAGCTTCTCGTGTACATTTCATCTCTAAAGAAATCTATATTTATTTTTCTGTTTCAACTTACAATAAACTATACATATGAAAGTCCTTTCAGGACAGGATATGACATTCTTTAAAAAAAAGAAATATAATGAAAGTATAATGATTTACTGGTTTACCACCCAAGGTTGTTGAAAGTCATGATGTTTTGTAAGATGAATCATTTTCTAAAAACGTCAATTTCTGTTTCTTTGTTTTCCAATACAGAGACTTAGATAGAGGAGCCTGTTTAATTGACTTTACTGTGGGGTGCTGCTTTTCTAAAGCTCCTGTTTCCAGTCACTCTGTTGGACTGGATTTTATCCACCTTATTTTTTCTTTCCCTTTCAGAAAACAAACAAACAAAATCTCACAACTCTAAATTTTGCTATATTAATTGCTTGCTTTACTGCTATCATTTTAGCACTTTCCCTTTTTTTAAGTTTTATAATTTTTCATCGTATAATTTTTTAAACACAGACAGCTAAGGATTTTCCTGACAACATCATGTAAGTTGAAAGATGTTTTTCATGTAAAAAGCGTAGAGCTGCCTGCTTAAGATGTAAAAATAATAAAATTAGATATATTTTAAGCATGAAAATAAATGTAGTATGTTGGTGACTGCTTTCTCTCTCTTAAAAATATAATTTAAAATAAATTTGTGTGGTGAACTATATACAAGTAAACGTGATCACACGTTCAGCAGGAAAATGACACCAAACCAACTAAACCGATTCGACAGCAGACCACCAGTCCATGTTTTAATTATACGTTTTAGACCATCCTGCAGTTATTAGTTTCCTTTTAATATGTATAGTGCAGCACTGTTGCCATAGGAAGATAACATCTGAAAGTTACATGTCCGTTGGGCACAACTATCAGCGCTTTTCCTCTATTTGGGTCATGAACCCAATTAATCCTCACTGCAGAAAGGATAAAGGAAAGACCAGTGATCATGCACACTAAATGTTATCTGATTCTAATCTGACAGTCACTGCTGATTGAACTTGGTATTTCTTGAAGCCTGAGAAATGAGCCTTAGCAGGCATATAGATTCCCCCATATTTCACTGAAAGCTACTACAAATGCTTCTAAAATCAGCAAAATGGAAATTGCAAAGTTAAATTACATTTTATTGCTTAATGACAAGTGTGAGAATCTGAATGTATTTCATACATTTATAAAAGAATACTTGTCATAAACAAATATATGTACATATAATTATTTATTTATATTTGATTTACTAGTTTTAGTAAGGAATGGATCTTAGTGGTGTTTCTAATTATAACCTTTCATAAAATTTTTGAACTGCTTAACATTTGGTATATTTTATGGTATGTATACAGCTATGCATATTTCATTGAATATACTAGTTAAATAGATTACAATAATATTATGCATAATATTTCCAAGAATCACTAATGTAAGTAATAAGTATTAATAATTTAAATCATACTTATGCCTATAATCTTAACACTAATTAGGATTAGTAAAAAGGAATTTAATGTGTATTGGTCATCCTTGACTACATAGTTCCTTCTGGTCTTCCATAGACTATGGTTCGAAATCTTGTCTCAGAAAAGCTGAAGTGGAAAGGCAGACTTTAGAAGAAAACAATGGTTAATATATAAGGACACAGAAAATGAAACAAAATGTGACTAAGGCCAAATGAAGCAAGAAGAAAATCAATGCCATGTCAAGACAGTTTAAAAATTTCCTGTGTCTCCTTATAAAGAGCCAGAAACATCACAGTTTCTGTTTGGAAGGTGCAGAAATATTCCTTTTTAATTCCTGTTTTGTGTCAGAATATCAACAATTTACATAATATGATTACAGTATTCAAGGTCACTTCCTCCAAATTAACACGTGGCTAAATTAATGGGTGCTGAACAATCAAAACCCAAATTAATGGGGCATACTCTTTAGATCGGCCCATTTTCAAACGGGTGTAAATCATATTGAATTATTACTTACATTTTGGTATATATTTTTTTATCTCTGCCCCACAATAGCCATAGCCTTTGGTTGGTTTTAAACTTCTCATGAAATCAATTGCAAGGAAAATGCCAATAGCAGCTTCATAGATTTGCCTTCTTAGTTTAGCCATTAATATTATTACTGTGAGTAGTACTAGACAGTCACATTTTTATACTCATAAAGAAACAAAAACCCAATGGTCTTCTAAGAACATCAATTTTATTTATTTTTTATAAACCATAAATCTTACAGAAAGCCAGGGAAGGCACAGCAGGATTAAATATATAAACTATTCTAATGGTGTCACTAGAACTTCACAGTCCTTAGAAGCTTTGTTTCCTACTTTTCCCAAAGTATGCATCTTGAGTGAATCATTATACACTGTTGGGAAAAAATATGTTACATAGTCTATGTTTGTAATAAGAATTGTGTGTGTGTGTGTATGTGTGTGTGTGTGTGTGTGTGTGTGTGTGAATCAAAGATGAACCATATTTTGGTCAAAGGAGTGGTCCCATTAAGAAAGACTCTACTAATAGAGGTATCGAAGCAGAAGCTGAGACTGTTAGCCAAACTTTGGACAGATTGCATGGAATTTTATGAAAGAATGGGGAGATAGAAAGACCTAGAGTGGTCAGAGCCTCCAAAAGTAGACCAGCAGAGTCAAAAAACAAACAAACAAAAATAACAAAACAAACAAACAAAATAACGGGCCCTGAGGGCCTTACAGAAACTGATACCCCAACAAAGGACCATGCATGGAGAGGACCTAAAGTCCCTGTGTCCAAGTTGGGTCCCTAGTAAAGGAAACAGGGACTTTCTCTGGCATGAACTCAGTGGCAAGCTCTCTGATCACCTCCCCCCCCCCCCGTGGGATACAGGCTTGCCAGGACAAAGAGGAAGACAATGCAGCCAGTCCTGCAGAGGTTAGGGTCAGAGGGAAGAAGAGGAGGGCCTCCCCTATCAGTGGACTGGGTGAGGGGCATGGAAGGAGATGAGGGAGAGAGGGTGGGATTGGAAAGAGATGAGGAGGGAGTCACAGCCGGAATAAAAAATGAATAAATTGTAATAAATTTTAAAAACACATTAAAATTTCAACAGTGATTTAAAAATATATAGAGGCTAGACTTCTAACAAACTAATTAATTATTCACTAAAGAAATGACTCATAAAGCCTGTGTTATACAGAGAAATGAACTGAATATACAATACTAAAAAATTGAGAAAGGTACATTAACTATATTAACGACAATGAGATGCTCTTCACAATAATATTAGTTAGATTATGAATTACATAAGATATATGCGTGTAACTGGGCAGAGAAACAAAAGCACTAATTCAAGTATTTCATTATGAGTCTACTCTCCGTAATAATGCAATTTCAAATGGTCATCTGAGATCTTAATGAAGTGAGAAAAGAGACAGTGACTTCAACAAAAATAGTAAAAGAAATTATATATATATGTCTACCCTGTTATAAGATTTGAAGGTAGTCAGGGTATATATATATATATAATATATATATATATATATTATTGAATATATATATTCAATAATACCCTGACTACCTTCAAATCTTATAACAGGGTAGACAAGAAAGATGAATCACAGCGAATGCTACTAAATGGAGAGTTTGGCCCTTCACAGTCAACATCATGTTTGCCCAGGCTCATAAGACTAAGCAGATGACCCCCTGACAACTGCCTAAAGGAGCTTTATTTTCTTCCTATCATAGGCTCCCTCTACCTATGCGCTCTTTCAGAAACATGGTTTCCATAGGAACATGGCTTCCAATATGGAACAAGCTATTCTGGGTGTTTTGTGCAGATTCATTATAGAGCAATCTTGTTTTGCCACCAAGCTTTCAAGCAGGTTACCTGCAAATGGCCTTTCTTTCAGGTTATTACATTGATGCCATTAATTTTATTTTTCACCAGAAATGAATGATCCCTGTTCCCTGTTTTGTGTATATCTGCCCTCTTAATCACACACAAAGAAACCTCTATATGCTGACAAGAAAATTCCAATGTTTAAGTGGGAAAATTGAGAGACAGAAAATATATCTAATGCGTTACTCTCCATGCACTTAAAGCTTTCCTAGTTTAGAATAATAATAATATATTATCCTTCAGATACTAAGGACGTTTAGAGTTCGTAATTGACTGAAATTAATTTCAACATGTAAATTAAAAAAACGTAAATATTGTTTGAATCACGTATCTTACCTTTTCATTTTTCCACTTAGTTTAACACATACAAGTGAATTAAGAAAAAAGAATGCATTCACTAACAGTAAATTAACTCCAAATTTTAAATGCAATATCCAGTCACTATGTACCATTGAACATACTTCAGATGCTCTTTGTGAAATTAATCCTGTGAAGATGAGTCAGAGACAGTCGTAGAGAGGCAATGACCACAACAGCCAAGAGAGTGTATAGTTTTAAGGAAAAGGTAAATTGAGCTCAGCTTTAGTTAACTTTAATGCGCTCTTTTCGGACTACTCTAAGTTTAGGTCCCAAAAATTCATAAGAGATTCACTTATATATCTTCTGTCATAGGCAACCTGCACCTCCCCTCCCCATGCCTCGATTCGATTCAACAAGGCAGCTCATTAGCCATAATAGACGTTCTCTGGCTTGCTAAGCACCTAATTTGCTACTAGTAAATGACTTTAAGCACAGAGAAAAATAAATCAGCATAAAATCATAGCTCCTATGATAATTAAGAAATGCTACACATATGATTATGTATCTGAAGATGCTTCAATTGCATAATGTGTCATATTTTATGACATATCCATATACTCACTTCTATTTAATTTAAGTTACCAATCAGTCATTGTAATATTTACTATAACTGGGGTGGTTACATAGTTACTAGTATTTTGGAATTACAATAGATTATATTAAACTAGGTCCCCTAGAAATTTCATTAAAGTCAGACGGTTGAGCAATGTGAAGTACTAGCACATGAAATATGACAAACTATAATTTGATGTTGGTACATACAGTGCTGATCAAACTGCTATTATATTTCGTAGAGTACAGATTAGCATGAGTCTTCAAGAATATTTGTTGGCAAGGAAGAAAGTAAACTATCCCTCAATCACAGATAAATTTTTACAATAAAGAATGTCATTATTTGCTGAAGGTATATAGATAATAAATATGATGGTCAGTGTTCCTCTTTAGCTAATTTTCATGTTAATATAAGTAAATCTCTGGCTTTTAAATAATAAAAAGAAAGGAGCTTAATTGTTCATTAAGGAGGAGGATATCTTTGTTTTTGTTGCTGGCCCTATGGTCATTTCATGTGCAGGGTTTTTTCTCTTTCAGTGACATCTGGCTACTGCAAGGGTGTTACTAAAATCCTTCCATATAAATATAAGTTCTTGCCACTCATTTTCAGTTCTTTGGACTTGAGCTTGGTGTGTACAAAATAAAATAATTCCTTTGAGGTTAATCTCTCTGTGTGTGTGTGTGTGTGTGTGTGTACATGTGTGTATCATATCTCATGCTAGTAGAGATTTCTATGAATTTCTGAGGTACTTTTAGAATTTCATACAAAATTACAATATGTTTGTAGTCAAATCAATCCTGCTCTCCCTTCTTTCAAAATCCTTCCATACTTTTCCACACTGTCCTCACAATCAGGCATTAGTCTGTTTAACCATAGAATTTATAGCATTGCAGTGTGCCACACTGTGTCCTCTAACTACATTGTCCTCTATTCTATTTGCCCCTGCTTAGCTTGAACCTCAACCTTAAGTAAGACAATGAGAATACAAGGGCTACTAGAATTTAGAGTGATAAACAAAGAGAAAATCTAACATTTACCTGCTATTAAAGAGATGAGAGTATGCTTCATATTATTTTACTTCATTATCACTGGATGTTTTAACTTTTTTTCTATTACACTGTGTCTTCAGGAAGCAAGAATTAAAATGTCCTATATCCTGAAATGTCAAAAACTACACCACTGAAGTATTTCCAATGTGTAATTCCAAACATGACCTGAGCAATGACCACACTAATAAACATGATGACACGTATGTGGGGAAAGTTCATGAGACCATATCTGTTCACAAAAAGCTATAGACAACTAAGAAATGTAGAGAGGGTAAGAAATAGTGTTCCCCAGAGAAGAGAACACCAATGACTTTCTAATACTAAATGCACAGCCCTGACAACAATATACAGTCTGAGCAGGGTGCATTCATGTACTGAGAAATGTTCACGCACATGTATGTATGTGCTTGTGCATGTGTGTGTGTACATGCAATAATAAAGAAAAAGGAAGCCAAGAATTTGAAAGAGAGCAGATGCATTTGCAGGAAGAATGGAGAATGGGAAATTATGTAATCATATTATAATCTCAAAAATATAAAAAAAGTGTTAAAAGAATCTGCTTTCTCTATGAATAAGGACAATAATATAATTGATTATTCAATTTGCATGTTACTCTTTACGGTGTTTCATCTCTATTTCTTTAGTCACAATATTTTTAAAGTGATCTATAAAAAATATTGCATGCTAGATCTTCTTTTGGCTTTTAAAAAAATCTTTGTACTGTGATTTCTATAATGTCTATATCAGCTTTCACTCCTACCAATTGTGAATGAGAGTTTTCCTTTTCACAGGATTCAAAATTTGCTTTCAGTTTTTTTTAATTTTTTTGTTCTTTCTGTTGTTGTTGTTTTTCAAATAAGGCATTCAGACTAAAGAAAAATGAAATCTCAAAGCAGTTTTAGTTGCTTTTCTTTTTTCTTTTTAAATTGATGAGCCTATGGAACACTACTATAAATACTCAAACAAAACACACATACACACACACATGCTGGTGGGGAGAGGGAAGAAATTTGAAAGGTTAATACAACTTGTGTTGTTCATTTTTTTAAACCTCTACTACCCCAAATTCTTCCAGTCCCACCATTTTTCCAACCCTTCCAACTTGGTTCTGTTTCTAAAATTCATCAAGTGCAATTTGTGCTGTTGCTCAAATACTCTTAGATATATGATCTTAACTGAAGCATAGTCAACACACCAGAAGCTACAGTCTTAGAAAAAACTGATTCCTCCTCTCCTTGCTGCTATCAATTGCTAAAACTCCTCAGTTAAGGTGAGACCTCATGTTCAACTCTCTTCTCCAGTCTCAGATTTAAAAATTTAAAGTATCTCTTAACTTGTATTTCTTCTTTATCTTCTAAAAGGACTACTTTGTTATTGAGTCCTTTGTTTTCTTGACTTTTGGATTTTGAGTTATACATATATATATATATATATATATATATATATATATATATATATTAGTATTGATGGCAAAATTCCCATTTTGTGGCATTGTGGCATTTGTTTCTTTTGTTGAACAGAAGTTTTTAGGTCCCAGTTGTCAATTGTTAGCTTTAAATCATAAGCAAATGGAGTCTTGTTTAGAAAAGTTTTTTTTTTATCATATACACTTTAAAGGGAACTATATAAATTGTATTTCAGCTCTCTGCATATTTCAGGTTTCAGTATTTTGGTTCTTTGGTCTCTTGATAGTTCATTTTTGTCTAACATTATGCATAAAGATTTAAATTCATTCTGATGCATGTGGACATCGAATTTTTCCAACATCATTTTTGAAGATGCCATCTTTCCCACTGTGTGTGTTTAAAAAGAAACTTTGTCAAAAATTTTGACTACACATTGGATACTTTTGTTTCTATTTTTAATTATTTTTTTAATTTTTATATTAGTTATTTTATTAACTTTGAATCCAGGCTGTAGCCCCCTCCCTCATTCCCTCCCAATCCCACCCTCCCTCCCTCATCTCCTCTCTTCCCCTCTCTCAGTCCACTGATAGGGGAGGTGCTCCTCCCCTTACATCTGACCCTAGCTTATCAGGTCTCTTCAGGACTGGCTGCAATATCCTCCTCTGTGGCCTAGCAAGGCTTCTCCTCCCTCTGGGGGTCGGGGTGGGGAGGTCAAAAAGCCAGGCAAGGAGTACATGTCAGAGACAGTCCCTGTTCCCCTTACTGGGGAAACACACTTGGATACTGAGCTGCCATGGGCTACATCCAAGTAGGGGTTCTGGGTTATATCCATGTATGGTCCTTGGTTGGAGAAACAGTCTCAGAAAAGACCCCTGTGCCCAGATATATTTGGTCCTTGTGGAGCTCCTGTCCATTCCAGGTCATACTAACATTCCTTTCTTTCATATGGTTCCCTTGATATGCCTATTTTTTTAAAAACTTATTTGTTGGCCTATTTTGGTTTTTGTTTTGTTTTATTTTAGCAATACCTTCTTGTTTTTATTAATAAAGTTCTTTAATATACCACAATAATCAATATGTTAATACCTGTAGCATTGTTCTTTTTGACTATCCTGGGTCATTTAATCTTCCATATGTATTTTAGAAGCATTTCATCTATTTCTGAGAATAATGTTGTGGGTATTTTATTGAAATTTTATTGTATTAATTAACTTTTTATTGATTGATTTCTATTATTTTTTATTTTTCAATTTTTTATTAATTTATCCACGGTATATCTCAATTGCCCCCTTTCTCAACTTCTTCCAATATCCCCCTTCCTCCCTCTTCTCCCCAACCTCCTTCCCCTAGTCCACTGAAGGGGAGCTCTACTCCCCTGCCATGACCCTGTCTTATCAAGTCTCATCAGTACTGCCTGGATCCTCTTCTTCTGTTGTTTGCCAAGGCTGCATTGCCAGGAGCAAATGATCAAATAGCAGGCAACTGACTTCATGACTGAGGCAAACCCTGCTCCCCTTGCTCAGGAACCCACATAGAGACTGACCTGCCTATAGGCTACATCTGAGCAGAATGTCAACGTCTTATTCACGCACGGTCCTTGGTTACTGCATCAGTCTCTGCAGGACCTCCTGGGCTCAAAATTTTTAGCTCTGTTGGTCTCCTTGTGGGTCTCTTGTACCCTCCTGGTCCTTCTATTCCCCTGTTCTTCCATGATACTCTCTGAGCATTGCCCATAATTTAGTTGTGAGTCTCAGCATCTGCTTAGGTCCACCTTTGGGTGGAGCCTTTCAGAAGATGTTCTATACTAGGCTCTAAGCCTGTCCTCTCTCTTCCACTGCTTGTGGTATCTTTTCTATTTGCCATTATGAATGACATTTAAGCATCCTCTCTAGGGTCCTTCTTGTTGTTTAGCTTTAGGTCTATAGATTTTATTAAGTTTATCCTATATGATTCAGCTAATATCCACTTGTAAGTGAGTATATGCAATGCATGTCTTTCTGTTTCTGGGATACCTCACTTAGTATGATCTTTTCTGGTTCCATCCATTTGTTTGCAAACTTTATGATTTCCTTGTTTTTAAATGCTGAGTAGTATTCCGTTATGCGAATGTAATACAATTTCTGTGTCTTCAACAAATGGTGCTGGTCTAGCTGGATGTCCACAGCTAGAAAAATGCAAATAGACTCATACCTATCACCCTGCACAAAATTAAAGTCCAAGTGCACCAAAGACCTCAACATAAAACTAGACACACTAATCTGTTGGAAGAAAAAGTGGGGGAGTGCTTCAAACTCATTGGCACAGGAGACAACTTCCTGAACAGAACACCAACAGCACAGGCTCTTAGATCAACAATCAATAAATGGGACCTCATGAAACTGAAAAGCCTCTGTAAAACAAAGGACGCTGTCATCAGAACAGGCTACACACTGGGAAAATGATCTTCACCAACTCTATATCTGATAGCAGGCCAGGTTAGGCCTCCCAGTGGAGGAACATAGGGGGTGAGAAGAGTGAGGAAAGGTGGGGCCAGGGAGATGAGGGAGGGAGCTACAGCTGGGATACAAAGTGCATAAATTGTAATAAATAACTGTAATAAAGAAAAATATTAAAATATAATCTATTTCTAAATATAAACACTTCACACACATTCCTTAAAAGGAATCTGGAAGGTAGTGATGTGAAATACTGTCACTGAGAACTACTTCTCATAATATGAAAGGTACAATGCCAGCTACCAAAGGAAGTAGTAACCATTTAGTTCTACATAGCTCTGACACCTAGGAATTGCACCAATATCTACCCTGGCAAGATATTTAGAGTGGTTTAATAGTGACATGGAAGCTGAAAGACTGAAGAGAATGTGGCAAGAAGCTGAATGTTGGAATCCTAGGCCAATGTTGGGGCTCTTCAATAAACTGCAGGGGGCCAATAGTGAAGGTACAACATCTGTTTTGGTGGATTCACCAGCAAGTTGGAGATCTCAGAACTGTGGAATATCCAACAAAGACATTAGAGGCATACTGAAACCAGACTCAGCCTCTAAGTAAGACAAGCTGTTTGTCCTGTGGATGGCAAAGCATGCTGTAAACTTGCAATACAACACATCAATCCTCCCTGCACAACAGAGGCTGTGTGCTGATCCAGAGAAACTACTTTCCAGAAAATCCATGTCAGCAATGCTGACCTCTTAAGAATTATAGCTGATTCCTCAGCCCCAGTTTACCAGCACCCATTATTCCAGGAAAGCAAAGGTTTGATACTCACAGTTTATTAATCCCTCTTTCAATAAGAAAGTATATAAATTGGGTTTGATTTTATAGGTGAGCATTGTTAAGAGCTTAGATTTTAAAGTTGGCAAGCCTTTAAAAGTGTTGATTTATTGTTTCTAACATTTTTTTGATTCTTTATGAGTTTCACATCATACATCCGAGTCCCATGATATTCCCATCTGCCCATCCCATGATATTCACCCTCTGCTCTTGCACTCCACCCCCACAGAAATCTGTCAGCAGATATTAGTTTGCATAAATATTTATATTAAAAAATTACATTACTATGTCTGACATTTCATTCTATCCTAACTCTAATCTTTTTTTTCTGAGAGGCTCCATCAAGCAGCTGATTAAGCAGATGCAGAGACCCATCTCCAAACAATGGGAAGAATTCAGGGAGTTTTGTAGAAGAGTGGGAGGAAGGATTGAGGGAGCCAGAGGAATTACGTACATGACAAGAAGACCTATAGAATAAACTAACCTGAGTCCCTTGGGGGTTCACAGAGACTGAACCACCAACCAACAAGCTTGAATGGGGCAGATCTAGATCCCCTACACATAAGTAACAGACGCACAGCATAGTCATCATGTGGGTCCCCTGGAGTAGGGGCTGTCTCTGACTATTGCCTGCCTTCAGATGCCTTCCACCTAGGTGGGCTGCCTTGTCTGGCCTCAGAGAGACAATGAACCTAGTTCTGCTGTAGTTTGAGAGTGGTTTGCTACACCTTAGGGGTGTTCCTTTCTCTTAGAAGAATGGGGAGTGGGGGAGGAAGGCAGACTGGAAGAAGAGGAGCCAGGGGCATGGAGTCAGGCTGGAAAGTGACAAAAAAAAAAATGAAAAAAAATGTTTTTCATAACAACTAAAATAAAAGAAAAATATAAATAAATATTCTAAATGACTTGGGGAAAAGATCACATACCATTTTTTCTGAATATGTATGCTCTTTTAAACTGGTGTTCTCACGTAAAATATAGAATGGCATCTTTGGAAAATGATGATATAGAATGACTGAGAACTCCCTCCTTAAACTTACATTCTCTTGTTAGTGACTCTACTCTTGCTGTAAGGTAGGGAACACATGTGTACAATTTAATTGCATTAAATGTATCAAAGAACTTTGTAAGCACATCAGTGTTCTGGGAATGGGTACATGGAGACAAACGAGTCTGCCATAATGGTCATGGGGGAAAAAAAGCTCCGAATGAGGGTATTGAAACAGACTTCAAAACATAGCTTCTTCAAAACTAAGATCCTTCTTCTGTGGCTCCCCATCATTGTCTACATGTTTACTCCATGCAATTGCATTATATTGAAAATTAATCATTTTATTATTGTAAAAACAGAAAAAAAAATTCATTTTGAAAATTGAAATAATGTGGTGCAACTTGCAAAACACTTGGATGTAGCCAACCAATGTTTGGTTTGAGTTGAGACCCATCCCATGAGACAGAGCCCATCCCCTTACACTGCTTGGATATCTGGAAACCAGAGATTGGTTATCCCTGAGACCAAGGATAGAATCAAGCATGACAGGCAAAAAAAAAAAAAAAAAAAAAAAAAAAGAAAGAAAGAAAAGAAAAGAAAAAAGAAAAGAAAACGTTAATGAAGTGATTCTTAATGATATTCTGATATATAAGTACATTCTTCTTTCCTCATCAAAGAGGCTTCCTCTGGCAGTACACAGGAGCAGAT
>CM053764.1:79947036-79961974 GCA_028658305.1 Pachyuromys duprasi
ACAAGCAAGGGCCAGGGTGTCTAAACTGAGAGTCTGAATTAGAAGTCTCAATGTGGTCCCTCCTCTAGGAGATCAGGGAACACTGAAGAAGAGGGTGAGTAAAGGTCATAGTAGTCAGAGGTGATTGAAAGTAATGGGAATATAGCCCACTCAGTCAACAACTGAGGGCTCAGATAGGGCTCACAGAGACGGATGAGCAAGAACAGCGACTGCATTGTACTGCATCAGGTCCTCTGTGTTTGTGTTACGGCTGTTAATTTGGTGTTTGGGGAAATTCTAACCATGGAAACTGTGTATCTCTAACCCTTTCCCTGCTTCTTGGATTGTTTATCTCCTGTTCATTTTCCTTGTGCAGCCTTGATGAGGGCATTTCTCTTATCCAGTTGTATCTTGTTTATCCTATTTGGATATCATTTCTGGGAGGCCTGTTTTGGTTTTTTGTTTGTTTGTTTGTTTTTGTTTGTTTTTGTTTTTTTTTTTTTTCAGAATAGGAAACAAAGTTAGGGTGGGTCTAAGGGGAAGTAGAGGTGGGGAGATAGGTAAGAGTGGAGGGTGGGGAAACGGGTTAGACTGCATTATATGATAGAAGAGTTTGTTTTCAATTAAACAGAGACAAAAAAGAGTGACTTTTAAAAATGATAGACATAAAGGGGAAGAAAGAAATTTCTTCAATTACCAAAGTAGGGCTGCTAAGTAAATCTTAGATTTCACCCACATTCCTGTTTCTATCTTGTGGTGAGGTATTATCGAGATGAGCACCAGGATACAATCCACATTAGGCTCACCAGACTCTGTTAATGTCTGTTTGCTCTGCAAATAAGGTGAGAAACATTGATTTCTAGAAACGTCTCTGAGAAGTAAACGTCAATATGCTCTTCATCTTCAGCATGACATTTCAAAGAACAATTAAATACTCACCTTAAATTTTGTTTTGTTTGTTGTTGTTGTTGTTCATTTACTGCCATGCCCCTCCCCCAGACCACTGATAGGCTGCTCCCCCCTCAGGCAGAGGAAATCAAAGATCCAGCCACTGTGTTCATGTCAGAGACAGTCCCTGTTCCCCTTATTAGGGAACCCACTTGGCCACTGTGGTGCCATGGGCTACCTCTGTGCAGGGGTTCTATGTTATCTCCCTGTTTCATGCACTCTTAATGATACTGTGTTATGCTTGCAGATGGGAGCCCTGCTTACCTGTCCTCTGTGTTGCACCACCCAGTACCTGATGGAAACAGATGTAGAGACCACACCAAATATTGGGTGGAGTCCAGGAAATCCTGTGGAAGAGTGGGGGAAAGGACAGGAGGACCCGGGGGTACGGGGCTCTACCAGAAAACATGTCGCATTGAAGTTAACAAATTACAGCCATTAGTTCAGCTCAATTGGAGTCCACCTCAGCTTCCAAGGTCACAAATAAATTCTAACAATCTCTCACTTTTTTTTTTTTTTATCTTGGGACAGGACTTCTGGTCTATTATATTCAACTTGGTAGTAAATCTGAGTTGTGCTTATTGTGATTCTTGTCTTCCAGTCATCCGGTGAGGACTGAGAAATGCTCTGCATGCCACACAATGAGATTTATAGACTCCGATGTTAGAAAAAAAAAAAGGTGTGGAAGATGACACAGACAGATCTAATGAAAAATTGTAAAGCCAGCCCAGCTGCTTGACAAGGATCCAACAAAGCTGAGGTAAATGATGTAATCAGTATGGTACAGTCTCCCACTTTTTTGGCCTTGTGGGGTGGGGGACTTTTATTATTTGTACAAATTGGGAATATTGGATTAATGGAAATCTTCTTTATGCCCTCTCCCAGGAATAGTACTTCTAAGCATCTGCAGGAATGTCCGGGCCATAGTACCCCTCCCCGTTTTAGGGAACCTCCTTATGCCCTGGAGATCATGGCTCAAATAAACAGCAGAGTCTTTCTATCTCCACCTTATTCCATAAGATTCCCTGCACTCTGCCCAAAGTTTAACTATGCATCTCAGCATTTCCTTGGATACCCTGATAGGTAAATTCTTTCAGAAAAGAGATCAGGAATCATAAATGTCTAGTATTTTAATCACGAAAGGGTGATAGATTTTCTCAGAGACTATTAGTATAGCTAATGAGAAGGTCATGTCCTTTTAGTCTATAAATTCGTTTATAAAGTATTTTACTTATTTTTTATGTGTGTTGGACCATCCCTGAACATCTGGAATGAGGCCTCCTTGGTCATAGTGGATGATTTTTTAATGTATTTTTTTATTTACTTATCAGGTATTTCATTGAGAAATTGTACATAAATGTTCATGTGGGAAAACAGTCTGTAATTCTCCTTCTTTGTGGAGTCTTCATGGGGTTTTGGTATAAGGATAGCTATGGCCTCATAAAAACATTTGTTCTTTCTGTTTCTATTTTGTGGAATGATGTGAGGGGGATTTGCATTAAATTCTCTTGAAACTCCGTCAGAATTCTGGGGTGAAATCTGGGCCTGGGCTTTTGTTTCACTAGACGTTACAGGATGGTATAAATTGTTCCCCTGATCTTGATTTAACTTGCTAAGTTGCATTTGTTGAGAAATTTATCCATCTTTTAAAAAATTGTTCAGTACAGTGGCATACAGATTTTTCATGTCCTTATGATTCTCTGGATTTCCACTGTGTATCTTGTTATATTCCCTTGTATACTAAATTTTGGTAATGTAAGCTTTCTGTGTATCATCTTTCAATGTCTTGTATCCCTAGTTTCTTCAGTACTTTTCATATATGATACGATGATAATGTGGTTTGTTTCTATCATTTTAAGCAGTAAATTATGTTTGTTAGTTTACATAATTTGAACCATCCCTTCATTTCTAAGATGTAGGTAATTTTTGATGCATTCTGGAACTCAATTTGCATGTCGTTTAATGAGAAGTGTTATATTTACATTCATATGGGTTATCATTCTGTAGTTCCTCCCGTGTTTCCTTCCCCACCCTTTCTCTGTTCTTTGTGATTTTGTTATCAGAATAATAGTAGCTTTTTATAAACAATTTAAACATGTTCCTTCAGTTTCTTTTCTTTTATTTTATTTCAGAATGATTAAGGAAGGGTTGCTTTAGTTCCTCTTAGAATGTCTAATAGAATTATGCACTGAGTCCATCTGGCTCTTAGGATTTTGTTGTTTGGTTATTTTTAATCATTGCTTCTACTTTACTTTCTTCTTAATATTATTAATAAGAGTAGCTTATCAATATGAAATTTCTATTTAAAAACATGTTAAATGTATTGATATGTTATATGTATTATATAATAAAATATAGTATAATAAAATAATAATAAATAATATAACATGTAATAATATGTTAATTATAATAATATAATATATAATAAAATAGAAATGACATTTATGGTAAACTATAACATATCTCATCTGAATGTTTAACTTTTTATACCAAGTGCAGGAAAAAAGACAAATTCTGACAGAAGCTAAGATAATCAATAATACCTGTGTTTTTCTACAATAAGATAAGTTTAAATTAATGAACATTGTGTAATTCATATTTACATTTTCTACAATTCTAATAAATACGTTCCTTATGAAGGCAGTGTGAAGTTTAACACCGATACACTTATAATCAATTTATTATTTCCACCATGTGTTTTTTATAAAGATTTTGCATACTTTATCTCAAGCAGAAAACATTTCCTAGCAACAGAGTCAATAACTTATCTAATTTTATGGCTTACTTTATAAATTTTTAGGTCAGAATTTAAAAAAAAATATTCGAAAGGATCTAAGATGGCAGCACCAGGAGGACATGGTGTCTGAGGAGTAGGACAGCAGTGTCAGCACAGTGACCAGGAGACTGAAATCTGGGACCTAAAACACCAGTGTTTGTGATTGCCAGGTGAGCAGAATTCCTACAGTGAGGAAATCAAGTGGGAAAGTCCTAGGGAGACCCACTTAATCCATGGAAAAACTCCTGGTGACCAGATGCACGTAGCCCTGATCTGAACACCCAGCTTCCCTAGGTTATGCGAGCCACCACCCCTGACAGGGACTCCTAGTCTCCCAGCCAGGCTGTGGCACCACAGATATCATTCCAAACCGGGGTGCATCGGTGGCACACATCTGCTAGCCTTGATCTGAACATGCTCCTCCCACGGTGCCACCAGCCACCATCCCGGACCAGGACATATAGTATCCAGGCCAGACTAAAGGGTCCCCAGATACCATCTCAGACTGGGGTGCACAGTCCCTAGATCAGAAGGAGACGCCAAGCCCAAAGACCAGAGGGGAGCCCTTAGCAGCAAGCCCAGGTCGGAACACAGAGCCTCCAGACCAGAGCAACATCCTTAGTTACCATCTCAAACTGGGACACTCAGCCTCTGGCACAGAGTGAGGTGCAAAGACTCCAGACCAGAGTGGCGACCAGTCTGCGGTGCTCACAACTTCTAGCACAGAGCACAGAGCCAGGCACACAGAGCACACAACAGAGTACGTGTACTGCCCATAGCACCACCCCATGACCTCAGAGTCCAGCCTTCAGAATCTGCCACAGATTGAAGAACACTGGGAATTCAGGAAACCTGTGCAGGCACTTGTTGCCAGCAGTCTGTGCTTGCTAAATGCACTAGCACCCTCATCCTCTCCTGCGCTTGCTCCCAAACCAATAGCCCAAGCATATATACAATCCCTAGCACTGCCCTTCAAGATACCTACTGAGCACAAGTACATACACAAACACACTCACACATATACACACTTACTCCCCCTCCCCAACAACGATATTGAGCCAGTGTCCTTTCCTCCCACAAGGACAATTGAGGCAACAACACACACTTACAAACCACTGAAATACCCTGATCTTCTTGAAGAGTACTCCAGACAACAGAGACTGGCAGTTCCAGTCTAAAGTTCAGCTTCAAGGAACAAAAAGCTCCTTGATTATATATAAACAAATAACCAAAGGTTGATGTAAGAACTTACCCAACAAAAATCAGGATACCATGGCACTATCAGAAACACCCAAAGCAATGGAGATTTTAATTCAGCAAGACACAGGAAAATAATATTAAAGCTATGCTTATGCAGTTAATAGAGGAACAAAAGGAGGAAATGGACAAGGCCCTCAAAGAAATAAAGAAGAATAAAATAAGCCACCTAGAGGAACAATTAAAGACATACAGAGAGGAAACAAACAAAAAAATAGGAGCCACATTCAGTTAGATGAAGGAAATGATACAAAGCATGAAAACAGAATTAGAATCTATAAAGAAAACACAAACAGAGAAAAACCTGGAATTGGAGAACTTAGAGAAAAGATCAGGAACCACTAATGTAAGCATCACCAATAGAGTAAAAGAGATGGAAGAGAGAATCCCAGGAGCTGAACACACACTTGCTGAAATTGATTCCTCACTCAAAGAAAAAATAAAATTATTAAAGTCCCAAACACAAAACATCCAAGACATCATGGACACCATGAAAAGATGAAACCTAAGAATAATAGGAATAGATGAAAAAGAAGACTCCAGGCTCCAAGGACCAGAAAATATTTTAAGAAAATCATAGAACAAAATTTTCCCAACTTAAAAAATGAAATGTCCATCAACATACAAGAAGCCTACAGAACACCAAATAGACTAGACCAGAAAAGAAATACCTCTCATCACATCATACACAAAACACTAAACCTACAAAACAAAGAAAAAAATATTAAAGGCAGCAAGGGAAAAGGGTCAAGTAACATATGAAGGAAGACTGATCAGAATCACACCAGACTTCTCATCAGAAACTATGAAAGCCAGAAGGGCCTGGGCAAAGGTTATGCAGTCTTTAAGGGAACACAGATGCCAACGAAGACTACTCTACCCAGCAAAGCTTTCAATCAACATAGATGGAGAAAACAAAATATTCCATGACAAAACAAAATTTAAGCAATATCAACACAGCAACCCAGCCCTACAGAAGATAATAGAAGGAAAACTTCAATCCAATGAAAACAACTATACCAAAGAAAATATAGGATACAGACAATCTCCTAGCATAAATTGAAAGTAGAAAAAAAAAAAGCAATGAATCATAGTAAGACCATCAACTACACAATAAAAGGAACTAACAGTCATTGGTCACTATTATCTATCAACAACAATGGACTCAACTATCCAATAAAAAACACAGACTAACAGAATGGTTGTGGAAACAGGATCCAACATTCTCCCGCATCCAAGAAACACACCTATGCAACAAAGATAAGCACTACCTCAGAGTAAAGAGCTGGAAAAATGTTTTACAAGCAAATGGACCCAGAAAACAAGCTGGGGTAGTGATCCTATTATCTTAGAAAATACACTTTCAACCAAAATTAATGGAGAAAGATAAGGAGAGGGCACTTCCTTCGCATCAAAGGAAAATTCCAAAATGAGGAATCACAATTTTGAACATCTATGTCCCCAAAACAAGACCACCTACATTTTTAAATGAAATATTATTAAAGCCGAAATCACACATTGATTCCAACACCCTAATAGTGGGAGACTTCAACACTCCACTCTCACCAAGGGACAGATCATCTGGTCACAAGCAAAATAGAAAAACATGGGCACTTACAGAGGCCCTAAAAAATCAAATGGACCTAATAGATGTCTACAGAAGTTTTCACCCTAGATCAAAAGAGTATACCTTCTTTTCAGCACCTCAAGAAACCTTCTCCAAATGAGACCACATAGTTGGTCACAAAGCAAGCCTCAGCAGATATAGGAAGATTGAAATAATCCCTTGTATCCTACCTGACCATCATGGTCTAAAGCTGGACCTCAACAACAATTGAAACATCAAAAAGCCTGCACATACATGGAAAATGAACAACTTACTACTCAAGGACAGCTTGGTTAGGGAAGAAATAAAGAAAGAAATTAAAGACTTCCTACAATTCAATGAAAATTAAAACACAATATACCCAAACTTATGGGACACAATGAAGGCAATGCTAAGAGGAAAGTTCATAGCACTAAGTGCCTTCAAGAAGAAATTTGAAAATTTGATTCATCTCATACAAGCAAGTTAATGGCCCAAATGAGAGCCCAAGAAAAAAGAAGTAGATACACCGAAGAGGAGCATACAGCTGGAAATAATCAAACTGAAGGCTGAAAACAATCTATTAGAAACAAATAAAACTGTTCAAAGAATCAATGAAACCAAGAGCTGATTCTTTGAGAAAATCAACAAGATAGAAAAGCCCCTAGCCAAACTAACAATAAGGCAGAGAGAAATTATCTAATTCAGCAAAATCAGAAATGAAAAGGGGGACATAACCACAGACACTGAGGAATTCCAAACAATCATTAGGTCTATAGGAAATGGAAAATTTTCTTGATAGATTCCATCTACCTAAATTAAGTCAAAATCAGGTAGAAAGATTGCATAAACCTATATTCCCCAAGGAAATAGAAGCAGTCATCAACAGCATCCCTACCAAAATAAGCCCTGGGCCAGATGGTTTTAGTGCTTGATTCTACCAGACCTTCAAAGAATTCCTAACACCAATTCACTCTAAACTATTCCACAAAATAGAATTAGAAGGAAAATTACCAAACCAATTCTATGAAACCACAGTAACCTTGATACCTAAACCACACTAAGACCAACAAAAAAAGAAAACTTCAGACCTATCTCTCTTATGAGCATTGAGACAAAAATACTCAATGAAACACTTGCAAACCGAATCCAAGAATACATCAAAGATATCATCCACCATGATTAACTAGGCTTCATCCCAGGCATGCAAGGGTGATTCAATATACAGAAATCCATCAGTGTGATCCACCATATAAACAAACTGAAGCAGAAAAACCACATGATCATCTCCCTAGATGCCGAGAAATCATTCTACAAAATCCAACATCCATTCATTGTTAAAGTCTTGGAGAGATCAAGGATATACGGCACATATCTAAACATAGTAAAGACAAAATACAGCAAGCCTATAGCCAATATCAAACTCGATGGAGAGAAACTTAAATCAATCCCACTGAAATCAGGGACAAGGCAAGGCTGACCATTGTCTCCATATGTCTTCAACATAGTACTTGATGTCCTAGCTAGAACAATAAGACAACTAAAGGAGATCAAAGGGATGCAAATTGGAAAGGAAGAAGTCAAAGTATCACTATTTGCAGAAGATATAATAATATACATGAGTAACCCCAAAAATTCAACCAGAGAACTCCTTCAACTGATAAACACCTTCAGCAACATGGGTGGATAAAAATCAACTCAAAAAAATAGAAGCCCTCCTGTACACCAAAGACAAAATGGCTGAGAAAGAAATGAGGGAAACAACTCCCTTCACAATAGCTACTAACAACATGAAGTACCTTGGGGTGACTCTAACCAAGCAAGTGAAAGATCTGTTTGAAAAAAACTTCAATATCTCTGAAGAAAGAAATTGAAAAAGATATCAGAAGAAGGAAAGACCTACCGTGCTCATGGACTGGTAGGATTAACATAGTGAAAATGGATATTCTGCCCAAAGCACTCTACAGATTCAATGCAATTCCCATCAAAATACCAACACAACTCTTCACAGACCTTGAAAGAAAAATTCTCAACTTCATACGGAGAAACAAAAAAGCCTGAATTTCCAAAATGATCATGTACAACAACAGATCATCTGGAGGTACCTACATCCCTGACCTCAAGCTGTAATAAAGAGCAATGGTAATAAAAACTTCATGGTATTGGTATAGAAACAGAATAGTGGATCAATGAAATGTATTTTTTACAGCATAATATTGTTTGTTCTGCCACACTGAGGCAGTAAAGTAACAATTATATCATTATAAATATACTAAAAGTTTATATGAATTTACTAAAGACAAGTGTATTGTATGATATGTGGTTTATATCTTATTATAACTCTTAAAAAATAAAGAAGTTGGTGGAATGAAACTAACTTCTCATCCAAACAACTTCAAGTATTTAGCTTCTTGACTCCAGGAGACTGCTACTCTTTCTATAGGTGGTAAAGAGTGTTAGAATATAAAGGAGCATTAGGTGATGTTAGGGTCCTTCACTTGACAGAAATCATACATTCAGAATAATGTAAATTGTTACGAAATAGAACACATTGGTAATTGATATTATTTTTAGCTTTTTGAGAATTCTTTTAAAATTTTACACATCATTTATTATAATATTTCACTTAGTATCCCAGTTATAGTCCCCTCCCTCGTCTCCTTCAAGTCCCATCCTCCCTTCCTCTTCTACCTTCCATTCAATTTTTTAAGACTTATTTATTTCTTTCTTATTTATACATATTCTGCCTGCATCAGATCTGATTATAGATAGTTGTGAACCACCATGTGGTTGCTGAGTATTGAATTCAGGACCTTTGGAAGAACAGCTAGTACTCTTAACCTCTGAGCCCTTTCTCTAGCCCCTACCCCCCATTCTTTTTTTTATATAATTATTTTGTATATTAATTACAGTTTATTTACTTTGTGTCCCACTTGTAGCCCTGTTCCTCATTCCTTCCCCATCCCTCCCTCCCTCTCTCATCTCCTCCTATCCCTTCTCTAAGTCCACTTATAGGGGAGGTCCTCCTCCCCTTCCATCTGACCCTTGCTTATCAGGTCTCACCAGGACTGGCTGCAATTATTAACACTGGTTTTCAGAGTGTCAGGACCAGTTGGTAAAACCACAACAAGTGAATGAAGGTTGCTTTTCCACACACCCACTTTCATAATTGTTGTCAGTCACCTTTGACATTATGATTGTGGTAAGATGAAATTTCAAAGTTGTTTTGATTTACATTGGTTTACATGTAAGACTAATAAACTACTTTGAGATATATCTTAGAAATTATTTTATCTCAACAATTAAAAGAAATATATTTTAAACAGTATTATTATATTCTTAGGGATGGTCTACAAGTAAATCATTTAGAAAACTAAGTCAAAATGGAGTTCTTGACAAAAGGAAAAGTTAAAGATACAGCGTGGGCAGGTGTATGTGAAAGCAGAAACGAAATGAGATTTTGGTACAGAAGCAAGAGTGATGTTTACAAAACAAATGGGAAGGAGGATGTTGAAGATATTCTGGTTTTGTTCACATTGCTTTCACACCTTTGGTTTGATTGATAGACAGTGTAATGTGAAGAACTATGAAAAAAATTGTCTCCCAGATATGTTTAAAGAAAAAAAAACTCATGCAATGGGCATATTCTTTTTTGATGAGGACTCTACTTAGATAATCAGACATTCATCCTTGCAAAATGACAGTAGGCAGGAAAGAATGGAGTCTGTTCTAATTCAACATAAGGTGAGAGACAGGGAGAAAAAATGTCTGATAGGTTTAAATTTTTGTAAAATGATCACTGACATTTGGAGAAATTTTTGAATTCTAGTCAGAGAAAACTAGAAAAAAATGACCTTGTTTTTCCTTTCCTCAGTGATTCAAAAGTCAACACAAAATGAAAAAAAGTAACTGAAAGGGGTTGTAGAAAGTGAAGTGAATATTTTAACACATGTTAAATATTTGATCCAGTTCTTTGTATTGGTAACTTACTGAGATCTGTTTGTTTTAGATAAATCTGAAAACCTTTGAAAGACATCTAATTAATGCAAAAACAAAAGTTTGTAAATGTATTTAGAATACACCAAAGGAAACAAAAAATCAATTAAAATGTTTAAGCCAACTGAACAACTTATTTTTTGATCTATATTTGTAGAACTTGGACTTTTTACTGAATATTCACCTACCAAATTTATTCCACTTAAGAATTTCAAACAAGTTTGGAATGTCTCCTAATTCTGCTACTAAGAGATAAATAAATGGCCTATCCAGTTCTGATATCCATCCTAGTATCACACCCAGCTGTAATCTGTATTCCAAAGGTTTTTAATGAGTCTGTCCAGGCACCTTATTCTGTGATTTTGCTTCATATTCCAACTTAGTTCACAGCTCTTTCTACTTGCTTTCCTAGTGAGTCCCCTGTGTACCATGATTCTCACTGCCTTTTCACATCCAGGTCTACCAGGAAGCCTCTTAGGAAATCTTTCTTAGACCTCCTTTGATTGAAATAAAGATAGATTTGAAATTTTCAATAAGCAAATTTGAAAACTCAAGGAGAAGATTCACCAGCAAAAGGCATCAAGTAGAATCCAGTATATTCTGGACTTGAAGACAGAGTAGAGGAATTGGAGTGTTCAATATTAGACTATAGTAACCTAACAAATTCATGAAAGAATTATGCAGAAACTCAGGATGCCATTAAAACCCAATCCACAAACTACAAGCCTAAAATAAGGAAATGAATTCGAGGCTAATTGTATAAAACACATACTCAACATGATCCTAGAAGAAGACTCCAAACTAAGGAAAGACATACCCATTCAAACACAGAAACACACAGAGTATCAAACAGATAAGGTCAGAAAACACACCAGACATTTTAAGGAGTAAAGGAAGCATTGTTGGTTATTACAAAGAATTACAATTGTTCATTATGCATACAATAATTTATCCTGGAATTTCTAGCCACAATTGCAACACTATAGCACATTTCATACAACTGCAGCTCAGGTAACAATACAGAAGAGGGGAAAGTAAGACTTTAAACCAGAGGCCCCACATTCCTGAGATTAGATTTTATCTCTTTGACATTACAGGAAAATTAAACCTATGAAATATTAACAACATGGTACTCTAAATCATAATTTTACAGAATCACACCAGTTCACACACTTACATAAATGGATGGTTGCACCAGATTCCACTCCGAGTACAGAAGCTGCTAAAACTTAACAATTTGTGGCTGCAGTGAGATAGATTTCTTGAGGTAAATTCCCATTATATATATGCATGTTTTATATGTAATACATATATTTACATATATGAGGGTTTTTTTGTTCAAAGCTGAATAATGTAGGGCTTTATTCTTTTATTTAAATTTTTATTTTTTATGTTAGAGTTTATTTATTTTGTATCTCCGCTGTAGCCCCTCCCTCATTCCCCCAACCCAACCCTCCCTCCTTCATCTCCTTCCTGCTGCTCCCTAAGTCCACTGATAGGAGAGGTTCTCCTCCTCTTCCATCTCACCCTAGCTTATCAAGTCTCTTCAGGACTGGTTGCAATGCCCTCCTCTGTGGCCTAGCAAGGCTGCACCTCCCTCGGGGAAAGGAGGGGCATCAAAAAACTAGCCATTGAGTTGATGTCAGAGACAGTCCCTGTTCCCCTTATAGGGAAATCCACTTGGATACTGAGCTGCCATGGGCTACATCTGACCAGGGGTTCTAGGTTATATCCATACATCGTCCTCGGTTGGAGAAAGACTCTCATAAAAGTCCACTGTGCCCTGATATATTTGGTCCTTGCAGAGCTCCTGTCCTCTCCAGGCCATACTAACTACCCCTTCTTTCATATGATTCCCTAAACTCTGCCGAAGAGTTGGTTAAGTGTATTAATATTTTCTTTGATACATTACTACGTAGAGTTTTTCCAAGGCCCTCTGTAGTAGTCTCTTGTCCTGCTACTTATTTTCTCCTCCATCCAATGTCCATCCCATTTGTCTTTCTAAGTGAGGATTGATCATCTTACCCCAGGTCCTCTTTCTTATTTATCTTCTTTAGGTGTATAGAATTCAATATGTTTATCCTATCTTATAGGTCTATATGAGTGAGTATATACCATGTGTGTCTTCCTGCTTTTGGGATACTTCACTCAGTATGATCATTTCCAGGTCCCACCATTTGCCTGCAAATTTCATGATTTCCTCCTTTTCAATTGCTGAGTAGTATTCCATTGTGTAAAAGTACCACAATTTCTGTATCCATTCCTCAACTGAGGGACATCTGGGTTGTTTCCAGGTCCTGGCTATTAAGAATAAAGCAGCTACAAACATGATTGAGCATGGGGAATGAGGGACAGAAGGTAGGAATGGGAAGTGAGGAGGTATCAGACTAAGGTCAGGATATAAAGTAAATAAATGAAGAAGAAGGAGGAGGCAAAGCTGCAACAGCAGCATTGGATTAATGCCTATAGCACAGGACCTGAAAACTGTGTGCTCAATAAGAACTCCTTCAATTGATAAATACCGTAAGCAAAGTGACTTGAAACAAAATAAAAATAAATCAGAACAACTCAAAAAAAAAATCAGAAGCCCTCTTGTACACCAAACAAAAAAAGAGCCAAGAAAGAAATTAGGGAAACAACACCCTTTACAATAGCCACTAACAACATCAAGTACCTTGGGGTGACTCTAACGAAGCAAGTGAAAGTCCTGTTTGGAAAAAACTTCAAATCTCTGAAGAAAGAAATTGAAGAAGATATCAGAAGATGGAAAGACCTCCCGTGCTCATGGGTTGGTAGGATTAACATAGTGAAAATGGCCATTCTGCCAAAAGCAATCTATAGATTCAATGCAATTGCCATTAAAATAACAACACAATTCTTTATAGACCTTGAAAGAAAAATTCTCAACCTCATATGGAGAAACAAAAACCCAGGATTTCCAAAATGATCCTGTACAACAAAAGATCATCTGGAGGTATCTCCATCCATGACCTCAAGCTGTACTACAGAACAATAGTAATAAAAACTACATGGTATTGGCATAGAAACAGAATAGTGGATCAATGGAACTGAATAAAAGACCCAGAAATAAACCCACACACCTATAGGAACTTGATTTCTGACAAAGAAGCCAAAACCATTTATGGAAAAAAAGACAGCATCTTCAACAAATGGTGCTAGACCAACTGGATATCTGTATGCAGAAAAATGAAAATGGATCCATATTTATCACCTTGCACAAAGCTAAAGTCCAAGTGGATCAAAGACCTCAACATAAAACCAGACACACTAAACCGGTTGGATGAAAAAGTGGGGAAGACCCTAGAACTCATTGACACAGGAGACTACTTCCTGAACAGAACACCAACAGCACAGGCTCTGAGAGCAACAATTAATAAATGGGAACTTATGAAACTTAAAAGCTTCTGTAAAGCAAAAGACATGGTCATCAAAACAAAATGACAGCCTACAGACTGGGAAAGAATCTTTACCAATCCTACATCTGACAGAGGGCTAATATCCAGTATATATGAAGAACTCAAGAAGTTAAAAAGAAAGAAATCAAGAAATCCAATTAACAAACAGGGTATGGAGCTAAAAAGAGAACTCTCTGTAGAGGATTGTAGAATGGCAGAAAAACACTTAAAGAAATATTCAACATCCTTAGCCATCAGGGAGATGCACATCATAAGGACCCTGAGATTTAACCTTATACCCACCAGAATGACTAAGATCAAAAACTCCAGTGACAACACATGCTGGAGAGGTTGGGGAGAAAGGGGAACCCTCCTCCATTGCTGGTGGGAATGCAAACTGGTACAACCACTCTGGAAATAAATTTGGTGCTTTCTTAGACAATTATGAATAGTTTTTCCTCAACAACCAGGTATACCACTCTTAGGCATATATCCAAAAGATGCTCAAGTACACAACAAGGACATTTGCTCAACCATGTTCGTAGCAGCTTTATTTGTAATAGCCAGGACCTGACAACAGTTCAGATGTCCCTCAGTCAAGGAACGGATATAGAAAATATGGCACTTTTACACAATGAAATACTACTCAGCAATTAAAAACGAGGAAATCATGAATTTCACAGGCAAATGGTAGGACCTGGAAATGATCATCCTGAGTGAGGTATCCCCAAAGCAGAAAGAAACACATGGTATATACTCACTTATATAGACCTATAGGATAGGATGGACATGCTGAAATCTATACACCTAGGGAAGATAAGCAGGAAGGAAGACCCAGGGTGGGATGATCAATCCTCACTTAGATGGACATTGACTGTAGGAGAAAAAAGCAACAGGACAGTAGCCTACCACAGAGGGCCTCTAAAAAATTCTAACTAGCATTGTATCAAAGCAGATAGTAAGACTCACAACCAAGCCTTC